>VZRV01002096.1:336584-418867 GCA_013398115.1 Falcunculus frontatus
CCTTCCTCCCTCCCTTCCTTCCTTCCTTCCTCCCTTCCTCCCTCCCTCCCTCCCTCCTATTAAATGATCACACTTTTGACATAGTACCTGGCAAAGGCTGGAGATAAAGTCTAAAATTAAAAGAGTATTTGACATATCTTGTTTTTAAAATAAACTTACGTAAATATGAAAAAGTTCAGAGAGTAAAATAAAATTAAGACTTAAAGGTATTTCAAGGCATTCCCAAGAACTCTGTTCTTCTACACACATCATAGGTATTTGCATAACTTTTTCTTGAACCTTCTGACAGAAAATAAGTCGTTTTTTCTGTTATCCCTGCTATGTTTACACCTCACATCATCATTGCTGCTCCTGTCCAAACTGTTACTCTTCTTCCTTCAACCTTGTCGTGAAGTGCTGTGCTCAAGACAGTGCAGCACATGCTGTGTGAGGCCCCAGACCCTTTCAGATTGATTGTTTTGGGCCATGTGGGCTGTATTCTTGCCTGGTCATCTTCCATGGGGTATTGACTTTCACATGTTTGGCAGTCATTTCTAAATGAGATCCAGTTCATAAATGCTGTCATTGGAACAACCATTGAGTCAGTTAAGTGCTTCTTTCACACAGAGTTGATGAGGGTCTGGCCATCTACAGCTATTCTGATAAATTGTGCTCTGTTTTTTAATTTAGTTCATTCCTCCAGTTTAGAAATAGATAATTTTATGTTGATTTTCCCCCTATTTGTTTGCTCTATTGTATTCATATGACAAAATTTCAGGTTACAAACTGTCCATCTTTTTTCATATAGGTTAGTTTGTGCTTGTGCCTTTAATATTATTTCAGTGAGGACCTGTCACTTTCCTGAACTTATTTTTACCTTGAGAATGCACTGCAAGCACATCAAAATCTGCTTTCACAAAGACCATTGTATTCATTCCCCTGTTATCAGTCTTTCCTGACTGTTGGTGACTTTTTTCCAAATCCTGATCATTTGTTTCTTTCCACTTTCATGTTTTAAACAGTTTCTACCAATTGATTCGAAACAACCCTAGAGGAGCCGCTTTTATTTTGTTTTCCCTGCTTGTGGTTTCCTGGACACTCAAAGATGTTACTCTTGCCCTGCTTGATTCCATTCTTCATAGATGTCTACATAGTTTAAGTATGCCATTAGGACAATGAACTCTCTTTATATAATTGGTAATTATTCAAATAAAACCCTTATCATCTTCTTCAGGCTAGATTGCTTATAATATGTCTTGTGTCCCTTCCTTGGCTTGTTTGTTTTGGCTTTTTTCCCTAATTTTATCCTTAAATCAGAGAGTTTCAGTGATCTCACAGTGCATTCCGAACTTCAGAGAAGGCCTGTATATTTGTTGTGCTAGACAACGTATTTTTTCTCCTATCTCTGGATAGGAAATGTTATCTTCTTCATGTAAATTCTGAGTATGCAGTTTTCTTACAACTCTGATAAGACATAATTTATGTTATACAGTGGACTTCCACTTCATTTAGTTACCATATTGTTGAGAATGCAAAGTGACAAAAAGAAGTTTGCGTAAATTGTTCAGTGATACCTAAACAGATAATTGTCTTCAATTTTTAACTGGATGCTAATTAATTAGGTGCACCATCTGTATTTTTTCATGTGAAACCAGTCTTTATAAACCCATCATGATATCAAACACTATTAAATAAGAGTTATTTTACAGTGAACATTTAAAAATTTAAGATAATGTTGCATTAAAGTAATATAACAATTACAAAACTGAGTAAAGTTAATATTGTGTTTATATTTATTCATTTTAAGTAATTTTTATTCTCATTGTTCAGAAGAGGATTAATCTGAGATGAAAACATGTAAAACTTGCCTGTCTTCCAGTGTCTGACTCAAAAAATGACACAGCCATGAAAACACATACTAGAAATTTTGACTTTGATAGCAATCAACCAATTTTAAAAGTTCTTCATGCTAGCAAAAAAAGAGTATTTCCTTGAGATGAAATACAAATGTAAAACAAGATTAAAATGTATGATTTAAGTAATAACCTACTGATTTTATTGTATTTTGTCTTTCCATTCTCCGCATCTTCCAGAAAGTTTTTATTTACAAAAAATAGAATGTGTAACAGCATCGCAGCTCAATGTTCTACTCTTAAGCTTCACTTCAGTTTCTTAATTTCTTTAAGTAAATACGGAAATAAAAATGGCTATTAATAAAACTAAGTCACATTTTAAAAAAATAAAGAGCAGAAGTCCACCATCTGTTTTCCTGTATACCTGTATCCCTGCTGTCACTTTGTGCACATGGGTTATGCCATAAAGCCATTTACAAGCTTCTAGTTGACTACCAGCAATTCAGAAAGGATTGCACATCTCCTTGGAGTATAGCCATGGATTTTATATAATTTTGACACTAGAGGAAAGATACAGAATTTTTTAATTGTTTTTTTGAAGCTTTAGAAGCATGCAGAGGTTTAGCTGCTTATTAGGAAGCCATATTCGGTGTCCAGCAGTGCTTTGTATTGCATGTGAAAAGGCGTTGGAGCACAGAGGGTGCTGAGGCTCGCTGGTGTGCACACCACTGCCTCACCAGATCCAGAGTTGATGGTGTGCATCACCTCTTTATAGGCATAGGGACTTCTGGGGAAAAACCAGATAAAACAGGAGAAAGAGGAAAAAAGGCAAGGGGAGACTCTGGTTGGCCAGCTGGAGAAAGAAGTTATAAGATCCCCTGCTGAGTGTCCTCATCCTCCTCTGGGTGCTCTCCCCTCTACAGTATGTGGCCATGAGAAAGAAACTAAATTTTGGATTTCTCTCATATAAACTAGAACCTATAAAATAAAAGGCAAGACAGTTCAGGGGTTGGAGGGGGGAAGGGCTGATTCTCATGCCAGTGGCAGTCACTTCCCAGGAGAACCTGCTGCGTCAATGGGTGTAGGCATGTAAAGTCCTGCGTGATGTTGAGTGCGTAAATGGCAGCTGCTTATGAATAAAACACTTGGATGTGGACTACCTGCTGTGTATGGAGAAAACAACTGTGTGCACATAGGCAGCTGTATCCTACAGGGTTGATTCCCTGGTCAGACTGAGCACAGGCCGCTCCACTAGCTTTGGTTCAGCCTGAGGAATCATGTCTTTGCATACCCACAGAAAATTCAGTCCACTCAGCCGAGGAAAGTACAGTAAATTAAAAAAGTCTAGAAACCCAAATTAGAATTCTTACTGCCACTTTACGTTTTGATGCCATGTCTCTTTTCTTACAAAGAGAAAATTGTTACAATTCTATGTCATTTTATTTCATGTTTTTATAATAACTCTTGCTGCATCCAGCCTGGAATTAAACCTTAGCAGTTCTATGGCTATAATAAGAGTAAGGTTTATTGCCAGCTAATGTTTCATCTGCTAGATGACTAGCTGTGCACCAGCTGCATAATGTATTCTGTAAGGATATCATCATCACAGCACTTCACTCTTGCATCTCATACACCCACCAGGAAACATGTTTTATCTTGTGCTCTGAGCAAGGAATACAAATGAGATGTCTGAAGGAAAAGTAAATAAGAATATTAGGAAATATTAAAGTAAATAAGAATATTAGGAAATATTAAAGAGAAGTAATTCGATTTATAACTTCTTACTGTGAGAGACTGTTTTTGGACAGGGATGAGATGAGAGCTCCAACAAATCTTTAGGTGCTGATGATGGAGTTCTTTTGGCACGGCTCAAACACAGAATGGCCCAAAGCCTGGCTTTTAACTGTTCTTTTGTTGGCTTCTCCCCTGCACGGTTCTTCTTGGTTCCTGGCTTATGTCAGCAAAGCCCTAGTACTGCTCGAGCTTAATTCTAAGTCTTTGGAGGATTTTTTTCTGGCAGAAAGGCATCTCCAGAACATACGAGCAAGGCCATGACTCCTCCTGTACTGGGCCAGGGGAACTGCAGTGCAGCAGCAGCTGTGCTGGTGCTAAACCTCCTGGGAGCTCTTTCCTTCAAAGAGAAAGGGAAGGGGTTTGTGCACACTGCTCTCCCAGATGCCAGGCTGAGGAATCAAGAATTGCCCTTTTTCCCAAAGCATGAAAGGAGGATTACAAGATACAGGAGAATTATAATAGATGAAGTTGTTCATGTAGAATTTATTCTATTTATGTGTTATTCTGCCAAAAACATGATTTTTGTCCTAATAGTTTATATGTTTTGTATCAGCTTCATGTAAACTTTGGTTTTTTAAATAAAATGAAAAATTCTAGATAGAACTACATTTCTCATTAGGTTTGCTTTAAAAAGCTCTAGTTCCCATGTCTCACAGTTGTTCTGCTTTCAGGAAATATTTGAACAGCAGAGCCAAAGTATGCCTTGGCTCTAGTGCTCTGCCTCTTACAGAATATTAAACCATTTGCAGTCTGTTAATTCTGTGCTGGAAGTTGCAAGGAGTTTTTGGCAATGGTTATAAAGATTTCAGTCATACTGATGGTGTTTGAAAATGTCAGTGTGACACTAGAAAGATACTGCTGGGGTGATCCTTTTATTGTTTGTTTAAATTAAACATAGAAAATTACACATACGCATAATTAAATAGAAAAACCTATAAACGTTGTATACAATGTCAGGTGCTCCAAAGGTAGGAAATGACAGATGTAAAGTGTTTTGTGCTATCTTGGCTTTCCTGTGCAGATATATAAAGCTATAGACTTTATAGTCTGATTATATTTAACAAGTAGTTGTTGATTATTTTGTTTCTCTTATGTTGTCATGGGATTGGTTCATTAGCTCCCTGCTTGGGGGATAAAGACAGGCAAAATGCTCATGCCCTTTTAAAAAGAGAGAAATCATCCCCTAGAGACCACTTACTTTTCTCTTTTGAACGGGGAACTTGATGGCAAAAGTTAATCCATTGAAGGGTTCTTGGATGCTGTGGAGAGCTCCTTGCATTTCACACATTCTTGGGTTTTTGCAAGGAGAGATCCTCCTGTATGCAAGTGAGATACAGTAAGTATTGCTCTCTACAACTACCTGAAAGGAGGTCCGTCTCTTCTCCCAGGCAACCAGTGACAGGACAAGAGGAAATGGCAGGGGAGGTTCACGTTGAACATCAGGAAGAATTTTTTGACTGAAAGCATGCTCAGGCATTGGAACAGGCTACGCAGGGAGGTGGTGGAGTCACCATTCCTGGAAGTGTTCAAGAAATGACCGTACAACGTACTTAATGCTGTGGTTTAGTTGACAAGGTGGTGTTTGGCCAAATGTTGGACTTGGTGATCTTGGAGGTCTTCTCCAGCCTTAGTGCTTCTGTGATGCTGTGATTCTGTAGTGCTGAGGTGGGAGAAAATACGTTATTGTGAACTTAATGGTTGAACAGTAATACTATGCGCAGTGAGGGCTAAGTTAGAGATACCACCACCATTCCCCTAAGTTGAAGGTAGCCTTATTTTCACTTTTCCTGAGTCTGGGATATTTAGCTTTCAAGTTTAACAAATACTGATTCATCACAGCTTTGAATGTACGTGCTCTGTGTTTATGTAATCCGTATCTAGGCTGTCACAGAGATTAGCAGTATAGATTATGTTTTAATTTAAAAATGAGAAGTATCTCAGGTAATGCAAGACCTATATAAACAGTAGATACCCAGATGAAGTGTAAGATAATGTAAGCTATGGCCATAAAATGTAATCATGTGAAAGGGGCAGGAGCATTGAGGCAGCTTAGTGCCTAACTAGTGTTTATCATATCCTCACATAACTTCTCAGTTTTAGTTCAGCATATGAGTTAAGAGCTAATAGAACATTTGGCTTTTCAAACTCTAAAATATCATCCTTGGAACATATAGCTATATAATCCCTGGAAATAGAGCAGTCTAGCTACAAAATGTATGTTTTGAATAAAGGAAGAATTTTTCAATATAGTTTCTTAGAAAAACATGCTTAAAATATTATGAAAAAGTGAAACATTTTAACAAACATTAACCTTTGGCTCTAGCAGTCATAGAGACTTTCTGATCCAATTGAAAAAATGAATTGCAGAATTATGTAAATATTATAACCAGCAATAAAACTTGCATTCATAACACCGAATTAAGAAACAATTTCAGTAATGCAGCATTTTTGCAAGAGCTTTTGGTAATAGAATCTACATTTTTAACCATTGCATTGCTGATTTATTTAGTGTTTACTTTGTCTTGCTGTGTCACAGAATTTTGCTTTTCCTGAAAAATTTTTGTTTGTGAAGAGCCTGAAGATGTTACTGCAGATCTTTTCTCTGCGTGAACCTCAGTTTAGCAAAAAAGCTAAGATCTGCTAAAATGCTGTCTCATAAGCTTAAGATGTCTCATAAGCATAAAATGTCATCATTGTGACATTGAAAAAAGAACTTGAAATCCCAGCACAGTATTTCTATTGCAAATGACAGTTTTCATCTGTTGGCTTTTGGTGCCAGAATAAGCATGTTTTCAGTAAGCACAAACAGACTTTTTAAGCTGTGCCTGTTTCCAGCGGTTCCCGTTAACTCCCTAAGTGGGTGGTGTAGAAGAGCCACCTTTCTGGCACACTTGCATGCAGACAACACATGGCCACTGTTGAGTTTTGGCATTATGCTCTAATAAAAAAAGACCCTGCTCATATGAGAAAGCTTGGTGTGCGTCAGTACAGCTATTTCAGTCTCTGCTGCCTCCTGAGCTGAATGTAAACTGACATCGGTGACTCTATTAAAATACGATTTCGCAAAAGGAAGTAAGAAACATGACTTTCAAGCTGTGTGTGAAGATGAGCTAAAATAGTAACAAAAGTATCTCTAGAGAGTACTAGAGGACAAAAAAAAAAAAATCTCTGAAATCTACCTATTGTTAAGAAAAAATGGATCTGGCAGACTCTCTTTTGTACCAGCTGGATGTGTTAAATTTTCCTTCTCTTCAACATTGAGAGCAGGCACTGCTGTAGGAGGGATGCCAAGAACTGGAAGGATCCAAAGATTTCCTCAGAAAAAGTCTCCAATGGGCCTCGATCCTAAGGAAAATCACAATTAAGCTTTAATAGCTGAGTTTCCATGCAGGAACCCTTTCAGCCTGTGTCGAGTCCAGGTGGGAGGCCGATGGCGCGGGGGGCTTGTGTGACGGGCACGACTCCTTGCTGGCTGCTCCTGCAGAAGGGTGCACATTCATGTCAGGCACCAGAGAGCAGCGGTTCTGATGTGTCCTAGGCAAGAATTCAGTGAGCCAACCCTTTGTAAGGTAGCAGAGCAAGCACTGGTAATGGCTGGACATAGTTCACGTTGCCATAATTTTGGAAACAGATGGGAAAGTGTACTCAGATCAAATAATTTTGTGTTTAACTTCTTCTGTCCCAGATCCTTCTGAAGGGGTCTGTGCTATCCAAAGCCACTATAATTCAGAAGAGTTTGGATATCGTTATACCATTGTACTTAGGCTGCCGCTTATTAACTACAGATGTACTGTGTTTTGGTGTCACACTGTACTTCTCAGCTCCTTCACTTCCTTGGAAGTGCTGAATACAGCACAAACCCTCTTTTTAGACCACTTAAAATTAAAACTGGAAGTCAATAAATTGTACTTGTAAGAACACTTCATTTTGCATGTACTGGACTATAAAACCAAGTATTTGTTTTCCATTATGGATTTTTTTGTTCCTCACTCATTGATATGTGAGAGAACCATAGTTCCTGCATGATTTTTCACAACCACAGTGGTCAAATACTGGAGCAAGATGCACACAGAGGTTATGTTGTTCTGTCCTTGGAGCTATTCAAGACACAGCCCTGAGCAGCCTGATCAAACAGACCTGTTTTGGGCAGGGTTTGGACTATGAGACACCAGAGGCTCCTTCCTACCTCAGTTATCCTGTGGTTTTGGCTTCTTACCAGGGTTGTTTGGTACACACACCTATGGCTGTAAAAGAAAGCCTGATCTTTGCTGGGAAGTCATATTTTTGATCGCTGATTTTAGTGACAGCAGCTGTATATGCTCTAATTTTCTGTTGGGACATTCATGAATTGTCATTGCTTCCTTAGCAATGAGATTGCTGAGCACATGCTATTGTTATAGATCGGACAATTGCTTATCTGTCATGAAGCTCCAGCAATAACCAGCATTTAGGATCAAAATTTCCTGTGAATTCTTTGTGTTCTCAGGTGGGTTTGATTTTTCTTTCTTGTGTAACAGATGTATAAATTAGTGTACAAAGTGAAAAAGGTAAAATAGAAAATTTCTTTTATTGTTTCTGCATTTGCATTCTCAAACTACTTTTGTGACAGTATAGGCTTTATAACATTTTAAATTTCTTTATAGTAGTAATAGAAATCACTCAATTCTCTAAAACATACCAGTTTTGAACTGCTTCTGCTTTATATATTTGACTCTATGTCATTAGCAGGGCAAAATAATGTGAGATGTTTTTTAACACAGCAGTCATTAAGCCGTCACAGTGCTATTGATCTTTGTCCTATGTGGAGTATTAATATTGTTGATGGCACAAATACTATGTACAGGGCTACTCCATGAATATAGTGCTGAACATAGGTCATCATCTGTCATATTTGCTCCCTACTAAGACTACTAATGAAAAGTTCAGTAGTAGTAGTCACCTTTCCTCAGATGAGAGAAATGGTGTGACTTTTTAAATTTTCATGAGTGCAAACTTGTTAGTGATTTGAGAGACACCCATTATATTCATTACCCAAGAGAAGAATAATTCCTTGCTTTCAGGATAAGGTTGCATACATCTGTGAAAAGTGGATAGGATGAAGGATGAGTAGCTTAATGTAGAAATAGGGAGGTAGTGAACTTGCTTTGAGACACATTTTCTGAACTTTAACACAGACACCAACTTTGACAAGCGTTTTGTCAAAATGGTAACTGTAATAGTTTTGTGAGTCAGTTCTTGTCTTAGCTGGCAGTGCCTTCATAAAGGTGCATTCTAATTTCATTTAAACTGGGGTACATACAGAGGTGTCTCTACTATTAGAATGATGTAATAGAGTCAGAAATGAGATGGATCAGAGATCCTAGATCAAGCCCAAGTGTAGACGAAAATGGTTTGGAGAATGCTTTCATCAGTTTTTCTACATCCTGGTATTGGATGAGTGTTGCCTTATTCCTGGTCTTAAAATTAAAGCCAGACACGGTTAAGGGGAAAGGGTTTTACCTCAGTATTTATTTTAAGGATCCGTAAAGGTGCACACACTTCATCCTGGTGGAATGCGCTGAAAAGCACACCGGAAAGCACGCACACGATAAATCGCATATACAATTTATAGGCCTTGCAAATTAGCATATATATCTGAAATTCTCCAATGGGAGACTTGAATGAGCCCCTCATCCTGTGGAATTTTCCCCTGGTTGGGCCCATCTTAGTTTACAAGGTGTGTTCTAGAAGGAACCTTGGTTTCTAGGGCTCTCTGACCTCTAACTGCGAAGCTTCTGGGATGTTTGGTCTCCTGGCTTAACGGAATATTAGGTCTATGCTAGTTATCAAACTTAAAGAATTACAAGTATGTGGGCTAAAAGCACTAAGGATACATAAAAACTATATAAAAGGGTATATAAAAGGGGTATAAAAAGGGTATATGAGAAAGGCAAAAAATCATCGTGGCATTATGAGGAATAGAGATATGTTGATTATCAAGCAACAGTTCCAAAATTAGTGGCCATGAGGGAGATGACCTGTTCTGTGAGCAAATTCCGTGTCAGAAAATTTGCCTCCTTGGCTGAGATCCCCAGGGGCTGCTTCCACTGGGTTTATTGCACAGCATAAAAAATCTAAAACTAGTTATAGGAAAAAAAAGGGTCCTGTCATGTTTTAAGTACATTACTAGATGACAGATTGTATTAATTTGCTCTGTTATTGAGTGAAATATTTCTTGAATACAAATTCAAACAAGCAGGTACAAACTTGTTTAAACTGGCAAATTGACTGAGACAGATACAATGTGCAAATGCTCGTGTTTACACTTAATACGAGTTAATAATGACACAAGGAAATATAAGCAGTAGAGTATAATAATACTTTAATAGTATGGAATTAGTAATAAGGGTTTGTGTGAGGATATGTAAAGTAAATATAATTTGTAAAGGAAGAGGTGAGATCCAGATAGAAAAAGAGAAAATTGAGTAAGGTTGCTCTAGACATGCTTTAATTTATGTCCATTGCCAAAAGTGTACAGCCAAAGTTGGTTAAACAGTTGGTGAATAAGACTTTGTTGATTTATATTCTGAGTTTATATCAGAATCTGAAATTGGTTCATGAAGAACCTCACTCCAGAGTGTGTTGTTCCTTGCTGCCCTAGTTGTACAGATGATGGTAATGTTCATGTTCTGATTGTTCTCCTTGTGGGTTTATTCAGCTGGTTGGATGTTGTACTTTTACAGGAGAAAAAAAGAAAAACAAAGTGGAAGTGCTCGTTTTGAAGATAAATGAACTTTTCCAGGCTACTTTGTTTCTCTGGAGAGACATGAAATGTTAAACTGTTTAACATCTGGGAGCATCTGTCCCTGTAGTCCAGCCTGTGGATTAACTGAGTGCTAAACTGCCATCCCATTTTCATGGAGATTTAGAGAACAAACAGCAAGTGCTTAGCTGTTTTGACCCAGTCTAATTTTAGAACTGCAGGGTATCTAAGCAAATGCAAGATACATTTTCAAATATACATATGCATGTGTAAAAAAAATTTTTTTTTTTTTTTACATAAGACCATAATTACGTAACAACTGGGCTTTTTTAGTTCAAGACAATGTAGTTCAGGAAAAGTACTTAATTTGACAGTGCTATGAAACCTTCAGAATTATTTATTTATGTAAAAAGGCTAGCATTTAACTTCTATAAATTAATTAGTTTTAAATATTCAATTAGATGAATTATTGTAGTCTAATCCCATGATAATTTAGTCTCCCTTTCTACCAGCGTGACAAGTATCTAAAATGGGACATAACATTTCTGTGAATATCTGTAGCTCGATGTTCTGCTTTGTTTTTCTGCTCAGAGTTTTACATTATTTTTTTGATGGTAGAAAATGACAGAGAACTTTTACCTGCTCCTTTTCTTTCATGTTAAGATAGTTCTGGAGTAGTTTCCATCGTATTCTTTTTCTTGGGTAGTCAGGTATTGTCTTCTAACAGGAAATTTTAGATCACTTCTAAGAAATATGTCAAGGACATCAACTTCCTGGAGATGTCTGTTTGTTGCAGTGCTGCCGGGATTTTAAAGTCTTCAGTCAACCTAAAGTCTTTCATCCACTGTTACTTTTAGGAGTAAGTCACAGTGGTTGAGCAATTTTTTTAATATTTGCTAGAGGATATCGCAATGTGAGAATGGATAAGCAGGCATACTATCCCTCCTATCAGTGTTTGGCACAGATTGTTCCTTAATATTTCCATTCCTGTTATGAGATATATTTCTACAGTGACAGGTTATTACACCTTACAAAATCATCATTCTTAATAACAATGAGTGATTTATTTGATGATTTACTATTTGATTGTAAGTATTGCTTAGGAGATTTGACAATTGAATGCTTATTCATATCTGTATTTTCAATGTTGAAATTAGTAATAGCATAGAAAGCATCAACTCTGTTAGTCTGTAATTTTTACATTCAGGAAAGTTTTGAGGTTATGTATGAATATTTAAACCCAGTAATTGATGATATCTTTTATTTTTAAGGATGGTACATGATATCATGGAATCCAGTGCCTGTGTGACTCCTGGTTTTTTGTGGCATGACTAGTTCTGTAGTAGTTTGGTATTTTTTACATAGGGTAACAGTGGAAGTAACACTGAGAAAATTATAGAGGAGTTGACTAAGATACAAGTTTGAGCTGTTAGGAAGTGGACATTCCCATTGTATCAACACTACAAGATTTTTTAATTGATGTGCAGAAATCACCAAATTTTACTTTTGGATGATGGTTCTCATAAATGCCCAGTTTCAGAAATGTAATCATGAATACATAGTCATATCAGGATGCCCTTCTAGCAATTTATCTGGCTATGACAAGGTGAGCTAGAAGTTCAGCCTGGGGTAGGTCAGTGGCGGGTCCTAGGGATACCGTGTGATGATCTCTGTGGGGAGAGCAAGCTCAAGCTGTTGTTTAGCCTAGAATGAAGCACAAAAAATGTTGTTCTCCTGTAAAATGGTTGTACCTTTGAGAAGAGGAAGCCCTTGGTAGCTGTAGTCTGGGCTGAGCTGGATGGCACCTTCTATTACTGTACCTGTGCAGAGAGGTGCTCAGCACTGGTGCTGCTGGGAAAAAGAAGCTGTGCAGATGTGGGGCTTCTGTGTGACTCTTCTGGCAACTGCTTCTTGAAAACAAAACTTGGGAAAATCCTCTAACTCACTGATGTCAGCTAGCAGTGTAAGAAAGAATTAGGGGAATGAACAGATCTCTCTGTGGTTGGTATTTGGTAATGACATGATGATCTCAAGGCACATTGCTTCGCTCTCAGAGTGCAGTGAGATGACTTACTTAAGGGTCACTGGCAGCTGCTGGCACCTCTTCTCCAAATTTGTAATTTACCAGAACAGTTCTTGGGGGCTGAGGCTGTGAGGGCTACACTAATGGCAGCCTTAGAATGATGCTGAAGTGACCAGCACATGGGTGCCCAGATAAGAAAGGTATGGAAAGAGCAATGTTGGTGCAGTGCCATGCTCCCCTTGCAATGCCTTTTGCAGCCCCATTGTCCGTGGAGCTTAGGTTTTGTAGCTCTTGGAAACCTACCTCCTATGGCAGCCCCCAAACACAGAATTTGCAGCAGAACTGCAAGCTGACAATATTATATGGATTGCTGAGTGGATTGTGATTACTAATTACTGATTTAGCTCAAATTAATTCAGAGCTCTATCACCTACTAAAAATCTGTATTCTGTGAAATGTGCTGATATTAATAACTAATGCCAGTAAACACAATTCTTCATTATGTTTTGCATGGATGTACTGAGAGTTCTTTGTAATTTTTACGATTTTAGAAGCTTAACATACAGAAATCATCTGTATATACGTTTGTACGTATGTATATGTTTACAAGGGAAATCTTCATGATATTTATCTTCTGTTTTGCAGTCAAAACCTGTTGCATTTGCAGTTCGGACAAATGTTGGGTACAGTGCAGCTCATGAAGATGATGTTCCAGTCCCAGGCATGGCCATCTCATTTGAGGCTAAAGATTTTCTTCATGTTAAAGAAGTAAGTAGAACCAGAGGAGTAAGTGAATCATTCTTTAAGGGAATATTTGAGTAATAGTGCTACTATTTTGCAATGCTGATAACACTTCACATTGCCAAAGGACTTTACAAATGTTATTTAAAGAAGGTAACAGTGTATAAGGGATTGAATGTTCTTTTAAATGCTATTCTTGTAGAAGCAATGGCACAAATTTCTTACAATCAAATTAATGAAGTTCAGAAAGCAAGTACTTTTCTTTCTCTGCTCCTTGGAAGACAATCCTAAGCAAATAACTTGGTAACTTTCACATGCAGGCCCTCCTCTGTAGCCTGCTGCTCCCTTGGGAATGACTCCTTCATTTCATAAGGTTTCCCAGCTTTTGGTCATATTCTATTGTGGTTTGTCTCAAAATGGCCAATCTATAGAAGAAGGAATAGAAATTGGTTTTAAGTTCAGAGCAACCTAGCCATGCATTTGAAATTATGTCTTTGTCTCATTTTAAACTATCGAAAAATCCCTCAGTAGTTATGATTGATGAGGCACAATGATTCTGCTGGTGCAGGTGCCTTGGGGAAGGAAGAAACATTCCTAATACAGAGAGGGAAATACAGGTGGACAGAGACTAAGGAAACACAAGAAGCAGACTTGGCTAATGATCATAATTTTTAATATATTATATATTAATATATATTATATATTAATATAAATAAAATTATATATATAATATATGTATTAAACACAAAAAAAGGGGGTAATTTTGATTCAGACTTTATACAGTGAAGGAAATATGCTTTCTGTCTAATGATAGTGTGAAAGAATTGCTCTGCTCTGCCTTGTGACAAAAGAAGAGATGAGCAGGCACAGAGTCCTGGCAAAAGAAAACCATCAGCGTTCTCCAGTGAGTCTTGAAGTACTGGAAAATACAGCTCAGTTTGGTTAGATCAAGTGGTTTTGTGTAGTCATCTATTCTGTCTGCACTTCAAATGAGGTGGTAATCTCAAACTGTACATCAAGTGTTTCCCCTGTTTCCATATAAACCAGACACACAGGGTTAGCAGTTTTCTGTTGAAGTTTATGCGTTTTTCTTCACAGCACAACTTAGTCTCAGATGTACATATACAGGGGAGAAAATCAGGAAAAAAAAGTCTCCTGAACTTTTATGGATCTCCTGAAATGCCTTGAAAGGAAGCTTAGCTCAGCTGAGTTCTTACATTGTCTGTGGCTGCGTGTAGTACTGAGTGGAAAAATAGATTAAAATGTTCTTGCAACCCCAGGTGTAAGAGAAGAGGCATTCTGTGCTGATTGCCTTGAAAAACACCTGTTTTTCTCTGTAAGCTGTCAAGGAGAGTTGATTGTCTACTGGTTCTAGTCCAGAGATGGGTTGGTAAGGGACCCTGTGACCAGGCCATCTGCACCACTGGAATGGAGAGATGGGAAGGGATCCACAAGGACTTGGACTCTTGCCCTGCGTTTGGCAGCAGCTGTTGTGTCTGGGTGGGTTGAACCTCCTTCAGAGGGTGCCCTGGGCCCAGACCTTCCCTGCACAGCCACGTCCTCCCCCTCCATCTTCTGTGCCATGCCCTGCTTGCCCTCCAGAGCTCGGTATCCCACCAGCTATCGCTCCTTCAGTACTTTTGGTGCTCCCTATAGTTAATGCCAGGGGAACCGAATTGTCCAAATTTTAGCTATTTATGCAGATTAAAAGAAAAAAAATATTAGACTATAAAATGCAGTGTTGCTTCTATATTTTATACCTAACTTGTTGCTAGAAATAAAGAAACCTAAGTTATTCTCCAGTAGCTTTTGCCTGCCCAATGATGCTGCACTGGACCAGTGCTGACCTTTTCTTGTCTGCGAGGGCGTTTCACCAGTTTGTGCTGCTGAGAGGGCTCAAACAAGGAAACCTCAGTTCCAAATGTACTTGGACAGTGGTGAAAAGTACTGCAGTGATTGAGTATGAGGGAAATTTATCTTCATTATTAGGTTACATTCATTAAAACTCAGTACACAAAAGGATGAAGGATTCCTTCCTGCATGAAGAAACTGCTGCATCATAGTAACTTAGGAATCTTTTGAGGCTTTAATGCATGGTCGTAATTTTGCCCTGTGTTTAATTAATTTTTGTGTTTCCCTTGGCACTCCAAGCACAGGTGGATTATAGAGAATCACTCACTCCAGCCAGCACCTTGAGAGCTGGACAGCTCTCTAAGATTTCCAAAAAAAAAATAAAATTAGAAAGTATTATGTGTGGTATTATTCAATTTTAAAAGTACCTTATACTCTTCATATACTGACACAACATTTATCTTTGAGACTTTCCAGAAGTTAATTCCATGTGCTTGTATTTCTTTATGGAGAAGAAATTCCTATGGATTTAGGATTTCTATTGCTTCTAATAAAATTTATATTTTTGCATAGTAATCTGTTGTGCTGTAGGACAAAAATAGTGACTGTTCAGATTTTAATTTAATGGTGTTTTTTAATTATCTATGGCTTCCTTTTACCAAGTTAATGATTTAGTTAGCCTTTTGTAATGAAAAGTTACAATTTTAATAATACATTTCAGTCTAATACAGCTTTGAGAAACTGCTATTCCAGATTAGCTCCCTATTAAATGCTGGTATTCTTACTCATAAAGGCATTCCATTGGATTAATATTATAGATCTCCTTATGTTTTATGAGCTTAAAAGTGCTTTTATTTTAATCTCTTTTTTTTGCTAGCTGAATATCTTAGAGTTGGTCTCAAGTATCACAAGATTTCTATAGCTGCCAAAGTGAAAGATAATACTGCAATTTAGTTTGTGTATCAGTGATCCACCAATGATGGTAAAATTTTTTTTTTTTTTATGGGAGCCCACACATTTTACATCTTTTATTCCTAACTGTACACTTGTTAAAGCTACTTATTATATAATTAAATATGCAGTACAATATCTACATTAATAGCTTCAGATTCAAGAAGGCAACTTCTCTTCACATTCAGGTGTTTTGTTACAGTTTCATAAATATTCAAAATTCATATTTGATGGTAGTTTTTCCCATGGAACGCTGAAAGTATTGCACGTGGGGCTATCCTTGAGTGAACTATTCTCATTCAAAATGGTGAATGAATAAGAATGGAAAAAGCTAATAGTTCTGCTGTATAGACCTCTGCAAAACAAACTACCTCCCCAACACATGGTGGAGGGGGGGGTATGAATAAAGGTATTGAATTTGAGTAGTCAATATCTCATATTTAATGAAGGTGAAATTCAATTAATTGGACTATATGGTGGGCTTGTGTAATTGTTAGGTTTTTTTAGTTACCCAAAGACATCTGTTTCTTGTGGATCTATCATAGTAAGTTTAAAATGCAGATCACATGTGCTGTCTGCAGCAGAGTATATATAAGCAGCAGAATTCAGTCATATTTCAGAAGATTTTAGTGAGACGTGGGGGAATTTGAGAAGTAGTATTTTTTAATTTAAATAGAGATCTGAATAAAATGGAATTAGAAAAATAGATTATTACAGTACCATAAAAATTGTAGCTATAGGTGAGAGTAGATCCTGAGTCTCTGGTGTCCACCAAGGAGAGCCATGAAGGGAGAACAAAAGCAGCTCTCATGTATGAGGGAAGAAGATTGTGAAGCAAGAAGAAATAAAGATGGTGAATGGGTAGCAATAAAAACCAGGGAGACACATAAAGTCTGTGAAGGAAGGTTTCTGCTTAAGCACTGTGGATTTTAATAATTTGAAAGGAATAATTATTTTAATGTATTTCTGAATATTACCACAATTCTTCATTGCCATAATAACATAGCATAGTGATTAACTGCAGGGAAGAATTACAAAAAATAACATAGCTGCAAATGAAAACTAATAACAAAGTTATCCCAGATCCAGTAATTTCTTAGTATGTTACCTTTTTCTTTTTTTTGTTTAATCTGTAGAAATTTAATAATGACTGGTGGATAGGACGATTGGTAAAAGAAGGCTGTGAAATAGGATTCATACCAAGCCCAGTCAAACTAGAAAACATGAGGCTGCAGCACGAACAAAAGGCAAAACAAGGAAAATTCTACTCCAGGTAATAATAAGAAATCATTAAAAATAGCAATGTGACACAACTTGGAAATTGATGCTGTGTATCACTCATATGCATGCTTAATTATCCTTAATGTCAACTACAAATGTTTTTAATCAATGAAGAAATTAATATGTAATCAATTATAATTTTTATAATATATAAAATTATTTTATTTCTTACATTTTTAATTAATAAGCTAACTATTTTCATTGCTATTTGAGAGAAAAAGTAGATATTTGGATTGGTGATCTGTGGTGGCCTACAACTGAAATGATTTCCTTTTTTTTTAATAAAATATTTGCTAATATACATTGCAGTAAGTACATTTACTATGTATTAGTAAATTTTTTTGACTTAAAATTAATTTATATAAATTCTGTAGCATTTGTTACTTCTTTTGATGATCTTGCTATTTCTAAACACATTTGAAGATCATTTTAGAAATTACAGAATGTTAAAATGAATTTATTTGTAAGCCAGAGCTAGTGCCTGTTAGTTAGCTTGTAGGGAAAAAATAGTCTTGTCAAATTCATTGCCTACAAATACAGCTTTTAAGAACACTACGTTTTATGATGGAAGTTTCATGTCAAGTCGTTTGTTACCTCTGACTGCAGCCATCATTGCATAAGAGAAAGGATTGTTTCTACATATTCTGAACAATACTACAGGATAGAATAATGTCACCTTTGCTGTAGAATTCTTAATGAAGTAGTTTTCTAGTAACACATGTGGAAACAAATGTCACTTGTTTCCCTTTGAGTACAAAGGAAACAAATATTCCCAGTCTATTTAAGTGGGATGGATCTGGAATTGAGCTAGGAACCATTTGGGAAGCCAGAAATGCTTTCCTATCTTGATAGAAAGGGCAGCAGTGCTTGCAGAGCATGTCTAGAGTTGGACACCATTACTGTGCAGTGCTCAGCTGCATTCCCCAGCTGTGAAATGCCTTTCCCATGAGCGTGCTGTCCTCAGCAGAAGGATACCGGATTCCTTATTCCTCTAGTGACACTTCTGGGACAGCTGGATCTGTCCCAGTGATTTGGTTCCTTTCCAAATTGTAGAGGCTTCCATTCTCCAGAAATTCTCACCGAAGATAACATTGTTCTACACCACAAATGCATTAACTCAATGCTTCTTCATGCTTTAAGATAAAGTGGAAACTAGTACTATCACATGAATTATTTGAAGAGTGAAATAACCTTTCTTACATTCTTTTCAGAGCTTTTCTCATTATGGTAACTGAAATAAAAAGACTAGAACTGTTGCTTCATTTTCATGACTTGGATAGGTTTTCACAAAGCAGAACTTGACAAAACCTTAGACTGCTTTGTTTGAGAGACTTTTTTTCTTAAGTGCTATATTGTATTGAGAAAGCAGAAGAATTAGTACATTAATTAAATTGAAAAGATGGTAGACAAACAGAGTCTCATCTTCATTAGGAATTTATCAATAAGTCTTCATTTAAAGGAGACAGATATGATCTCTGGCTTGAGAATAAGTCTTGGTAATGGGTAGTAATATTAATCATTATATACCAGTAGCCATATTAATAACTGAATTGTATTAAGGTCATGAGGAAGTGAGAGCAGCAGAATGAATTGCACAGCAGCACAGGGAGTATGATCAATGTTTGCAGTTCCTCAGGTCTCAAAATCTACACACATTTTGTGTGAGATGTGTATTTTATAGCACTGACAGAAATACTGTTTGTCTCACAGCTAGCACCTCATTTAGAAGGCAGATAATAAATAAACTAGAATAAATACTGAGAAAGCTACAGAACTTCAAACTAATTTATTACTTTACTCCAGTAAATCAGGAGGAAACTCTTCATCCAGTTTGGGTGACATCGTTCCTAGTTCCAGAAAATCGACGCCTCCATCATCTGGTGAGTTGGTTGTGAACCCTTTGGTAAAGAGACTCACGAACCTAATCTGTTAAAATTCATGTACACTTAGACCTGTTCTTCTTATTCCCCATTCTTCATAGGTAAAACCTGAGTGCTGTGTTACCAGATAAGGCTGGTTTGGGTAGGTTTGAAGTAATGGAGTCAATGCTGGCAAGTTCAGGCAATGATAGGGCTGTTAACGCACAGAATTCCTTCTTTGCTTTTACCACAGGGTTCTGTAGCAAAGACATAATAGATCTGTGATACTACACTGCAGTAGGCAGTAGAAGGTTTGGTCTGGTGTGAGCACTCCTACTAAACAATAAATGCCTTCTGGTACAGGAGAAAAAGCAGCAATAAAAATAGAAGTTCCTGAGAGGTTTCTGCAGTAGCATCAAGAAAGGCATTATTTTAAAACATCGGGAACATTTAGTTTCACAATTCTGATCATGAGGATGTGCTTCACATAATTCTAGGATACTGGATATTTTTTGCCTTTAACAAATTTTTCACAAATACTATTTTGTATTTAGAGCATCAACATACGTATTTAACTTTAGTTAGGTTGGATTCAAGTGTTATGAAGCAAATACATAGCAAGTTGGTGGAGGATGCTGGTATTAGCTCTGTAAAAAAAGCATAGTAGAAGATCACAAAAAAAAATTTCTGCTGAATTCAGCTGCTGTATTGCTGGATGTTTTATCTTCTCACGTACATTTTGAATACCTGAAAGCAGAAAATATTAATGAGTATTGGTAGTTTCTTGTATTTTAGGGCAAAGATATGTATTTTCCAATTGTATTAATTTATATGGAATCTGGTCTACAGAGCAGGCGTCTTAAAATGAGCCTGAAGATTTTGAAGTATTTACTTGGTCATTTAAAAGGGAGACAAAGAAATTTAATCATGTTATGGTAGTGGCTTCATTTGGTTCAGTTAATTGAAAAATGTATCTGTGTTGTGAAACCATGGATTGTTAGTAACCACCAACTTTATACAGTTGCATTTTGTTTTTAAAATTGCACCTCAGTTTCACTTAAGTTCTCTTTTATTTTGAAAATATGTTATTAGTTTACTAATGGATGTCCATCACAAGAGTGTGGAACGCATCTTAATCTTTTATTTTACGATGCCTTTACACTGATGTTTACTGTTAAGGCCAACTTTTTCAACAACTGCATTTTTGTAGTAAAATTGTCTGTGGACCTATGTTGCAATTTTATAGTTAGAGCATCTGAAATGCTGTAATATTATTTGCTATCAAAAAAACTACTTGAAGATCAGTACATACATTTCCAGAAAGTTGCACAGAATTTAGAGTTAAGCGCACAGATAGCACCTAGATTACCAGCTGATTGGCTGCTACCCATCCTGTAATTTTCATTGCATTGAATGTTTCTTCAGACAGTGGTTTTCAAGAAACATGATTTTCTGGAGAAAGAAGGAAGTCTGTTAAAATTCATTCATTTACAGTGAAGATTTGGATAATATGTATGAATAGTTCACATTAGCTTATTCTGTGATCGCAGGATTTTGAGTCTACAATAATTTTTTTGCTTATCTTGACACATCTGAAGAAAGGTGAAAGAGGCATAGTTTGTGACTAAAACAAGAATTCAAGTGACTTTGAAGTACAGTTATTATTCAGTTATTATTCCCACACCTTCTCTTTTTGAAAGTGTAATCAATTACATCTGTTATTTAATAAGTTGAAGAATACTAGCTGAATAAGTTTGCTTCATTTTTTTACTTTGAGTCAGGGATGGGTTTTTTCAATATAAAATAGTGCCACAGAAAAACCAAACCAAACCAAACCAAACCTGCAAACAAGATGAAGAACCAGTGAAAAACAAATGAGAGGGAGGCTCATATCCAATTAAATAATCAATATTGATATAGTAAACAATCCATACAGTCCTTATGGGCCACCAAACAGGGTAAGAATAATGCTGAAAATCACTAAAAAAGACCCAATGAACTAAAGATAGTTTACAGTAAAAGAACTGTCACAGGAGATGTTACATAGTGTGAAGACTGAGAATGAAAAAAGGAGATATTGCTATCTAGCTGATCAAGTTCTGCATTTCTGTCTTACAGGAAAAGCCTAAGGTACCTGATTTTTCTTTACTGACAATTTTGGTTGAACATAGAACTGAAGGAGTTTTTAATGTGTCTTATTATGAGTGATTTACGGCATCTGTGCTGGCCTGTGTTCAAAAAAATATATTCTTTTTATACTTATGAAGAGGATGAAGGAAGAGTGTTGCTAGAAGAAAATGTTACGTGATTTCTGTGGCTGTTTTTAGGAGCAGGATTATAGAAACAGGATACAGATCTACTCACTGGGTTTTTCCTGGGAAGGGCAGGCTCAAAGGCACAGTAACTCAGAGAATGTCAGGCGTCAAGGCATTAGATCTGTGGATAATTCAAATGGGAGAATGTACTTTATGCAAACAAAAGAGATCACTGCCCCAAGTGTCTCTTAAATCAGTAGCTGCACGTAGGCTTCACAGAAATATTTATTTGTTACATAATTTAATAGCACATGCCACTGTATTAGTTGATGTCCCACTCATGAAGCAGATGAAATCAGGTCACTAAGATGGTTTCATAATAGTTTGCAATGATTAATTAAGGTTTTGGATTAAGTCAATGCAAATGATTCTGCTTACAGATCTATTTAGGGTTAGGCTCAGCTCGACATAATGGCATGGCAAGATAAGCGTGTGTTACCAGAGGGAGTGGAGAGGTGGGTAAGATCTTCTCACACCAGGGTGATGTTGTACACATGTTTGTGGTTCACTTTTGTGCATCTTCTTGCTTTCTGAAGACGAATTTAAATCACTACTTAAGATCAGGATTGATCTTTGGAAACAAGAGAGGTTTTGTTTGATTTTGTTTGGTTTAGATGTATTTTGCAGGTATCTGTTGTACTCAGCATTCAGGATAACATGGCTTTGCATTTTGAAAGTGTATTTATTACTGAGTCTGTGAGGATTCTTGTTGAAACTGTTATTACTTACTTGCTAAAAAAGGGTAAATAAATCATGAGTATGGTATAAGCTTTGTTTGTTATATATTCTTTTGGGGTAGAGATTGAAAAGCAATGGTTTGTTGTATTCACTTCCATTTTACCCTGCCTACATCCTCACTCTTTACTTAGGATTCATGTCTCTGAGCCAAGCTGGGATAAATTTCCTTTCTTCTGCTATCCATTCTTTTTAGTTTTCACTATTAGTACATCTGTGTTTATTATTCCTAATAAATGTATCTTATGAGTACGATGCATTTTTATTTAAAGGAATTAAGAATGCCAGCTTTAGTCCATCCTGAGATAAATGGAGATATCATTGTACCAATATCTGGCTGATTTTGTCTTCAAAAGTGATTTTTCTTCTATTTCTTCATTTCCCATAGACACAGTAGTGACATTTCAAATTTCAGTTGATGATACTGATTTTCAATTAATGTTGATTGCTATAAAAAACATGCAAATGTTGTAGACCAAGTTCTGTTGTTTACATTGGTGGAAGTCTTATCTATTCCAGTGAATACTTTGGATCTACACTGGTGTAACAAGAACAAACTTGGCCATCGGTCTGTTTTGTAAATGTTACAGTAGCTGTTACAGATTGCCTTCTGTCTTCTAATCCTAATGTACTGCACCTTTAATTTTTTCCCTTTGATTTACTATGGTTTTTTCTCATGGTTGACTTATTTATTTGTTTGTTTGTTTATTTATTTATTTATTTATTTATTTATTGCTCTGGACAGTTTTATTTCTCTTTACCTGTAATTTCCTTTTTAACCTATCTTTACTTTCCCTGTCATCTGATAATGCTGAATTGTTTGTCTGTATGTAGCTGTAGACATAGATGCCACTGGCTTAGATGCAGAAGAAAATGATATTCCAGCAAACCATCGCTCCCCCAAACCCAGTGCAAACAGTGTAACATCACCCCACTCCAAAGAGAAAAGAATGCCCTTCTTTAAGAAGGTAACACCGACTTCCAAGCTCCCATCTGTCCACCTGCTCACCTGCACTGCGTCGCATTTCTAGTCCTGTTAACTGTCTGCGTCCTTTGACAAGCCAATAACATGCATGCTTTGTTGTTCTTTGTTTCTTTTCCATGCTGCTGTAGCTAAGCAGAAGCAGAAATCGGTAAGTTTATATCGACATCGCCTGTGTTTATCCTGCCACTGGCATCATTAGCATTATGACTCCAGATTAACAATGCAGCTGTTCTAGAATTAAGGATGAAGAGATGTGTTGAGCTGTTAGTGGATTCATTACAGGAAAACAGGCAAAAGTTCAGTGTGTCTGTGAAACTCTGCTACGTACTTATCCTGTTTGATGGAATAATAGGACACACTTAAAAGACCTTCTAAATGTTTGAGAATATGATCTCTGGCAAACATAATGCACCTCTCTAGTGCATGTTTATTCTTTCTATATCTTTCTCAAGTTTTTTGGTTTTTTTTCTTTATTACTCAGTCTATTGAAATCATTATTGGAATCTATCAGATACTGAGTTTGGACTTAGGAAACCAATTGTCAAAATTGTTGAATTTTCAATTTAGTCTGTACTTAAGCTTCTAATTCACTAGGTGCAAAGTCTGCAAAGACCAATGGAAGACCTCAGACTTGTTTTGACAGTTTACTTCAAGTTTTTCCTGTTGTCATGTATAAATTATCAGCCAAATGTTCTTGCCATCCATCAGTGAGACTTTTTTAGTATCTCAGCTATTGGAAATGGTACTGGTGGTTCCCAGGAGAGCCAATGTTTCTCCATAGATAACCCAGATAACTACAGAATTATGCAATTGGCATCCTGTTGCAAAAAGCTGCAATACATTTCTAGGACCTTTGCTGGAATAAGTTAGCAAGATACTAGGTAGCAGACAAACTATGCAGTGAAATACCACATTTTGACTTTTTTGTTTTAAAATCTTTAGTCTTCATAACTCTCATTCATTTGGTTTTAACCACTCACTTAAATGTACAGGTAATAACAGACTGTTAAAGTGCTTAAACAGTGCCAAGAGACATTGCTGTCCTTGCTGTGGATGCTCTTGTGTTTAATAAGTAGATCTCTGTTTCTGTCTCTCTTTTCTTGAACTTTTTTAAATAGTATTGAATCCTTCTCATTTCCAAAGTCACTCCTGTTGGCTTCAGTTCAGTCTGTAAAGCCTGGTGTGGAAATCAACAGCAGCTTCTTGCTTCTGAGTAATTTCTTACTTAATCATATTTTTAATTGGATAAAAATTATAAGGAAGAATAATAGGTGTTGACGTTTATTGGATACTGTCTGCATAAGCATCTTTCAAAGGTGCAGCTTCTAGATGAACCACCTTAGACCTGGGTGGTGGTTAGTCCCACATCTTTCTTCCACTCTGTGGTACCTCTTTTCTTCCATATCAGAATCATTGCTAGTGTTAGTGCGGTTCATAGTACTGACATTTATAGTAAGTACTGGATGGCCATCCCAAAGTAATCTACATAGTCAAAGCACTGAGTAAAAGCCATATGGTCAAAACTGCTAGTTTTTATTCTGAGTTATGTTTGAATGTGAATCTGCAATGAAAGCTGTATAGTTCAGTGCCAGTCTCTTAGAAAATACTAGATTCTCTATTGCTAAATTAAGGAACTTTAATGCTTCCATTAGATAACTTTTGCTCAATTTTCTGCTGACAGCTTCATTATTTCAAGCTGTAAAGATTGGAGAAAAAAAATGCCCATTTTAATAGAACAGATTTTAAAAATACCCCATATTCCATCAAATAAGGTAATTTCTGTGCTTACCCTGATTGTCAAATAGCTGGTTAACTTCTAGCATGAATGCTTTTGGTTAAGTCAGCCACATTAAGACAAAGATCTTTTGCATCAGGGCACTCATGATAAAAGCACTTGCATAACTGTAATGAATTTTTCTTCGAATCTGTCTCTAATACAGTTATCAGATTATTAAAAGTGGTAGCAAGAACAGTGGAGGACTGCTTTTGGATACGGGCCCAGCTTAATTGCAGGGGGTTGCTTTGAAACATGCTGAGTCAGATTCTGTACAGTAAAATAAATTCATTTCACATGCTTATGATGCCTTGGGCAATGGTATTCATTCTCATGTTATTAATTATCTTGTGAAACTACAGGTAACAAAAAAAAAAATTACATTGAGGGACATTCACAAAAATGTTTTCTCTGTTTTAGACTGCTTTAGACTGCTGCTTGTGTAGCATTGTGTGCTGTCACTATGAATGTCTGTCTTCGTGGGTTTGTGTTTTGGAACGTATATACTTATTTTAATGTTATTGCAAAACACCTTGGGATACATTGAGTTCTGGAACAATGAACAATGTCTTTATTCTGTGATCTTGACTGATGTATTTGTACTATGTAAGCATTTGAAAAATAAATCTGGCATTTCTTTTTCCATGTCACCCACACATTTCTGGATTTCAGTCATTTTTTCCCAAGACACAGAAAAACCAAAACCTCCCTTATGAACAAAAAACTCTTTCTGATAAGACCCCATTCTTGGTGATAAATATTGAACAGCCACTTATTAAAGAAGAAAAAAACCCAAACTCAGCAGTTTAATTTTTTTATATTGTGTTGTGATAATAATATAAATTTTTTGCAATCTTTGGAAGAAGGCAATCTTTTTATCTTTATATGTTAAAATACTTTTTTAGAAATTGTGGATGATACATCAGTTAGTATTTTGGTAAATATGGTACTGCCAGAATCCATTCTTGGGTGGTGACAAGAGCTTCCCAAAGTGGAAGAAATGCTATCCCAAGCTCTGCTTATAATAGTTTTCTAGAAATACTAACTTGATCAGTCATTATTTTGATTTAATTTGCGATTGAATTGTGGGTGCAAATCTGGAAATCAGACTGAGTGCTGCCATGGGAATTTGCAGTGATGTCACAATGTTTTTTCAAGCAGTGGACAGATCTGAACATTAAAAAAAAAGACACGTTATGCTTTTCTCATCCCCTTTTGTTTTATTTCTCTCTTTCATAATTTCCTATATAAAATTTCTGTTGAAAACAAATGTCACCACTGTAGAATTAACCATTTCAATTCATTAGTTGTTGGAAATAACCTTTTCAATTTAGCAGTTAGGAATTATGGAATGGGACGTGCATGACCCAGAAAAAGAGTTCTTAACTATCCAGAGTAAATAGGAAAACAGTAGGAAAACCTAAAGTCAAAGAAAAGTTTTTTCAAAAGAAATCCCTGAACCTCTTACGTCCTTATCTTGTGCTACCAGTTTATGGGAACAGTTAATGAATCCAAGATTGCTGTGACATCACTGGAAATTCAGAGTTCCTAATACTGTAAGGAGTGTATAACACTTTCTCTTTGTGCTGTGATGCTGAAAGCTTTCTCTCTTTTGCAGACAGAGCACATCCCTCCCTATGATGTAGTGCCTTCTATGCGACCAGTAGTTTTAGTGGGGCCTTCTCTGAAGGGATATGAGGTAATTGATTGTTGTGAATGGTTTCATTTTTGCAAAATACTGTTTCATTTGTATTTGATAAATGATTACATAGGCAAACATTGGACTGTTTTTACTCCTACTGAATAGCTGCTTATTTGTATTTTGCTTCATATCAGAATTGAGGTTAAGAATAAATTGCATTCCAATCCCGTTGTTTGGATATAAGATTTACTGTCAGCTTTATTACATACTATTATTAGCATCAAGTACTATGAATTTCCTATGTGATTATTAATTTGTTGGTTTTTTCCTTCTAGGTAACAGATATGATGCAAAAAGCATTATTTGATTTTTTAAAACATAGATTCGAAGGGCGGTAAGTACTTTGCAGTGCAAATCTACTTCAGTTCAGGTTCCGTTTGGGTACTACCAGGTTTTTAAGAAATAATAACATTGGACAAAATTAGGAATGACAGCTAATTCCTTGATCAGTGGATTGTAGTGTGGATTGGAAGTTTCCTTGACAGAGCATGCAGAGGCTGTGTTGCAGTGGGAAGTGTTCTGGGCCATATATTTGGTGAGAGTGGAAAAAAGGATGTGTTCTTGATGACTGACATTCACACTCCAAATTGCTAGATATTTATCTGCAGATTAAAAAGTTATTTTAAGTATTTTTCAAATGATATCTCATCAACGCTTCCCAGGTTTTGACTTCAAGGAATGTTCTATTTAGTTTGGAAGTGGACAGATCCGTAACACTATTCTGTGTGTCCTGTTGCTGCCAAAACTTTCAAGAGGGAGTCTGAGATTTTTTGTCAGTAGCTTCAGTTCTTTAAAATACCAGGCATTGTGGTTTAAGCTGGTGGATTTTCTCAGTCAGAATAATGTTGTCAATACCTAACCACTTTAGTAGTCCCTCTTTATATTAGTCAGGATTATCAAACCCTAGACACACACCTTCAGAACTGGAAGTTAACAAAACAGTTGTTGCAAGCAGAAGAAAATTAATGCATCTTTATGTCTTTAAGTATTTTAGAGCATGTTGGATTTTCACTTGTAGATCCAACTATGTCAGGGTGAATCCACAAATACTCCAAATAAAATTCATGTCTGTAGTAGCAGATTTGAAGCATTCCAAACTTCAGTAGCAATCTGAGTCACTTTAGGTTCTGAACAAATTTGTGCCAGAGGTTCTCGGATTCATGCTACTGCTTTCAGCTACCACACTGCTCTCACTGCAATTGCTTCGCAATATGAACATACACACCCTTTGTTTTGAGAGCAGACTTAGTCTTCCTGATGTGACGTTTCTCAAAGACATTAAAATGTCCTTAGAAAGATGGTAAAAGGTCTTAAAATGAAAAATAGCGTTTTTCATAGATGAAACAGACTGATGAATCTAGTGTTGTTCAATATACCATAATTGCATTTATAAAGGCAAAATTTTCCTATAGCCTGTAGGAAGAAAGACTGGCAGGAAAAAATCCAAATCAACACAAGAAACTAAAGAGCTGTAAAAGTTTGTTGTCCTTCCATTAGCAAATAAAGATAACCAATAAGTATCACAATATACATGTTTGATTTAATTTTAAGACAAATGGCATTATCTATGAGGAGCTGTGACAGAAATCACAATATTTGGTTATGTTTTTAGCTTAAGTTAAATCACACCTAGATTTCCAAAATTATATTACTAATCAGTATTGTGCACATAATTCTGTTTTTTCATATTAACTTCTGGCTCTGTTACATTTTTTAGGGCTTTAGATAAGTGTATACACATGTTGAGTTCATTGGGAAATGGCCTATTGGATTCCATTTCAGATGAGCAAACAGCATCTGACAGTGCTTGCTAGAGAGGAGCCCTCCCTCTTCTTAGCAAATCCATTTCCTCTTTTAAATTGCAAGTAAAATCCTACAAGGAAGAAAAAAGGAATATCATCACTCTGATTTAACTCTCAGCACTGGAAAAATGTGACCTCTAAACCACATTAGACCAGAGAGTTTGAAAAGGAACTTAAGGGTGCATTTTGACCCTGTAAAGCAAAACAAACCAAAGTAACTGTTTTCCTAGGAAGTAGAATATGCAGAAGGTTGTGTAGCAGGTCAGTGCAAACAACTGAAAGTAACCACTTCTTTCTTGGCTCATCTTTTCTCGTAAACACAAAACTGAGCCTGCCAGATAGTCAACCTAGACTTTTCAAGGATGTGCTTCTCCAAGTTACAGTTCCCATTTTTATGTGGCTAGCATATTGCTAGCATGATCTTTCTGGAAAATTATCAGTAGCTCTTGCACTCTGTTAGAAGAACACATGCTAGTAAACTGAACAAAAAAAGCCCCAAAAAACCCAAGCCAAAAAAACCAAAAAACCCATCATTTTTATTGCTGTACTAGTTTCCCTGCTAAGCCTTACCCTTACCATTTAATTCTGCATATCCCTATATGTCTTATACATATGGCTAAAGTAAGCCAGGTAGTCATTCAGTACTGTTCAAGAAGCCAGGGAAAGGAGAAACCAGCCTGCTCATGCTGGGGATACTGGTGCAAAGTCAGACCCTCATCAGACATGGAGACCCCAGGGAAGTCCCATCTTCTGCAGCGATCCCTGACCTCCTCCTGCCTCCCCTCTCCCCAGGCACATGTAGGAGGATTTCTTATCAATAGTTATTGTCACAGTACTAAGTTAGATAAAGTTTTTTCTCTGTTCACATTGGGCAAAGCATACTGTGCTGCTGAGAACTTATTTTCCTGTAGTCTTAGCCGTCTTCTAGTGTTAAACGAGAATTCTCCCCACATCCCTGAGAGATAAATAATGTTCAGTACTATTTTTCTGTATTTATTTTGCAGTATATCAATTACACGAGTCACAGCAGACATCTCGCTTGCCAAACGCTCAGTGTTAAACAATCCCAGTAAGCATGCGATAATAGAGCGATCTAACACGAGATCAAGCCTAGGTAAGTACCTGGAATGATGCTATCTACAAATTGCCTGTGAAATATGCTACTCTCAATTCATATGTCTAAGCTAAAAATAGCCTTCTCTCTGCTGTGAGAAAATCACAATTCCCATAATTCAGAAATCCTGGCACTAGAAATCATTTAAAAATTACTATCAGGTAAACTTCCTATAGTGCTGATTTTGGTTTATTCTGCTTATGCTCAGTTTTCATGTTTTGCTGTTTGCCTCAGTGGAGAGAAGCGGCCATCCATATGAAATCTGAAGACATGGTCTTCTGGTTAAATAGAAATTATTTTCAGATTCTTGGAGTTATATGGATATTATTGATATTATGCATTATTTTTGATAAGATTACTGTTAGCGATAGCTACTGATATGAAGCATGAAAAAAATTACTGAAGTACACATTTTATGAATTTTATGTCTGTTTAAACTAATCCTAAGGTTGGTACAAAAAAAAAGAAGGATGCAAAAAGGAAGATGTTTTTAAAACTGTATAGGCTACATTCATAGCCTACATATCTGTCATCTTAAATGAGTCTTTTAGTACTGAAGCTTGTCCAGTTTATCAATAATTAAACATTTATTACCCAGAAAGAAAAATAAGTTTATCTGGGAAGTTGTAACTAAATGTAACCATCTACATTACAGGTGGCTGCACTGGAGCTTGCCATCCGAAGGTGTCCTTAGAGTTAGGAGGAAAAGGTGGTCATTTTGGAGTCTTAATTCCTGACTGCCTTTGTCTTTCCTCTAGTGTGAGATGTATTATATGCAGGACTCTGCTGCTGTCACTGGTGCATTCCGGGTGTAGAGCAGCTGGAGGTAGCCAAGAGGTCTAGTGGAAGGTTCCCTGCCCGTGGCAGGGGGGTTGGAGCTAGATGATCTTTAAGGTCCCTTCCAATCCAAACCATTCTGTGATTGTAAGATGAATCCTGCCAGGAGTCTACACACTCGTGTAAGGCTTGGCTGAGATACAGGACACGAGTCCCATAACAAATCCCATGCAAGTCCCCCATCAAATACCAAAAAAAGGCAAGGAATTTGTTACATCACAGATGGATCCTCCAGTCATGCTTCTGCCTTTAGAGAGCTGCAGCTCTTAGTAGACTTTGAGATAGCTTGGTTTCCCCTGAACACAGCATTGTATCTTGAAAAATTGTAAATTTTGTGGAACAAGTAGTTTCATTCATCCTATTAAACAAGTTCTTTATCAGTTTTGCTACAAAAAAAATTCTAACACCTGAACTGTGACTGAATATTTAACATTTGCCTAATATAGTAGTAATTTTTAGAATAAGCTTCTCTGCCTTAAAAGTTTTGACTTCCCTTTCTTGAAAATTTGTTTCGTAAAACCTTTGCTTTCAGCTATGTGGAGGCTGTGAATTTTTTGCTTGAAAGTAGTCTGTAGCTTCCAAATGTGTCTTATTTTAAGTATTTTCAAATATCAAAATGCAGTGTACTGTAACAACATAATTAATATCTTTACACACAAGAATATTCTTCTATGTGAATTTCAGTCTTTTCACCAAAGTCTATTTAATAATCTAATGAAAAGATAAAGTGTCACTTATTTTGAATAGGACTGAAAATTGGTAATAAGTATGGAGGTCAACCAGTCATAGAACAAACAGAATCATGATGATTAAGTTTTCAGCCTCATCAGCAAAGCTTGTGCAATTTTGCAACACTGTACAAATATATGCAGCAGTAAAAGCATATAATTCATTCCTCATGCTAAAATATTCTCATATATATGAGGCATCTATCACAAAAATCTATACAGGAAAAAAATTAATAAAAATTAAATTCTGCCCAATCTTGTATACCTTTATCTCATGTAAAACCGTACTCTTGAGAGCATCAACATTTTTTCTTTGTGTCAAGGTACTTTTTTAGATGGAGGTATTTAAAATGGAAGTTCTGACAGAACTTCAGTTTGAGACACCCAAAAGATGACAGTGATTATGTATATATGCAAATATGTGGATAGGTAGGTAGATGTGTCTCTCTAGTTTTTGTAACGGGCCTGTTATTAACTAAGACTTCCTGCTACATAACAGGTTTTCAGTTGCTTACATTTGTTCTGAAAATTAACTGATTTATAAAATAACTTCAAAGATCTTTGACCAGAGCAACTGGGTCATTCTGGCAATAAAGTTAGGCCAAAAATTAATTGTACATATGCTAATATATTCTCAAACCCTTTTCTTTCAGAAGCTGTAATGCTTCCATTGTTCTAGTAATCTAGCAGGGTTTTGAAATTTGGTAGTGAATTGAACGAAATTTCTGGGCAATTTTATGAAAATAATGAGAAAACTTGATCAAATTATTAGAAGCTGCCATTAACACGTGCTAGGCTTTGCATCTGAATTGCTTAAAGACTCAGCTTTCCTTGGCAAGGTCCAGCAATGGTGCTGAGCAGAACCTGCTCTGAGCAGACTGAATCGGGGCAGCCAGGCAGACCTGCGGTGAAAAGATGCTCATCTTTTGACTTGCAGCCCCTCCTTTGCTGTGCAGCATGGAGAATGGAGTCAAAAGTCATTTACTTTAAAGATGTTCACCTGGAGGAACGGGTGGCTGGCCAGGCTAAGGCAGGAAAGCAAGTAGTGAAAATGCATTATGGAAAAGGTTGGACTTACGGAGAAGGAGTTGGGATAGTCAAACCCACTGGTAGAGCACCTCCAGGTCTGTGCTCAAAGCATGGGATAAACCATGGGAGGACAGAAATCAGACAGGAGGTCTGGGAGGGAAGTGGTGTGGCAGCAGTGTTGGGAGGAAAACTGAGATAAGATAAAATAAGCTGGAGTCAGAAGCGGTAACTGCTTTTGTAAGACAGTGGGAAAACCCTCGTGCAAGGCAAAAGAAAAAAGTACAAGGCATGTTACAGCCTGTTCCCTTGCCTACCTGCAATGTACCTCAAGGCAGAAATAAGAGTCAGAATCAGAAAACATCACTGCAGTCTGCGGTAGGTGGCCTCTCATAGCAGTGGTTCACAAAGAAGGTGACAACGTACCACTGCTGTGAGTATTTAGTTGGCTGAAGTAGAAGAGGTGAGTTGCAATATCACACCATATAGTGGATTTTTTTTTTTGTCTGTGTGATGAATTTGCTGTAAGTTAACAAAATATCCAATTAAAAGAATATTAGTCAGTTTAAAAATTCAAGTAGTGCAAAATAAAGGTTATGAAGTGATAATAAGGCTAACAGTGCAGCTTCTTAGTATCTTCAGGTTATGTTTGCTGTGATCCAGTCTTTGGTCAAATGTTTACAGACTACTTTTCCACCCGTCCTCTGCCTTAAAATTCTTGAAAAATACATAAAATAGTGTGGGGAATTGGAATTTTCGAGTGAATCACTAATTCCCTAATTTCCCTGCATTAACTTATACAGTGTATGCCATCAAAATCAGCATTTTGAATGGTAATGCACTGACTTGGAAAAGGTGGATGGAAAGCAGGCAGTCCTTTATGGACTGCTGGAGCTCCTGTTGGGTACCTTGTAAAATACCAGCCTTGTGGATCCTCATTCCCCAGAAGTCCTCTTATTTTAGGCTCTCCTCTTTGCAAACCTTTAACTGGGGAGGTATTCTTTTCATTCCCAGCCTACCTCAGAGAATTTTTTCCTTCTCTTAGGTCAGTACTTACATTTTTACATTGAACTGACAGTACAGAGCAGCATCAGGAATGTCCTGAGTCTTAGCACTGACTTCTAAAAGAAGCTTCATGGTTAGGTTCCGTTTTGGAAGAAAGAATCCCCAGGAATCAGGATTTCCTGTAGGATGGCTTCCATATTTCTATTGTGAATGTAATTTCTACTGGTAATTGCTCTGAAGAATCAGACACTGCATTTCTGAAAATTAATCCCCCTGAATTACTCATAACTTTTGATTATTCTTTGTAATTCAGTTTTCTCTCTGGAAAATACAAATAATTCCAGCTTCTCACCTAACTGGGATGTTTCAGAGGGAAAAACCATTTTATTGCATATACCACCACAGTAAGTTCCATGAAACAACCCATAAATATTTTATTCATTCTGTTTTCAGAGAAAGATTAGAATGTGTTCTAAATGAGATGTGAAACACATATTTGACAATGAAGAGAAATAAATGATTCAATGACTTTGTATCAGTTGGCAGTGTATGGAGTTGCATACTGAATGAGACAGCAGCCCTAAAGGAACAACTTTATTATATATTCCTGAATGTGCTCTCTTATAATACAGATCGCAAAAGATTTGATTTAGGAGAGCTCTTTTGGCATTTCCTACTTTATCAGCATTAGCTTTGCAGCCAACAGTATTCTCTACGAATACAAGTTTCATAGATACATCATTAAATCAAGTCTCACACCACATTAGTTCTTTTCTAGTATCTGCTGCAGGTCTGCTAGGAGTCCTGGAAAATGAATTTTTTCTCCACCTACATTTTCCATTCTATAAAATGAAAATAATAGGGTCTTTTCCCCAAATCACTGGGGGGAAAAAAAGAAGAAAAAAACCCCAGAATTTTATCAAACGCTAAATTTGTGCTGGTTTTCTTTTTTTTTGTCCAGATGATCTACAATAACTGAGTTTTGGCCTATGTATTTAAAACTGATATTTATCACAATAAAAATTTGTTCTTCTTAAGGAAAAACAGGGTTTGTTTTGGTTTGTTTTGGTTTGCTCTGAGTGCATCTCCTGGCTGCACAGCTATGGGATATGAGGAGATGAGTTGCTCTCTTTTCTCTCCTCCTAGAACAGTCATTGGCACGTGGACAGAGACCTATGTGGTTTATTCCTACATCTGGTATAATTTAAAAATGCTTTTTTGCAAATATATATATATATATATATATATATATATATACACACACATATATATATTTGCTATAATACAAATATAGCAAATATAGGTCCCCAGAACTGCTTTATGTTAATCCAAATCCCTCCCTCCTTCCAGATTCAATGGAAAGCTATTTCTTTACTTGCCAGCCTTTGTGCAGTTGCACCTCATGCAGCCAGGCCACTGATTTACCCCTCACTTATGATCACATTTGTGAGCAGCAGTTGTAATTGCAGCAGAGAAGGCTATTTCTTAGACTTCTGAAAATATATTGTTGTTTTTTAACTATTATTTTAATAAGTGTTTGATCAATTACTTAAGGGAGTACAAAGGCACTGTGTTTGATATATTAATACCAAATACTTTTTTCTGGGAAATAAATGTACCTCTTTTTGAGAACTCTTACCTTATCACCCAATGCAGGTCTGCTATGTTCTGCACAGCACAGAAAACAGTGAAGTGAGCACCATTCTTTGGAATGATTTAATAGATAACCCAGAATTAATTTCAAAGAGACATACACCAACAATGTAATAATCAGGAATAGGAATTGCCATGAGGAACTGGATTATAAGGGAGTCTCAAACAGCTTTTAATGCTACACACACCTATTGACTGACAGTTTGCTTTTGTAATGGAATCAGTTAAAAATAGACTTGGGATTTGACTCATTGGAAACCAATGCTGCCACTGAATATCTAGTATAAAATTAATGTTCTCAAGAACTTTTTTAAAATAGTGTCTGGCTCATAAAGATATAGGTGGATAATACAGTCTTATTCCTCTCTAATTAAGCTTGTTTGGATGTAAATAGAAATGTTTGCTTGTCAATATTGTTACATGTTTTAACCCGTGAGATGTTAGAACTAAATTTAAGGAAAGGACAAATGATTCATTTCTTTAAAAGCCTAGAAGAAATCTGTAATTTTGAACAGATTTTTTCTCCAAGAAGGTACAGTACATGGTTAAATATTATTCACCTGAAAATCAACCCAAATTGGCTTAGTTAAACTTTTATATGGACACATGCCATTTGCAGAAACTGCTGAACCAGCTTTGTGCTTTTGCTGCATTTCTTTGTCAAAAGAACCCAAACCTTTTTCTGTGTATGTTACACTTGTTATAACCTTGCCTCATGCTGTATGCTTTGTACAAAACCTGATTGTGTTGGCTTTTTCCATTCTTTGCTTCATTAATGCTCTCCCTTTCCAGATGTTTTAGGTATGTATACAAGCTTGCAAATTACTTTTCCTGCTGTTTTGTGTTCAGTGCTTTATTGTACCTCACAGAACCACCGTGTGTTTCTCGCATCTGGCTCACTGGCAGACAAAAGCCGATCCTGTACCCTGTTGCTAAGTGTTTCTTTTAGAAAACCTTGCTGGTTTTCCCTACTTATTTTCAAATAATTCTAAAAATAAAGTTGGCATTGACAAGTAAACCCTACAGATTAGGTATTCCGTTGTGTATTCTGAGATGTGTGCACCTAATCTGCGTGTTCTAACACAGACGTGTGACTGTGGATGTAAAATGTGTCATTGTGTTTATGGTAAATCGATTGCCATCACATGCCTGGGAATCTGTTTATTTGCTTTCCATGTGCATATGCAGTAACCTGTCAGGCATTACTTGCACCCAGTTTGCATGTGCAATTGAGCACCTACCTTTGGAATACTGTCTCTAAAAAGTGTATAGAGCTTCCATTCACATCATTAGGTTGATATCCCAAAGTTTTGTCTTCTGAAAATGAAACAAAAATGCTCAAAGAAATAGTAGTGTATTACCTGTGCAAATTTCAGGCTTGTGTTTTTTTTTTCCTTGATATTTGTGTGAGAAGCCAGTTGAATGCTTGAAACTATGGTAACAATTTATCCGAGATATATATATATATATATACACACACACACACACACACACACATATATATATATACATACTGTATATTATATACATGTATGATGTTACTCTCCTTGTTATTCTCCATGTCTGGTAATTTAATGACAGTTTTGGTATGTGAAAAGTTTCAAGTAAAGGCTTCCTCAGCTATAAATCAAAGAAAAATTTAAAAGAATGCTAGCTAGGCATCATAAAAATCCTTCATTAATTACAGAGGCCATGGAACAGGAATGCCAAATTTGGGCTTAAGCAAGAGTGTATTTCCTTTCCTATAGTTCAAAGAAAATAAAAGATGTGTTCAATGTGTTATGATTGTCCCTTTATAATTTTGTCTTCAAGACAGCTGTGATGAATGTCCATAACTCTCATTCTAAGGTTTTAAATATGTCAACCTGGTAGATCTGAACCTGGCTTGATCCAGAATGCAGTAAAATAGCAGCTAAGAGCTTTTGGGTTTTCATGAGGATGTAGCTATACTTCTTTTTGCCCACAAATGGGGAAAGAGTAGCATGAAATTCATGAACCTCTTAAAATTTATCAGTCTCACATGTTGCAAAATGCTCTTTTATCCTGCTGGGCCAGCCTTGATTTTCTTAACATCTAAGGTCAGAGTTTCCCTAATGAATTCTTTAGGTAGTTCTCTATTAAAAGTTTGGTACTAACTTTCCAATATTCTAACTTGCAAATAAGGTTTTGATGCAGTATAGACAAAGCATTTAAATGAAATTTCTTGAGTGTTTTCAGAGGGTATATGGGGGAAAAAGATTCTTGATTTCTGTAAATTAGAGGTAACTCTCATCAACCTGCCCTATATTTTCTCATGATACTGCACAGAAATATGTGTGATTGATAATTACGTTGAAACAAAATATGTGCTAGAAACAAAGTATGTAGCAATGTGTTAGAATGATTTTTAAGGTTATGGATATCTGTGTAATAGGCAGGATACTTGGATAGATGAATAAAATATTTTTAGCTAGTTAGCTGTTTGTTTAAGAGTACAGTTTGCTTCCCTTAAAACTATTCACACTGTAGGTTGAATTGATCCAGGTATTTTTCTTTCTCCTGGGCTGGTGGAACTGAGTAAAAGTTGGTGTTTGTGTCCCTATTTTATTCATTAATCCCTGTATTTTTGCGTTGTTTAACCAGAATGCAAAGAAGCCTGGTTTCAGTTCTGTCCTCTGCTAAGAGAGGCATGGACTCATCATTCCAGTCGCCATGACAGGGCTGTGATCACCTTTAGGATGGTTGTTGGTTGGTCCTGCTGAGTCTTACGCACTTTGCATAATGATTAAACTTTCCCTGGGAAGGAACTGGAATCCATGTGTTTTGCCTCCCACTCTGAGCATCAGGCTGCAGAGTCAGTATCTCTCCCACTCAGTGAATACGCAAATGTGTTGTGAGTGGCACACCATCAGCAGGAGGGGTTGAATAGCCAGTGACGGAGTAGTTCCACGTCCTGTCTGTGAGAAAGGCTGAACATTTTTATTTGTGTTTGTTCTGAAAAAAACAACAGATTTAGGGAACTCTTACTTAGTGCCTATGTATGGACCAGATCTGTAAAAGCCTACAGCACTGCACTGAGTAATGAGGCATGGTACAGAAATACCCAAGTTATTGCCAGCTTGACATGATGATATCCATTCTGAACTATGCAGAGACACTTGCTTGGTCCCCTGGACAAAATAAGTGTTAGACTCCTTCTTTGCCCAGTTTTCCTCTCCGAATTACTCCTTAACAAGAGTGTAGGGAATTTTAATGATAGGAGCAGTGCTATGCTGCTGCATGGCGTCTTCTGGAGCTGCTGTGGTTCTTCCTGGAGCAGTCATTTCAGTGCACCCTTGTGCAGTGCTCAGCCACTTGTGTTTCTGTTGCAATCTGCTGATTTCAATCTTTTCCATTCATAGGCCATTAAAATTTACTTCCAGTTTAAACTTGGCATAAGAAGCATCATTCCATGAATGCTATTGTTTTGCTAGCACAGAGAAATGAGGCAGGAAGTAGACATTTTTATGTGCTATTTAGTATTTTTAAATGACACTATCTGTTTTATATTTTCACATAATTACAGTGCTGAATTTCAGAAGATGTTAGTCCATTATAAATAGATCTTGGTTATGTTGAGGTTTCCAAACATGACATTATTTCTGTCAATACCACTTGGACGTGTGTCTGCATTAAAAGCCATCTGAATTCTGCTTGAACTGAGCCTCAGCAGGCAGGAGGAGGAAAACCCTGTTTTCCTGCAGCACCTCGCCCCACAGCTCCCCTGCAGCAGAGCCCAGACAGGAGCTCCAAGCAGAGCAACAGACATGCTTCTCTCCTTTCTGCCTTATCCCTTGCAGGAGCCCCATCTGTTAGGCATGAGTAACACATGCAGCCACTTTTCCTGGAAAATATTGTCATCCTCCCACTCCCACCCTCCTTTTACGTAACGAGCTAGTGGCTAAGGTATTTGGTAGAGACCAGGAAAATCTAAGTATATTCACAAACTACATTTAGGTTAGACATTTGATTAAACACCTGTAATCCAGGCATCTTTTAACCAGTTGCCTGAGGACTAAGCTAAAGCATTTATTCTCTCTTGCTTATGGTCTTCAAGATTTTTTCCTTCTTAGCTGGATATGCTGGAGCAGAGGCACAAAGCATTCTGCTCCCCAGCGCTTGGGTGCCCCATGGTGTGAGGTGAGTCATGTAGTCCTGCCTGGAGACTGTGGGAGTGAACCTCCCTGGCTGGGGAAGGAGTGGAGCCTGCTGTCCCTTGCCCAGCACGAGACCCCTTTTAGCTCCCTGCCTGCCCAGAGCAGCGCTGCTGCTTGAGGGGAGGAAAGACGAAGATGAAAAGAAAGAGGCCAAACACTTATATACCTGTGGGGTGCCTTCTTAACTTGCTCTGCTGTGCTCAAAGCCCATGTAGCTCATCGGATCACCTCAGCAAGATGTCAGCCTCTTGGCTTAGTTTCCAGGGAGCACAGATTCCTGGTGCAGTCCAGGATAGCCTGCTCTGGCCGGGTGCCTTCATTTTGCTTACAGCAGTACCCCATGGAGACACTGCTGATTTTTCACTCAATATAAGCATTTGTATACATGTACATGCTCACAAATTAAAATTCAGAATTTTAGTTCTGTCAGTCAAGCTCATGATTTTGTTCTTAATAGAGACTTGTGCAGGCACAGCTCAATAATTTCACTTCCTTTTTTTTCTTTTTAAATTTTCTTGGATTTCAGATACGACCTTTACTCATTTCTAGCAGGTTTTTTTGGTGTAAGACATTCTACATGGTTTTAAGGCACTGGGATAAAACCCACATTTTTTTCTTTCACCTTTGTTCTGGAAACTGGGAGGTTGCCTTAAACTTCGCATTAATTACATTCATGGAATTTAGAGATTAATTATTTTTCAGTAACAGTGTTTGTATAAAAGAACTGGCATAAAAAAATCATGGCTACTGATGGCTGTTCTCTTTAATTTATAAAATTATTTCAAAGCCATTTGTGTAAGGTGTTGCTAATAATTTTGTTTTGCATACATTGAGATGGGTGTGTTCTTTTCATTCCATATGTCTGTAATATCAGGAGCCCTGTTTAGAAAAACTGGAATGCTTTGTCTCTGTGCCTGTTACAGTTGAAATCATAATTTACATATTGTTTCTATGAACAAAACAGAGCCACTGATACCACAGACAGGAGACAAGGTCAAATTTAGTAGGATATAAAAGTCGTAGTGTGCTCAGTTGAGAGTATTTGAACTTCACTGCTCCTTGTGAAGATCAAAATCTCTTTGCTGCATCTAAGCAGTATTTTTTGCTTCACTTGGGCCTTTGCAGACCAGATGCATGTCCATTTTACATCTCATCCCTGTCATGGGACTGCTATCTCATCAGGGTCTTGCTGAAACAAATTGCTGATGTAGCTGCTACTCTGTCAAGCTGAGTGTCCCGGTGACTCGTGGCTGCTGTGGGTGCAGCCCAGGTTTGCAGGAGGGTTGTGTTTCTCCACTGTGTAGCATAGAGAATGTTCTTTTACCATGGCATTATATAAGTGACCCTAAGTTCCACAGTAGTTCATCATGTTATTAAGATAAAATGAGGTGTTGTTGTATCTTTGCCTGTATTTTAGGTGAGATTATTGTAGTGAACTGGGAAGGACTTTTTCTTGGAATTCACTTGTAAGGTCCAACTGGTGTAAAGAATATTTGTCTGCCCCCATAATGTGATAAGCCATTTGCTTGTGCTCTCATTGCACTGAATTTCTGTTCAAGGTGCAGTAGTGATATTGGGAATTAATATTTGGAAGTTAGTTTTAATGTGCTGTATTTAAAGTTGTCTGGGAGATGTGTACTTTCTGTTTCTTAGAGCTGACTCCTTATTGTATGGAATAAATAGTTGAGTGCTCCTGTCATTTAAAATATGTTCACTTTCTGGTTACCAAGGAGACCATATGAAATAGATTGTAAGGGTCACTTTAAAATTTGGTAGCTGATTTCTGGGTTTGAGTGTTGTTAGCTGGGCTGTCAGCATTTCATGATGATTGTCACAGTAGTTCTGATTATTTTTATGCCTCTGATTATGATTGGCAAATACAATTTATTGGAGTTCAGTGTTATAACTTCACTCTTATGCCTCTCCAGTACATAAGAAGGGACATTATTATAAATAGATGGTATTCATGGAGGTGGGAAGATTGCAAAGCTATTACTGTGCTGCTTTGAAGATAACCCTACTGTCACTGTTCTCAGCTCCCTATTTTAACTACCAGTGATATTTGTGTTACTATCCCCACATGACTTTTTGATTTCTTTGCTTACTTTGGGCAAAAGTCTGAGAGAAAATTTGTGTTGAGTGTCTTGTTGTGAAGGAATTTTTTACAGGTAGACAGTTTGGGGTTTGAGAGATGTTGCTAAAGAAAAATGAAAACCAAAGCAGTAGCAGTGGATAAAGCCTTTGTCGTCTAAAAAGAGAAGCTACTATTATGTAAGTAATTACAAAAATCTTAGATGTAAAGTTAGAATTCAAAGAAGATTTCAAGCAGAATGAAAGTTTTTTCCAGAAGCTGAAGAAGTATTCTAAGGAACAGGAGATCAGGACCTCTTCAGCTATCCCTGTGGCATTTTTCCCATCCATTCTTGACTGAAGATGTAGAGGCACATGTATTAATTCACCAATCATGCAGTGTAGTTCCTTGAACTTTTCTCTTACACCCAAGTTAAGAAAAATAAGTACCGAAATACATTTTAATTGAAGAAAAAGATACCTCTCCATCTCCAGACTCAAGTGGAAACTATGGGTTCATAGGACCACAGTTACCTGCAGTTGTTGCCCCGGGTGTGTTTCACAATAGAACATACCCTGAGGCATACTCTGCCCTGGCAGTGGGTGTTTCAAAAAGTATAGCAAGAAAGCTAAGTCCACAGAGATGTGCGCTCTACTGGCAGAAAAGTGCTTCCAGCAGTGTAGCAAATACTGCTTCCCCAGACAAAATTATGATACAATGGCATAGAGACAGATTTTCCTGGTTATAAATTGTCTTGAACAGGAGTTTTTTAGCAGTCTGGAATGGTCTTAAAATGATACATTAACTAATATTGTTATACTGACTAAAGTGTTGAGCCTGGTTTGAAATTGCAGGAAAGCAATCCAAACTCATCATCAGAACAGCGTAACAAATGATCTCTGATATGTTTATTCTAGTTGTCATTTGAACTTAAATTAGGGATAGATTATTGACTGTCTTCTACTAAAACTCTGAGACAGTGGTATTCAGTGATTTCAGAAGTATCTCTATGCAATGAGGTTGTAGAAAATCTAATTGTGAATGTGCCAAGAACCATCAGAAGTTCTGTCTTAAAAAATGTGGTCCTAATTCAGACAGTAGTGGGACCACAGTGCTTTTATTAACCAGCAGGAAAGCATGCATCAAAGCTTTCCATACCACACCGTGCACATCTCACAACGTTCACTGCTGTAAAAGACTGATTTCATGTGCTCACCCAAAACTGCAGATAACCACAAACAATTGGAAGTGATCTCTAATAGACCCAAAGCAATGTCAAACTCTTCCAATAAAGGATATCATACATAGATTTTCTGATGACCATTTAGATGTTACTTCATTTATAAAATGACCATAGCAATCACCTATGGATTTGGAACCAAAATATTAGCTGAGGTGCCTTGCTCTCTCTTGGAAATTTTGCAACCTTTTTATAGTACCTGATTTATTCAGTTGCTATTCTAAGATAGCAAAAATCAATCTCTTCATATCTCTTGAAAGAGACCATTTGGTATAGAAAACTCTCTCTCTATCCAGCTCAGGTAGGTTGTGTTTTCAAACAAAAGTAAAGCTTTTGCCAACAAAATAGATAAAAGGCCAATAATGTAATTTCCAGAAACTCTCTATTGAATTTTTGGTACCTCTTCTTGACCTTTAAGTCTCTGTTGGTTGTCTTCAGATATTTTCTTTGAATGGGCTAGATATCAAATCTGGTTTTGGTTCATGAAGCGTGCACAACCTTTGAAGGGAAACCTGTATGAATTAGTCTTGTCTGGCCCGATGACTTTCTTTATAGACTTGCACAATTCACCCAGCTTCTGTAATTCCTCTGTGAAATCAGCCGATAGCAAGATTTGAGCAGGAAAATGTGATTTCATTTCAAAGATGATTTTGCTATTATAAGATGTAGTTTTGTTTCATTGGGGAATGAAGACAGTTTCTACACCACTTGTGAAAGCGGATGCAGCCCATCTGTCTTGGAGAGGTTTGCCCTGGAAAGTACTGCCAATCAGACAGGGTGCTGAGGAGCTGGGAGCCTGACTACAAGAAGAAAAGATGATTTTTCTCTGGGAAAATCAGCTTTTCACAGATCCTGGAGTTGTGAGGAGGATACCATAGCATTATTTGGATTGTTCAGTTTTTTCTTCTTTTAAAAGTGTTCTACACATAATAATCAAATTTTTAACATGGTGCCATACTGAGGCCAGTAGAAGAAAACTGTTTTCCTGAGCTTTGATAAGTTGAACTAAATGGGAAAACAGTAGTTTCTGCTAATACAGTAATCAGTACTTCTTAATGCCTATCTCAGGCACTCCAGTTTGAGCAAACTGGTTACCGGGTAAGATTCATGTCTGATCTGACATGTAGCAGATTTGTGGCATAGTACGGTTACCATGTGATGCAGCAAGCACTCATACCCCTTTTTCTTGGTCTGGTCTGGGGTCATGTAAGAAGGTGTTACCAGTATCTCTCCAGTTTGGAACAGCAGGAACTGGTGAGGCGAGAGAGGCAGGCAGTGCCTGCAAGGGCAGCAAAGCAGGGGTGAAACGCTCTCATTAACGCTGTGTTCATTCCCCCACTGTGCCAGGGACCTGCATGGATAACAACGACTCCTGCAACCAGAGGAGAAGCAACACACCAGTCTACTACATTGTTACATTTCTTAAAACCAACCAACTCTTAGTATTTTCATAACTCTAATTTTCTACTTCTCTGCAGCTGAAGTTCAAAGTGAAATTGAACGGATTTTTGAATTAGCCAGGACACTGCAGTTGGTAGTCCTTGATGCTGATACCATTAACCACCCAGCTCAACTGAGCAAAACCTCTCTGGCTCCCATTATAGTATACGTAAAGATTTCTTCTCCTAAGGTAAATATTTTAGATACCTTTATGTTGTTTCAGTCTTTTTTTTGGGCCTTAAATGGCAGATAATCACATGTGCTCATTTAGGTTCAGAGCTATATATTGTTACTGCTTCCCTTTGAATAGTGAAGTATTACAAAATTATCTGAGCTCCAGTGTTACCAAAACCCATTTTGAAAAAGATGCTGTAGTTCCCATGGGTTTTTCAATTGGGATTGCACTTTTAGTATCAATCACATAAGTAGTAGTAGTGCTCATGTTTGTTAAATCCAAATAATACGGAAATGAAAGAATGATTTTCACAGAATGAGTGTCAGACTGATTGCTAAACTTTAACATCTGATAATATACTCTTTCACTGTGTGTAAAAAAAATGGAAGCATGCACAGACCTCGCAAAAAGGCGTTCGAAAGAGAAGAATGAATTTGTGGGAAGAGAACTCAGGAGATCAATTAAAAAAATTCAACTTACAAAAAAGGAAACCAGAAGCATCATAAAAAAGGCAGGAAGGGAACTTTTTAGTGCTTGTAAAGGAAAGGAGATATTTCGATGTAAATGAAAATTAGCTCATTCTGGATGAGGCAACATGGGAAATGTTCTTGAAGCCAGCAAATGAAGAATTCGCTCTGCTCATGTGAGCGGTTTCAAATGTAAACATTTTAAGTGATTATATATGTATATTGAGTCTGAGCCTGCTCACTTTTTTAATGTCTTACTTTTCACAGGTTTTACAGAGGTTGATAAAATCCCGAGGGAAATCTCAGGCCAAACACCTTAATGTTCAGATGGTGGCAGCTGATAAACTGGCACAGTGTCCTCCTGTGAGTTACTGTTAATTTATGTCTTGGCTCTGAAAAGTGCCTTTCTTTTCAAGCACGAGATTAATTACATAATTTTCAGGAATGTTTGCCCTCTTCTGGCCATAGTTCACTATTGCTTTTTGCAGAACACCTTCTGAGGTCTCAGGGCTCTGCAGAAGGGTGCAGGAGAAAAAGAGTCCTAGTCACAATCAGTTACTAGGATGTGTGCTGATGCAGTCAGTGCTTCAGCAAACTGAACATTTGTTTTACTTGATAATTTTTAAGGAGTTATTGGTTCTAAAAATGAACCCTCTTAGTGACTATGCTTTATCTCTGGTAGTTTAGGGTAAGGCCAGTGGTTTGAGTAGCTCGTCTGGAGCATCTGTCACCATGGCCCACCACTGTTGATGTTCTTGGTCAGGGTTTTGGCGAAGAGCTGAGTGGTACTGCATTGCTGACAGCTCTGTAGTTCTTCAGATATGCACCGAAGCAAATTCTGTCAATTTCCACCTATAAAGTGGAGGTGATGAGACCCCAGCTGTATTTTAAAGCTGGCATGCATTGCTACCTGCATACTCAGCTGTCGAGAGTATGGGTAACAAACCAGAAGATGAGAGTGCAGTTCAATTGCAGATACAATTTGCCATAGTTAGGGAGCTGAGTGAAGGCAATGTCCTCATCATTTAAGTTCAAGCGTGTCGGTTAAGAGATTCTCAGGTCCCCAAGAAGTCAATGAAGAATGCTGGAGACCTGCATAGGCCCTCTAAGCTGCCTTCTGCTGCCTGACCAGGGAGGAAATAGATGAAACTCACCTCCTAACTTTAGAAGTCTAAAATTAGACTGTGTGACTAATCTCTTACCTAATATTTGTATGATACTTGGAAACTGAATTATATGTATTCTTACTGTTGTTAGTTTTTGGTCTTAGTTTGCCTTAGTTTTCTCTTAGTTATTCTAGACAGGGGGATTGAATCCCTTTCTTGCCATTCCATTTTTTTCAATAGTTAATTCTTCAATATTTATCTCTTCTTTCTATATATTTAAGATTTGTTCAAACTGCTTCTTCCTGTCTTCTTTGACTGTTGGTGCATTACTATGTGGAAGTCACAAGGCCTTGCTTTAGCAAGTGTAACATTAGTGCTGGTTATGATTACGGTCTTTTGTATCAATTGCATTCAGAAAAACAAACACACGTAAAAAAAGGTAAAATATCTTAATGCAAGTACTAAAAATGTGGTTCATTTTTGATTAATGGAAAGTGTGATCAATGTCTGTAGCTGATCTCCCTTTACCTGGTGATTATTCTCACTAAAACCTTCCCTTTATCAGGAAATGTTCGATGTAATTCTTGATGAGAACCAGCTTGAAGATGCTTGTGAGCACCTTGCTGACTATCTGGAAGCCTACTGGAAGGCCACACATCCACCTAGCAGCAATCCTCCTAACCAGCTTCTCACTCGCACACTTGCAACAGCCACTCTTCCTATTAGCCCAGGTCCAAATATTAATTTACAGGTACAGTTTTTATGCCATCTCTTCTTTTTCTTCTGTCAACTTCTCCTTCCAAAGCACAGTGTTAGGCTGATACTAGAATACGCTGAATGTTTTACTGCTGTTGATAGAGTAAAAGCTCTTCCAGTAGACATTCACCCATTTTCCGTATAAAAGGCAAATACAAGCATGTTACTGTTCTTGCTATTGTATTCATAGTAGCATGCGTTTGTGTATTGACTGGGGGGCTGGTTTTGATTCCAAGGACTAAGCTGGCCTGACTGAAAACATATGTTGATGTGAAGTGGAATACTTCAGGTTTTATTGTGCCCGGGACACCGCTGTGCCAGTAATATGTGTACCAGCCACAAGCATTTTTATAGCTGGCCATATGTAATCCAGTCAGAGAAATAAAACTAGACTAAGACTATGCACATTCCAGCCTCTGGTAACTTTCTGACTGATGGGCCCAGTATTGCTAATAGGCAAATCCCAGCCCCAGAGGCCCTGCATGACAAATTGGGTTACGTACAGGCCAGATCCACAAATGTTAGGGGGAAATCTGTTTCAGTCTTCCCACAGGCTGTAGAGTTGTAGAGGTTGAGAATGACTGACTGTATTAGTGAAGATTCAAGGTCAAAGTGGCCCTTCCAGTGTTTCCTTTCTTCTTTTATTCATTGGCCATTGCTGTGAAATGTACAGACTTCCTTCAAGCCAAACTCTTACGTCAAATCCAAGTCCCCCTGCACTGCACGTTGTGCAGAAAGACTTTGAGAGGCTCTATGTTCTGAACAGTGAGGACACTCTCCAGTGAGATGGGAAAAGCAGGCTTTATTCCTACCTCTGCACTGATGTGCCTGTTGATATGGGCTTGTTATGTCCCCTCTATTCTCCTTCGACTTTTGGATTGTATAATTTTATTGAAGTGTTCAGCATAAGGAGATGCTTTCCTTTGGATATGAGTTGCATGATATGAAATGAAGTGTTTAAAGATGATACTTCATTATAAGTAGTATGTGATGCCTTGAGGCTGAGAAGATCACAGAGGGTGTTAAAATACATCTGTAGCAGATCAAACAATGGCTCACTACATCTAAATTTCTACCTAAGTTCCATATATGCCCATAAGTTATATACATGTGCAAATTACAATTCATAACTTTGGCTAAGAAAAACACCTCCTTTTAGAAAATCAAAGGAAAAGAAATGGATTTGCACCCAAATTAAAATGCAAAAATGTTTTACTCTTTTTTTATTGTTTTGCAAAACAATGTTTTTGTGTCAAGTAATTTAGTTCTCATTAGAAAACCACAGACTTGACAGGTTTGTTCTTTAACAAGTATAATTTCTTTAGCCATCTTGAAGGATATCTCCTTCTCTTGCTTTCAGACACAGTTGCAGGAAAAGAGACTGTAAGCTATAGCTCATTTCTGCCTTTTTTTCTGTCCTCAGAGCTGAAACACCTTGAAAAAATTGTGAGCTGGAAGAATTTCTGAGTATGAAATTCAGTATTGTTGTGTGCAGCCTTGCTAGATAAACTTTCTTTGCTTTGTAAACTTTTTAATTATTTCGCTCAACTTGTTTTAAGCTTTTTGGATGTGGATTTATAGCTCACATACTCATTGTATTAACCACATTCTCTGGAGGAACTATGCAGTTTTAATAACACTTTTCTGAATGCTGTGCTGTCTCCTTATAAACTAACAGATTTTAAGAACTAAAAATGAGAGTGTATTTGCAGTTTCACAGTTTGTTTGTAGGTCTACTAATACAGAAGTGTGAATCAGTGGGGGTCTCCTATGGAGCATAAAACTTTTACGTTCCTTTGATTTCATTTTCCTACAATACATCTTCAGCTGACATCTCAAACCTGAGCCTGTCACTGCCTTGGCACGGAATAGGTCTGGTTTTTAATCATGGTGGCTGAACCCATTCTTTCAACAATGTTAAGACCCTGTATTTAGAGAATTTAAAGTCTATGCCTGTGCTGTTTTTCTGGACTGCTCTGCAGGGAAAAGCCAAGCCACCAGCTGTTTGGCCTGGGGGAGCCACATCCACACTGCAGAGCATTAGAGTCATCCTCCCCTGGGGCCAATGCAGTGCCCCTTTGCCGTGAAACATATTTGGGGTTTGTGGTTTCTTAGTCTCCAGAGTACATTGTAAGGAGGGATTTGTGTTGCCAGCTGCCAGAGTGGCATTTTTACAGCATGATGCTGCCTGTGTGCATTGCATGGCACGAGGAGCTTTAAGGCGTGAGGCCTCCTGGGGCAGTTTGAAATGAAATCGCCAAAGACGTTACGCCTCCTGCCTGTCTGAGGGAGAGCTTTGGAACAAACTTGTATGGAAATAGTTGGCTAATTCCAAAAGGACTGGAGCCACCTCACACATATATGGTGCAGGTGATCAGGGACCACTGGAAATTCGGAGCAAGGCAAATTCACTCAGAGGACAAAGGCTTCTCTCTCCTCTTTAAACACTGTTTAAACTTCTTTCCAAGAACCCCTACTTCTTTGACAGTACGACCTGAGTACTGAAATAGGATTATCTCAAACTTTCTCTATTTTAGACATAAGACCTTATGAGATTGGGCCATAAAATTCCTGCACTGCAAAATCTATTCCAAATCAGAGCCCGAATTTGGTTATGAATCGAAAAGCTGGATTCATAAATTCAAAATTCAAAATCTAATCCAGATTCAGACATTAGCTGTTCAGTGTCCTTATAATATTTTAAGAAAGTTACTGTCAATGAATTTGCCCATAAATCTCAACAGCCCTAACACTATTCTGAAATTGCAAGTACTGGTTCTAAATTTATTCACTGTGTTCCTTCACATGTGCTCATCATAGCAGAGAAGATGCACCTGAGCTTGTAAAAGTAGCACTGCGTTCAAAGCAGGTTCAAATTTTGCATTTGTTCTCAAACCACATCAATGACAGATTTTATTATTCATGATCATATAAAGGTACACGCATATGTGGCATTTGACCACATGAGAATTATAGGGTTTCACATGTATACCATGTTTATGTGCCTTAAAAACAGTCTTGGTGATGAACTGGTGAAAGTTGTGCTTACACATCCAAAACAGGCGTTGCTTTGGACTCTTCCGCTTTTCACTTGATTTCATTTACAATTCACCTCTGTTGAGTCATTTCATTTTGCCTTGAACAGATCTATTCATGTTTACAGTTACTATTCATGTTTACTCCTTTCTGGCAAATCAGAATCATCTAGAGAATCGCAAAAACAAGAACAAACAAGACATTTGACTGCTATTCCTGTTACCTTGTTCTCATCTATACCATTTGTTTCAAATTAAGAACACATGGAGCAACCCAGCTAGTCTCTCAGAAGTTGACGTAACAAAATGTTGTCTGAGAAAATTAAGATTTGTCAAATTTACCAAATTGCTGATTTGAAATATGCTACTTTTTATAATTTTCTGATTAAATACAGATTATTTTCCATTCCAATTTCCTGTCATTTTACTTTTTGGGTTGCTAGGAAACCCACCTGCCAGGATCTGTGGCTGAAGGACAAAATTTCCTCCTTCCCCTAGCTCTTTTCCACAAAATAGAAAGACAGCAAGAAGATATGTCCATGAGCTGCCCTGGAGGCAATCCTTATTTTTAGACAACTCTGAACATAGAAGGGCAAACTTAAGATTAACTTCCAGAAATTCAGAACAGTCTCACGAACAAATGCCTGTTTAACTCTGGTAAAATCTACATTAATTTTGTGGCAGCAGAGATGATTTTGTCTTGACATTCTTTACCTCATGTGAGAAGTATAATTCAATTTCAATATTAACTATTTAAATTTTACAATTAAGCTTGAAAAGTTCTTGGTTGCAGTTTGGCAATAATAGCAGGTTAATGTAATGAAACCCCCAAATGATTTAAATAATGCCACTTGTTCATTTTGCAGTGATTTCAAAGCATTTATGCGGGTGAAGAGTAGGTTTATTACCTGGTAATTTTTATTTCGGTCTTTTAATAGCAGTGGTGTGTTAGGAAATTTTGTATGTGATAATATCACCCTCCTCCTGCTTTTCTTGGCAATGGGCTCTATTCTCAAGCTCTTAAAATTATGAGGTCAATGTTTAATTTTTCATTACCAAGAAGAAATGAAATTATTGCTGAGAAAACAGAAGGTCAGTGATACTATTAGTATCATAATACAAACTTTATTCATACCAGATTAAATTGCATTTTTTTTCCTTAAAAAAAAAATGTTACCCTAAAAGAGCCAAGGTTTTGTGCTTTCGTTCTTTGCTGGAATCCACCTCCTCAGCCCTCTAAAATCACTTTCCCATAGTGGCTGTTTCCAGACACGCATCTGTAAACTCTCAGCTGATATCTGCCCTCTCCTGGCATGGTATCTCCTCTTCAATTTTTCTGCAGTTTGTCCTGTTTCTGCATGCTCTCTCTTTCTTTGGAGGGTGGTGGCAATTACTGCTAACTGGAGTAGTCAGAAACATCACAAGAAATGAGAAAGTGCCACCCAAGTACCACCCTACATTCTGATGAGAGTAAAAAGAATTGTTTGTATTATAATACTGAATTTTCAGTAAAAGTTGAATACTAATGGTTTTTTTCCTAGTTTAGATTCAAAGTGGATTGTTTTCTACTTAAAATGTTATTGGTTTCATGGTACTTTCTAGTTGTATTTGATATTGGGGGAAGTTTTTCAATGTGTACCTAATGACCTTACTGCTGGTTCTGGTAGCAGGGATCTCAAGGAGACCAGAGGAATGACCATTCGGTCCCTGAGCGCAGCGGTTCCCACATTGAAGAGGAAGCACGGGTGGAACCCATCAAGAAATCCCAGCACCGCTCTTCCTCCAGCCAGCACCACAACCATCGCAGTGGTGGCAGAGGCCTTCACAGGCAAGAAACTTTTGACTCAGAAACACAAGACAGCAGAGATTCAGCTTACGTAGAGCCAAAGGAGGACTACTCACATGAGCATGGTGACCACTATGATTCTCACAGGGATCATAATCACAGAGACGAGTCCCATGGGATCAGTGATCACAGACACAGAGAATCCCGGCATCGCTCAAAGGAGAGGGACCGCGAGCAGGACCACAATGAATGCAACAAACAGCGCAGTCGTCATAAATCAAGGGACCAATATTGTGACAAGGATGGGGAAGTGATATCGAAAAAACGTAACGATGCAGGAGAGTGGAACAGGGATGTTTACATCCGTCAGTAACTTTTGCCTCTGACAGTCTTGTGTTTCTTTGAAGTCTTGTAACAATGCCCCTTGAAAATATCTTGGGTTCTTCTTTGCAGAACATATGGTATCCTTCTGTATGCTCATTTGTATTGCTGTTGCTTGCATAGCAATAGCATGAAATAGAATATTCATATACTTATTTTTTTGGTTAGTGCTATCTGAATTAGTGTAGTACAACTGAAGAGTTCCTGATGTTGTACTATGACATTTTTCAAGCTGTTTTTGGTAGCTGCCACTTGAACAATATCTGTTGCCATCAAGGTGTTGTTAGTGTTTTTTAAAAAAAAGGTATATTTGATGTTTAATAACTTCCCATGTATTCCGCAAGCCAGGATCAGCACATAAAAGAATCTAAAACTTTTTGTCTGCTCTGATTTTTAATTTGGATGCACCTTGATTTGCATATTGATTTAAGCACCACTCTGTTGCTTGTACCTCTGGTGGTCTCCGTATGAAGACAGAATTCAGTCTTGCCTTACACACAGGGGATCATGGAGTCAAAATCTATTTTCTATGTACTGGTACTGTGTACTGTATATACAGTTTATAAATGTTATTTCTGCAGACACCTTCTTACTATATAAGTTTGATCACACTGTTTTAGAGTCCTAATGCCAAGTCAGCAGATTTGCTTTTGAATTACTGGCAACTGGAACTAGCCTCACTTAGGAAATCTGTAACAGTGTTCAATCTAAATACTTCTTCTTCTGTAGCAGAAAGCTTATACTTACTGTAAATAGGGATGAGTGCTTGAGATAAAGGGTGTAACTCTTCTACCTTATGCTGTCCTTGCAAACCCAATTTTGCATTTTAAAGTTATGATAAAGATAATGAACTTACCACTATAAATTATTCTTCTCTGTTCAGGTCACAAAATTGCAATGGGCACAGCTTAATTTTTGTTCTACTGTCAGTAAACAGAGCACACATGTTGGAGGTGTGTATGTGAGTGAGTGGGTGGTGGATCAGCATTCGTGTGCGTGTGCACATTAGGCAGCAAACTGTGAGAATCTACTGAAGAAAACAAAGATTACTCAAAAGCCCAAAAAATCTATTTCTACATTCTGTCTTTTAATTTAAAAATCCAAATTGCCTTCAGGGAATGTGAGGGAATTTACTGACCCAGGTAGTTGGGCAAGCATAAATCTGCTGGCTCTTTGTTGAGACTTCAGGAGAGTAAAAACAGGCAAATGTTACTGTGAGTTTCACTGGAAATGTAAAATCTTTGTGTTTTAGAGTATTTGTTTTAGTAAGAAAAGTTTACGCAGCTTGTGGAGAGTTATTTTGTTGGAAAATAAATTTTTGTAGCTTCTCCACTTTTTCTACACTTGCCAATTCTCTGCATTCCCACTCTTCAGCCAGCTCACTGCTTTTCCTTCACGTAAGCTGTTGTGCTGCTGATGAGAACATAGAAAAATGACTGTGACTCTGTTAGGAGCTTTCTAGGAAAAATGCATTGAAATCAAAGGGAGTGAACACAGTTTGTTTTGCACTGAACACCTGTTGCACTGGTTAGTGGGGGGAAATTCACTATTATTTTTGACTCCAGGTTCCATACCCTTCCCTAGTGTAAAAGCTGTTCTGCATCACATGTAGTCTTTGTAGTACTTGTATGAATGAAATACTTTTTGTATTTCCCTGTAAATAGCACATTATATAAAGACTGTAGTGGGATTATAATTAGTTTAGCTGGAAGTTCTTTTTATTTATTATTTAAATTCTGGGAATATCAGCATTGCCTGATTTTGAATATCATTTTAGTGAAATGGATAAGATATATGGCAGGTGCATGCTTTTTCCAATCTCCTAGCCCAGCATCCAAGAAACTCCCTTAAACATTCTCTGTCCTTCCCCTCCTACCCTTCTCCCTGATGCTTTATAAGCATTTTTACAACAACCTAAGAGCGGGAAATTCTGCTGTCAGTTATCTGGCCATTCCTCCCAGTGCTGCTGACTGTTGTGATTATTCAAGGGTAGGTTTTGGCTCAAAGCATGAACTGTGGGGAACACAAGAAAAAAGGTTATTTTTCTAGAAATAAAATTCTGATCATTTTTCTAAACATCGCTAAATGGCTTTGTAGAGAAAGGAAGAATAGGTAAGTAGATCTGTTGTATTACTAAATGGATATAGGAGAGTACATAAACAGTGGCTTTTGATACAAGAGAATTTTTAGTGTATCTGTGAAAAATGAAATTAAAAGACTGTTGCTTGAATCATATCAGATCACATGTAAGTGGGAAGAAAGTTATATTGTCTTGCTCTGTATAGCCTGGCTTTAGCTAATTCACCAGCTATAGTAAATGCTGTTGCTCCCTGCAAGTCATAACAGCTATGTCCTCTAAGAAGTGATTCCACTTCAGTACCTTGAATATTTTGTTCTTTTTTTTTGTTGAGTTTTTCATTGGGTTTTGGGGTTTTTTGCTTTGTTTGTTTGGGTTTTTTTACTTTTGCTCCAGAGAGTGTTTATTTTTCAGCTTTCTTAAAGTATTTTTTAAGGAATATTTGGCAGAATTTCAAAGCACTGAGTAGTATATGAAAACTATGGCATAGGTAGTTGTGTATAGACAAATAAATAAGAAAATAAAGTGCATAGTCCAAGCCCTAGTATTTAAGTATGGCCTATGTATTGATTCATGGAGTACAAACATCTTATCACAAAAAACCAGACAAATCCAAATCCAACTGGTCTTAGAATCGTGTTTTATATAGTGCTGCTATTTATGTATAGACAACATACTAACAAACGTGTATTTCTTAGGCAGACTCACTAAATAGGTTTTATTAGCCTTGCTGAGATAGTTTTTTTCAGTTTCTGTTTTAAGAGTGACAAATCATTTGTAATGTGAGCTTGTACTACACATATTGCACAATACCACCTGCCTGCTGAGCACTACTTTGAAAAGCACTTTAACAGAGTTACGTCAATAAGAAGCTTTAAAAATACTCCAAGTGGAGGACATATCAAAGATTATTGTGATGAAATGTCTTGCAAAGTTTTGCCAATAGAAAGTTTAATATTACTGGTTGCGTTAGGATACTAATGAGTTCGTATTTCTGTATCTGGTTTCAGGGATTTTGAACTGAGAAATGGTAGAGGTCCTAGTGAGCTCCAGTGTCTTATGGATGTGTGGTACAAAACAACCTGCAAAATTTCCATTCAAATGAGCTAGAAAAGATAAATCTGGTGAAACAGAAGGGAAAGGAGTAAGATAAAATAGTTAAGTGATATATAAGTCTTGGCAGCTCAACTCTGTATTTTTCTAAAGAATTTCAGTATATGGAAGGAATGGGATGCATTTCAAAATCTGCATGTATGTGTTAGATGTTGAACTTATTTTTGTGTGTTTTTTCAAATTAATATACATCAGTGATGAGTAGCCATAGTCTATCCTTTAACAGTTGTTTAGTGTCACACAGATGTCATGGAAGAAAGAATTCTCAAGGTGACAGGGAAAGTCTCCAGACCTGCTAAGGGGGAGGACAGTGGGGAGGATTAAGCAAACAGGTTTGTGCACAAAGGCAGCATCTGTACGAGTTGTGAGCTGAAAGAAACTATTTTTATTAAATTGATCCATAAACTACTGCCTAGAATTTAAAGAATTCTTCTAGAACGCTCATGAATTCATATTCTGTGTCTGGCATCAGGAGATCAGAATTTGAAGAGTTCCATAATTTTTGCTTCTCAAGGAACAAAACAAAATACATAATTTCTCCTAAGGCTCTGGACCTGTTTAATGAAGATCAGTTTTAAAGCCACAAAGAGTTTTAGCGGAGCACCTCTTTTCAAAGAAATCTGTATACTCTTAACCTATAGCCCTTATTATAAATGGAGGATAAGGAAATGAAATTCCACTCACTAAACCCTGACTAAAGGGAGAGACCCATTTTTACCTCTCCCTGCATACCTGGTTACTCATCCAGTTCCTGCCCAGGTCTAATACCCTGCCCCTTAATACTTTGTCTTCTATGAATCTGTTAGCAATTATCATTTTTAAGCCCTGTTGTTTAGTAAAGTCATGCTCACGTTCTGTGACACGGGCAAAGGTTTTAATGGAGTCCATTATCATTCCCTCAGCTGGAATGAAGTGAGTGGTCTGACTGCTTTTAATCAATGTCTGTTCAAAGGAAAAGAGTTGGTGTAAACCACCTCCTGTGTTTGTTGGTTACTAAAGCCTCTTCAGAATTTATTTTGTGGTTACATTTGACCTCTGATTACTTTAACACATCAGGCTGAAAGCTATTGCCCAAATATTTTTGACTTTGTGTTCCATCCATAAAAATCAAGCACATTGAAAAAAACTTGATTACAAAGTCTAAAACAGAGAAATTACTTCTCAGAGTGAAATATAAAATTTCTGGTGTACATTTACTTATATTTATTACTTTATTGCAGATCTTTCACCAAAATCTTAGTTCTTCTATCATCTGTAAAATATGTGGATGCCATTTTTACTGTGAATGTTTTTAATCAAATGTTATTCAATCGATTTTATTGCTTGGCAATTTGTCTGTAATTTATTTCCCCACTTTTATATAACAGACTTTTACATATGAGCTTACAGTAGTTTTATAGACAGTTTCTTTTTATAACTTACCACCCTAGAAATGTATTCCTACGCAGCCCCAGAAAAGGTTTATATCAGATATAATAGAGATTAAGCAGGTTCTTGTAACTCACCCATATTCTCATTTCTTACTTTATTCTTGCCACTTTTATCTGTCATGCATACCTACTCTGCAATGAATTCTAGCAGTACAAAATTGGATTTGCTCATAAACTTTTTATTCATGAACAATCAAACATAAAAACAAGGTTCTTTATATTTTAAACTACCCACTCTATAAAGTAATTTCTTGATTGAAGTTGATTGCCTTCACCAGCTCATTCCTTAAAAAGCATATGAAATCCTGTGATCCAAAAAATTGGTGCATTCTGTGACACTGAAACAAGAAAAAGTTGTATCATAATTTCATAATATATGAGGCTGCCTATTTTAGTATCTTTATACTGACCAAGACAGATATTTAGATTTGGCACTATTAGTAATCACTATTTCTGCAAATAGAGAAAACTACTTTTCAGACTTTCTTAAAGACAGGATCTGATTGCATGCCTAATCTATCTATTTTGTAGGGTTAATCTTTCATGATAATGACAAAACCTTTTTTTAATTAATATATAAATATCTCGTATATATATAAATAAATATATAAATATATTCCATTGTGCTTCAGCATCAACTGGTGTAGCACAATGATTTGGTGTGCAAAGATTATCAGGAGAGTAATCATATGATATGTTTAAAACATATATACACACCATACATCAGAACTGTGTCAATGAGAAAGTATTCCTAACACTTCTAGTTAAAAGTCACAGTAAGATTGGAAAAGAAAAAAAAGGCATCCATCCAATTTTAGTCATCTAACCTGTAGTCAGAGAAAGGATGCTGGCTTCTTCAAGCAATGGAGCATCTTAATTGAGTTTGTGCTCTGACCTGCCTGATGGAGAAGTCAGTCCCCATTACCAACAGCGACAGGGCCCTCGGGGAAACAGCTGAGGCCTGTCCCTTTAATATGCTGAGTGCTCTTTTACGGCTAGCAGTTGGCTTTTGCAGAAACAATCCTAATAGCTAAAGTTCATATATCGGTAATTTTTTTCAGGTGAAGTCTGCTCTGCAATTACACTGGAATTAACTACACGTTAGTTACTTTTTCTTCCCACCCCCAAGAAATTTCTCATATAAAATCAAGTGAGGCCACCTTTTTAAAAAGCCTATCATCCAAAACTAAAGAAATTGGGGGAAGTCTCAGCAAATACTCCACTAAAAATTCAGCAATCTTAATTCTTTCCAATTCAGCATTGCACAAATCCTACTGAAACTGGAGGTAAAGTTCCTTACTTTATATGAATACACAAACTTCAGTATCTAGTTTATGTGTGCTGATTAATGTTTACAAAATTTCTATATTCTGAAAAAAAAAAAAAAAAGCTTTTTTACTAGCACTGAGTTAAAGATTTCAACACATACTTAAAATAAAAATAATCCCTTTTGTTACCAGGTAATTATTTTAGCCATATTTAGACAAGAAAGACTATAGTATGAACTTTCATGATTCTGAATAGGATATCTCACCTACTACTGATGAAACAAAATTACTTTAAGTCTTCTTTAGACATGTTGTATTTAATGGCAAGGAAGGACCAACAAAAGTAGAGAAGTAGTAGACAAGAATTCCATTTTCCTATCCTACTACGATAGGCCTTACAAAGGATGTACCAGTCAACCATGGCAGGACAGAAAAAACATTTGTTTTTTATTTAAGAGCAGTAGAAAACATATGGTATCAAAACGTTTATGGAAAATATAAGTAAACAACCAGACTACTGAGAAAGAGAATGGTATAGATTGTTTTGATTGCAAGCAAATACAAAAAGCATTTCCGACAGTAGAAAGACAAATGCTAAATGAACTATTGCTCTTTTTAATCCAACCAAATAGTTACGTGTGAAAAGACAGACATTTTTCAGATAATGCTTCTTAAAACTGGAAATTGATGAGTGAGAGGAAAACACCAAACACACATAGATGTCAGTTTCTGTTTTTCCATTGTACTTACTTAACTTTCCTTCTAATTTTAGTGCTATTGTCAGTTCCAGCAGGGCTGAGAATACTGTTCAAACTGGAACTGAAGCAGAGTTTTCAAATACATCTAACATCTTTAAGAAATTTAGATTATTTAAACTTTGAGCAATATACTAAAGCAGTTCTCATTAGCATGCTTCCCCAGTTTCAATTTTCATATGATTTTAGCTGGTGATGCTTTCTAACCAATAAAGACTTAATATTCTTAGGTGTTTGAAAGTTGATTTGCAACACTTCAGATGGTATTATGCATTGTTTTCTGTCTTTTGATATATTACTCACAACTGTAGCCCCTTCTGTTACAAATGTTTGATTTTAAAACTGTCACTTGTCAGCCAGTCCAGTAGGCTATTTCAGAACCAATACAGTTTATGCATGGGAAGTTTGATGTTGAAACAATATTTATTTACATTCCCAGAGTGAGATGGTTTAATATATTCATGCTGCTATAAAAGACATGCTACAAAGCCTAATCGTATTTTGTGTATATACTATGTGTACAGAGAATCTTGCTTGTATTAAAATAAAAGAGAAATGAGGTTCTAAATATCAATTTATAAAACAGTTCTTTGTAAAATGTTGCAGTGTCTCGAGAAGCACTATTTAAGGAAACTAACTATTGGTAAACTTCCATAGAAACTACCCTTTCCAAAATTCATTGTAGTATTTCCCATCTATTTTATTTATGTTTGCATTTTGTAAAGTAGCTTACATCCCCTTCCTACATTTGCTGCACCAGATAAAGGAAAAGCAGAACAGACAGCAGTATGAGTGAACATAATTGTCATTCAGGCACTGACCTGCTGTAAATACAAAAGCAGAGGGAGACCTAAAAATGATACTGCCCTTCCCCCAACCATGACTTTTCTGCTGCAACCTGTGGCTCTTTCCCATCAGAACAGCTGGCAGATCTTAGTGCTGCCATAGCAACCCTGCCGTCAGCCCGTTGGCTTGGTAACATTGCAGCAGGAAGAAAGGCACTTCACGTCTGAACTGTTCTTAGACTCATTGAGGTATTTTTTCAGGTTGCATTCCCAAATCCTTATTTACTGTTTGATTTAATAAATTTTGCAATGAAAAATCCTATACAGTCCTTATTTGCCAATGAAATCAGATCATCTTCTCTGGAATCTTGCACAGAATTAATGTCCATTCCTTGCAGTGTCACAGCAGATGGATCAAATCTCTGCAGCAGCTTCAACTGATCAAGTGATAGTCCAGCTCCCTTCATGCCTTCTCCTCCAATGTGAGGTTCCTGTTTAAGTAACATAGAAAAGGAAATTATTGCATCTCTAAAGTTCTTAAATGCCCTAAATGTATTCTGCTGAGTATATGTAGAGCTACCCAACCATTAACATTGTCAAGCTACATTTATATCATTCACATCAGGAGATTCAGAAGTGATGTGACTTCTTTTCTTGCCTTCATGTGGCCAATAGTATACAAACATATATACAAGATTCAAAGTATTTTGAGGAGGTGGTGATGCCCCTCATCCACTTTTTCTCAGTAGTTCAGAGCACTTGCTGAGGATGGGTGCACAGGTCTAAACCAATTCATTACATCACAAGAAAGCTGTTACCACCAGACAGCTGGTCTAAAGGGTTTAGGTTGCCACTTCTAAATGATACAGCACTTCTGTGTACTGACTCAACAGCTCTAAGTCAAAAATAGTGAGTCCTTAGCCCATTACCAATATTCTCAGTAACAGTAGTAGAATCCCAGAATCAGCTAGGTTGGAAAAGACCTTGGAGATCATCGAGTCCAGCCTGTGACCTAACACCACCTTGTCAACTGAGCCATGGCACCAAGTGCCATCCAATCTTGTCTTAAACACCCAGGGGCTGTGACTCCAACACCTCCCTGGGCAGCCCATTCCAATGCCCTATCACCCTTTCTGTGAAGAACTTCTTCCTAATGTCCAACATAAAATACCAGGATTTTTCACAGTGGAAACTTCAACTGGAGAGACTAACAGCCCCAGGCCAGAATATTTTACTGCCTGAAGAGGCATCATTTTGGCAGATGATGCAGGAGAAAAAATACAACTTCGAATCTTCTAGTCATGTAATAAGAATAACAGGTAAATGGGACTACTGTTGCATGTGCATGTCTGTGAGGCACAGAATGAAAGAAAGGAACAATTTCAAGAGATGACATTTGGCTTCAAAATCCTGGAGAGGAGAAGGACTTAAAATCCCAGCCCTTTTCTCAGTATGGAGTAGCCTTGACTGCTTCTTATTTAATACTAATTCCTAGGAAAAAATTTAATTCTTAGCTGGATTGTTCTTTCAATGCATTCAGTAAGGAGATAGAACAAAGTGTGCAAAAGCTGGCACTGCAGTATCAAAAATAGATCTCCTTTGTCAATCTAGTCTAATGTAGTCCATAATGCAGCCTACAGCAGGGCGTTTTTTCAGCCATCACACTTTGCTAACACATGAGCTCACCCAGTCAGCACATGATGAGAGTTAGCTGCTTAACCACGTACTGCATGCTGGAGAGCTGGGCAGCCAAGGGGTTGCAGACTGATTCTTCCTTTTCCTCAGCAGGATTTCAATGCTTTCCAGGAAAAAGACAAACAGAGGTGTCTGTTGCAAACTGAGAGAAAAATGACATACAAAGGGAGACACTTGATGTAATAGAAGGAGGGAAAGGTAAAATTCTAGGGAAAACAGTATTCCACATGTTCAAGTAACTTGCTTAAAGGCAGACCAGTGTTTTCCAATACCTTTTCATTTTTCCTTCCAGTTAAGTTACTGCATTTAAGCTGATCTACACTATCTCCTGTGTAAACTCCTAAGAGGAAGTCTGCACAAAGGAGCAGCTGCCATGTGGTAACCTCCACCTACAAGAACGCCTATGGCTCCATCTCCTGTTTTTTCTTGCCCACATTACCCCATGTGATTCCAGGATCTGTTGCCAAACTGAGAAAGTGGGAAACAGTGGACTGGATAAAAAAGGAGGTGTCCACTGAGACTAAAGAATATGGGAAATAAATACATAAAGGAACATGATGTAAGTAGACCCTAGACTCCTGTTTTCTGTTCATTGGAAAAGATCATCTTAGTTTACACTAGTGGGGAACTGGTTATAAGGTATTATAATTTATACATGGGTAAACAACTCAGTGTCATCTCATTTAAAATATACTACACATAAAAGATTAATTTTTATAGATATGGCATTTGTGTGTTGAAAAAAGTGTTTTATTTAAGACTGATACTACTGGTGAGAAAAAGTCTATTAAGCAAGAATTAATCTTGCACTTGAGTTAATAAGGCTTGTGCTTTGCTTTGTCATTCTATCAAGGAGAATTTTTTAATGCTGTTAGGTTAAATGTATAATCTCAGTTGAAATGTTTGAAACTGAAAAATTCTTAGTGAATGGATGGTGAGAAAACAGACAGAAGAACAGACCACAAAAAGCTTTGAAAAAGAGCTTCAGTTAAGTCTTTACCACCCATCATATTCATTTCTCATTGTACAGCTATTGTATATATTCTTTTAATTTCAGTTAAAGATTCATCTAAGCTTCTTAAGACAAGTACAAGTCATCACAGAACGTGTAAGCTAACCAGGTATCACAGTCAAACTTTTCCTCAAAGCCATGATGGTAAACAACTACCCCATACAGCTCATCACATCATCAAAGAGGAAGTGGGACATGCATGGTCTGGTGATAAACTCCCTTGAAGTACTAATAAAGGTAACCGATATTTCTGAATTTTATGAACTGTAGGTAGCATAGATAAAAAATTCTAGTATCTCCCTGTATATTACCTCCTCCCAGACATCTAAATGGTAGACACTGACTCCAAAAAAGACAAGGTACATTCTTGGGACACTGAGCCTGAAATAATTTCTTTCCCTCATTCCTTTTAAATAAAGCAAAATTAGCTCCCATACATATAAAATCCTCCTTCCTTGAAACACAAATTTATTTTCATTTATGTCCCATACTTTATATGCAAGTCGTCACGACTTCAGTGGCATTAATAAAAAAAAATTCACCTCTCCTGTGAATGCACAAAAGAAGAGAATATATGCATTAAAGAAATTGCAAGAGAAATTTTAACCTGTCTGACCTATCTTTTGTTCCTGTTGTGTTTTAAAAGACTGTTGCACAAATCAAAAAAACCCACTATACTCAGTGGGAAACTACTTAATGATTCCTAAATAAAGCTCAATTAAGCAAAAAAATAAGACTTAAAAAGCCTCAGAAATCCTTCTGTTATTTCTATGCACAGCAGTTAAAATTGTCTAAGGTGAAAAAAAGATGTGTTGATAGTAAATATACCGTGTAACTTTACAGTTCCAAAATAAGCTCAGTAGATTGTGTGAAGTACCCTGAAAATAGTATTACCTGTGGATGAAGCTGGAGGCATGGAAAACTTTTCAGGGCCCAAGCAACTTGCTCCTCATTTTCAGAAAGTGTAATTGTACATGTACTATATACTAAAACACCTCCTGGCTTCAGCAACTTCACTGCCTGCAGGGAGAAATAAACAATAGTTCAGCTTATTTTTAAATTTAAAACTTTCATATTAAGCAACTTTAACTAATAAACCATGTACCTAGAATATTAAAACTGAACAATTAATTACACTCAAACCTAAGATAGGCATTAAGATACTAATTCCTCTCAGGGAATACAGCAAAGGATAACATGGATTAGGAATATTCTTCTTTCTAAATAGGCATTATAGCTCATGCAGTTTATTAATGTCACTGAGATGAATCACCTTGTAAGATTTGTTATTTGTACAGCTCTGCATATCCCAGACAGATTAGATCTGTTTTCACCACCTGCTGCCAACCATGGATACACAATACTTATGTCAGTTATATTAGATGTCAACTATTTCCATATATTTGGCATGGAAGCTATATCTATGCTGCTTTTCAAGCTGTCATTCACTTTGAATAAGTATCATTCATATTTTGACAAGTTTCATCTTATCTTTCAGCATCAGCCAAAGCACACTCCTTAGCATGTTCCTAAGTCACCTGCTCTGTGACTTAGACCCTTGCGATTATTATAAAGTAAAACTGATGAAACTGAGGGAATTGAAAAAACACAGAGGTTTTTATTTACTATGCATTACATATACCTTTCCCATGCTTCAATGAACTGGCTTCACCTAGCAACAGATCTGGTGGAGCTGAGAGGTTAACAGGACCCTAGTACTTCCTGGCTGCTGAAAAAGTAGGGGAAATGAGGCACCATTTTTTGGATAAGTTTTATGCTGCAAAAGCATTTATGTTCAATTTAGCTTACCTACTCAATGTTTAACACATACCACAGAGAAAAGCTTGCGCTGTAGTGGCTGATAAGAGGTCACTTCCTTTAAAGTTGAGGAATAAGCCATGTTTGGTCTTTGTCCCATCCCACTACAAGGAGCATCAAGAAGAATTCGATCAAATGACTCTGGTAAGAATGGGGGTCCGTCTGTAAAAAGCAGTGAGTAATGTAAAATGTGGCTGTTTCCTTCCTTGAGAATTCACTGTAGATAAGGACAAGCTCCTACTGCTTCCTTGACATAAAACATTTATGTGCTATAGACTGTCTGCAAAACTAGTCTCAGCTAGAGACAACTCTCACTACTGCTGATGGTAGTTTTCATCTCCCAGAAAACTAAACAGTTTAAGTTCTGTCAGCTCAAAAATGATCCCTTTAGGCAATAATTTTTTTTTTTAAAACCTAATTTAGTAATTTGAAAGTAAAATGTAAAAGTAATCCAAAAAGTTGCAATATGATTGGTCAGAGGTGCTAGGTACAGAGTTGTACATATAGGCTGTAAAGAACCACAGTCAGCTCAGAAGTCTGCAAACCTTTAATGAGAGAAACCTGTAGTTAATAACTGAGATTGCCTTATAATAATTGGACTATGTAATAACTATTTCTTGTGATGCATGCATAGCTATAGAAAATAACATGAACTACTGCAAGTTCTAATGTGTGAGACACGCTGTGTTCTCCATGGCAGAACGATTCAGTAAACAAGGATTGTGAAGAGAAGAACAATTTCTGATTATTACCTGGATGACAATATATATGTTCTATATGCAGAGCCTATCCTTGAATCTGTACCCCAATGGCTCAACAGCCCAGAAGTTTCTATCTCCTCAGTGCTAGGGAGATTGTCTGGCTCAGCATCACCAGGTACTACTGCTGCCAAACTTGTATTATCACTGTATTAACCACTGTTACCTAGCTTGTTCCTGCACTACAAAATGATTCTATCTGGTTTATCTATCTCTGATCCATTACTAAAATATTCAAAATATGTCATGTGTTACTTGCAGGGATGTATAGAAAAGCCTTCATGATCTCTCAGTATTAGAGCTTGCTCTTGTTCATCTCTGTAATTGCTACTTGCCACCTACAATATTTAATGTTCATAAAAAGACTCTTAAGAAAGTACCTTTGTTCCTCCAAAGCACGAATAACTGCAATGCATAGGGACAAAGAAGGTGAATTATGTAATCTGATTCCTACTTAGGCTAACCAGTGACTGAGATAAAATAGAGTGAGAAAGAACAGCATACTTTGCACAACAAACTAAAAATAATCAAGGCAGCAGATACCATTTAAATCCTTCCATCATGGGAACAGAACCAATATCATAACTGCATCACTTCAGAAAAGCAAATGAAATTACTTAAAATAATAACACTGTGCTTGTATGTAACTTTCCCCTGAACAGCTGAACAAACATCAATGAACTAAACATTACAGCACTCCTGGGAGTTAGGTATTAATAACCCCATTTTACTGAGGATTATGAGGCAGAAAAGCAAAGTAAGTCTGCAAAAATATTTTTTTTCTCAGACTACATCAGACAATTCAGAGTATGGGGTTAAATGTGATAATGAAAAAAGCTTTAAGGCTTCTTCAGTCTTTGATATTATCTGGGAAAGGAATGCATTTCCTTTGAGAATATTAGGTTGTGACAAGGACAGATAATTTGACTTTTGTATTTGCTTCACACAGAAGCTGATAATCACAAAAGAGTGGAAAATAAAAGTGCATTCACAGTGCTGAAGCAACTTAGGTATCTGCCAAGATTTCAAGGACTTGTAGGCCTGTGACAGGTTTAATACTGTTTTTGCAAAACATTAGTATTTTCTTCTAAAACCTACTACTACCCAAATTGTTTATTTTACCTTGTTTATCCTCTCTCTTCTCGACTGAAAGGGCCCTTGTTCCATCATAGCAAAAGGCCTTAATGCAATTCAGCTGTAGCAATTCAGCATTCTGCTTGATTTTCTTGACCTTGTTAGCTATCTTGTCCATGGCTATTACTTCACCCTGAAAAAAATCCCCAAGTTTTCATCAAAAGCATAGAGATTAAATGGACATGCACTTTCTGATTTCCTTTCCCTCACCCTGGGCAGGTGTAATAAATAAAGCATAGTCTTCCCTACAGAATAATTTTATTCTTAAATCCCCACTCCTGCAGTCCTTATTCACACATGTTTTCTGTGATAGCTACATTAGTCTGAAGCGGTGCACATTCCAACTGCTCAGCACTGTCACTCTAAGGGATGCTGTAATGTCTGACTTCTGGCAAGTGGTTTTGTTGTTTGTTTCTTTTTGAACTGATTAACTGGGCACTAAGATAAAAATTTAATTATTTGGAAGAGGGTAGAAACCTCCAATACATGGTAAAATAGGTCAACAAATTTTAAATTTGTATGGAGAGGGTAGGAAATATGATCACAATATAGCTCAGTGCTGAGGAAACGCCCTCAGCCATGTCTCTGACTTGCTGAGACTCATAACATATTGTAATACTTGCAGTACTTGTCACTCAAGTTACTTCAGGAAATAGTGTAAATATTAGAATAAACTTAGAGGTGAGGGGAGGGAAATCACAATTACACATTATTCCTATTATGTAAGAATAAGATTTCTTTTTTCCTCCCCCAAAATAAATCAAAACAGACACACACCACTAACTGCTACATGAAATCTGTGAACACAAAGTAAAGAGTAGCATCAGTAAAATCCAGAACAGAAAGACCCAACGACCAAAAACTTCTACTGGACTTGCTACAGCAAGTAAAATGTGCTGAGAAAACAACAACTTTTTTCTATTTGTAGATGGCTCTCTGGAGTCTTATAGAAGGGTAGCATGACTAAGACAGTTTAAAAAGTGAAAAAAACCCAGTAAAGATTAGCTGTTATCTGTATGACGTGTTAGGCAATATGTAGATCTGAGGTAAGATCTACAATATATGTACAAAAATATATCTACAATAGATCTGTAATATATGTAGGACTGAGAGGTAAGAAAGGATTTAGGTTGTGTCAGTGGTGTCCAGTCTTCAGCTACTGTGAGCCAAATCACCTCCTACAGGTGCACTCAAGAACCATGTGCCACTGATGTCCCCTAACACCATTCAACCTATTGCACGTGTACACTAAGAACTGACTGTGCTTCAAAGTTATATCTGTTGCAAGAACAGTGGATTTGCTGCACATCCCTGCATACTGCAGAGATAAAGAGATGACAGAATCATAGAATGGTTTGGGTTGGAAGGGATCTAAAAGGGCATCTAGTCCAACTCCCCTGCCATGGGTAGGGATGCCTTCCACTAGACCAGGTTGCTCAGAGTCCCATCCGAGCTGGCCTTGAATACTTCCAGGGATGGGACATCCACAGCTTGTGTGTTCCTTTCTCCATTTGGCCCATGCCAGCCACTGCCAGAACAGCTACATTAAAGACATCTGGAAAAAACAGTGGTCTGGACTGGAATACAGATAATAAAAAATTCTCAATTAACAATTCCAAATTCTTATTTAAGAGCTCTTAACATTACAGAGTAATTTTATATCTTGGTTATCTCATTTAAAGACAAGATACTAATGTTTACAGTTACATCACAGAAAGTAAGAATGATTCAAATATTCTGAAATGTTAATGGTTTAATATACTGTCTGAGAAAAATGTAGAAAATCTGTGAATGAAACTTAGAATCCAAAAAGAAGTGCTTTTTTCTGTATCTTTATCTTCCATATCTTAAAATTATATACTCAGAAAAGAAAAATCAGTTGAGATAAATATTCCACTTCTGTATTCTTAATCTTTACCACTTCTGCTGCAGGTAAGCAGAATCAAAATACGTAAAGTGACTAAGGAAAAAAACAGTTCTGCAAAGTTATACAAAACGTAGATACACAGATGAAAAAAAGTATAGATTTAAATGAATCCATGACAGAAATATATGATTTACACACTTCCTTTATTTATCACACTGGAATTCTTTACTGGAAGCTTTATATATGTATATAATAAATGTCTAATGACTGTTTAATGCATTCTTAATGCCTTCTGCCAATGTTCCATACTGAGGGAAGAAAACACTTCCATAGGCAAACCGTCACAGAACTGAATACATGCCTTTTCTCAATACATTAATACCATTACGTGCTCTGCCTTCCCATTTATGCACAGGCAACTGTCAAAGTACTGCATAATGTAACTGCAAGACTTCTAAATAATCTGATCTATTCTAATAACCCTATTTCAACAAAAAAAAAAAGCCTTACAAAATTTTTAGAGGAAATATTACATGCTTTTCCCCTCTTCTAGAGAAGAGTAACCTGAATTTCTGTATTTCACTGTGCACATAACATTTTAATATCTGCAAATTTGTAATCCTATAGCTACATTCTTATTTTCTTATGTTCCCTTTTCTTTTGTCTTTCTCTACATATTTTTTTTTTTGTTTCTTCTCATTTTTGTTACTTTCTCATGAGATAGTTTTGGATTTGTGACATTCTACCATAGACTGACAAATTCAGACTAGAAATTCAGCCTAAAATCATTTCTGTATGCAGAATTGATAATTTTTACTGAGAAAAAGTTAATTAGATTAGGAACTATTTAACTCTTTGTAAAGAGATGTGTGTTTCTTTGGCACACAGTAGTGACCCCTGATTTTTATGTATCTTGGTTTCATGAATGCAGCATATTCTTGCTTAATTTTGCCTTGCATGTAAAAAGTTCTATTATTAAAAATAATTCAGTAACATTTTAAAAAGTGAAATTAAACATATTTCAACAGTCAATTTGTAGCAAATAAGGTTTTAAAGGTGATGGTGAATATTTGATAAAGACTGTCTGCTGCCCATTTCAGTAACTCTGATGTGTAGCAAACTACATTGGTAAATAAAATGTCAAAGTATTAATTGTTTGCTGCTGTAAATTATCTGTGCATTCTAACAGCTAAGTGAAGATACCTGTGCAAATGAACAGTGGTCACTTTCTTCCTTAGACAGGAAATGCCAAATGACTTCTCTTACCTGGTCATGCATTAATGTTGCAAGATGGGTTGTTTTTCCTCCAGGTGCAGCACACATATCCAAAATTTTCTCTCCTGGTTGAGGGTTTAAAATATGGCTCACAACCACAGAAGGTAAATTCTATCATAAAAACAAATACGGGAGAATTCAAACCTTATACCCGGCATCAATTCCCTTATTAAGGAATGGCAAACTCCTTTAAAAAAATAATTCATTCACAGCCGTGAAGACATCTATGATATTGCTCTCAATTCTTTAACAGAAAATGAACTATTTGTATTATATATAAGGGACAGTTTACGACAGAAGTCTCCAGTGGCTCGTTTTTTATTTAAAGCTATGTCTGAGTATCTATGACTGAAGTTTAAGAGCTCATGACTGAGGAGACTACAGTGCTAAAAGTCCAAATAAAATAAGCTGATACTGGCTCAGACACAGAGGAGCTCTGTTTATTACAAATATTTTATATTAACCTGTTTATTGGAACATTTACGATATTAGCATATTGGTGGCAGCACACTAAAGAACAGTAAGACCAAAAGGCAGAAGTCTAAGGCTGCTGAATTCAAGTACCAAGAGGCTAAGTTTGCTATTAATTGTATAAACACAACAGCTGCACTAAAGACAAATAATGTGCAATAATTGTGCACAGTACTGCACCTTAAACAACATGGAAATATTTTCTTCTTAGTTTAACACAAAGGTATAAAAACCTTTTAAAGTCTTCTTTAGTACTTAAATAACAGCTTCAAGTCAACCTAATATTTGGAGATTTTCCTGATTACAGAATGATGTACCTTAAAAGGGGCTCATATTCCAGAGTTCATTGGCAAATTCCAAAAACTAATAGTTCTATAAAGAGTATCTGTGCAAGAGGAATTTCTATGTTTTTAGGCGAATATCTCTTATGCCGCTTTGAAATCCCTTATCTCAGACACATTATGATTAAACCACCTACATGTATATACTGATTTCATTTTAAATGCTTTTTTTTCCTCAAATCCAAAGACTGAATTAGGTGGTATAATGCACAAGGAATGTAGAAACCATGAATGTATGCTAAGAGAATATTCATTATTCCGTAAACAGTAGAGACTTTTGGTTTTGGAACAAGCATACCTGTAAAAACAAATGACTAGGGAGCACATTGTCAAATGAAGGACTAAGGTAGACTGGCTCTATCATTCTTACGCCCAGCCCCCTGAAAAACATGAAAAAATTTTCAAATACTCAGTTTTATACATTTTAAGAGTAGTCAGTTAAAGTCATTTTGCTTACAAAAGCAACTTGAAACAACAATCTTACAAAAATGAAAGAAAAACCAAGAAAAACACTTTTACATTTTTTTAATATGATATTTTTTAAAATGACGTCATTAAAATTAGTAAATCATGGCAAAAAATGCATTACATTATGAATTGGAACAATCTGTAAAATTGCATTAAACAAATTTCTGGTTCTGTACACAGTATGAACCAAGATCTAATCCAAGCCTTAATACTGTAAAGAAATGCATAAAACCAGATCTAAATATCTTAACTTCAATCCATAAGTGCTTTTGGCTACCCATGTGTATGCACTAGGGCACTAGCATGTGTGATTTCCTACTAAGATTTTTCACCATTTCCTAAATTTCTGAGATTTCAGTCAAATAACTATAGAAATCCTGTATGAAAACCCTTGCAGGAACATTGCTTTGCCTACAAAGCTAAGGTTTGAACTTAAAAGTACCCTGAAAGTTTTAAATATGGATGAAATTCTGATGCAGATTTAATTGTTAAACCAAAGGTACCAGGAAATGGATAACAAAAAAGAGAAAACTATGAAATAGCAACACGGAGCCTGTAAACAAAAGAGAAGAAGAATGAGTATTATTTTGCATATGTACTGCATAGTCCAGCAAGAAGGAAGGATATGACAAAGCAAACTTGCAGACACTAGACTTAGTGTTACATACTGCTGTTCCATGTTCCATATCAACAGGTACATCCTACCACTTGTACTGTATTTATGCTCTCATAAATCAGAAATTCTCTGACAGTGTACTTTTTTTTTTCACTAGAATTTTTGGGCTTGTTCTCAAGATGTAAAGTCTTGGTCATTAATTTGATATCCATGGTCTTCTACAGTACTTTTTATATGTGTTTTAGGTGACACAAGAGAAATAAACCATATGCTTCATCCAAAAAATAGAAAAGCAAGTAATCTTGAAGTAGGTAAATACTTTGGCAAATGTCAGTAATTTTTTTAAGATATCTGACCTTATGTTCTGTCCTTTGTCCCACCAAAAAAGAAGGGCCCAAGAGATATTTTTAAAAGAGGGAGAAATTGACAAGGCTGCACTTCTGTTCCATCCAAACTGGGAAGTAGTACAACACAGTTTACCAAAATGCAATTTTGCCACAGTGAGAACATTTTTCAGTTCTGTTTGATATTATGGAACTGAATAAACATAAATTATTAAAAGACTCCCACTTATTTCCTCCTGCTTCTCAAGTAAATTGGTATCTGGAACCCACCATGAAACTAACAGCTTCCCAAAAAATATTGGAAATCCCAACATGCAAAGCCATCTTGTGACTTCACAAAGGGTACAAAATAATTCAAAGTGTTTTCCCATCTTCTTCCTTCCCTTTGCAAATTTTTATATGTAGATTGCATGTAAATGCAATTACTATGGACTTACTTCAGTGGGCCAGTTGAACTGAAGATTTCACTGCGGCTGAGTTCTGAAATCCCGTTTCCAAGGAAAACTTTGACTCCGTCAAATTCTTTGGCTCCTCTTTTGCATTTCCCTTCAATATCTGAATACACTGAAACCAAATCTCCAGCTTTCACAACTGCACGAAGAAAAATTGGAAGCTTGAAATCATTATGATACTTAACAAAACAGGAGTGACCAAGTAACTTAGGATTTTCAGTAGACTACTTACTTCAACTCTTCTGTAACACCAAACTTCACACTCTCTAAATGTAATCGAAGAAGATTAACTGATATAAAGCTTGAAAGTTTTACATGGTGAATGATGGCTACCAAACAACTGGAGGTACTGAGAGACACCAAGCCGCAAGTCAGGCACTGTGTCTTGTTTTCTAAGAGGCTACACAAACCTGCACTTTATTTTTTTATCATGGCAGTGTCACCCCTAGGTTTTAAGCACTCTCTTCAGGATCCAGTCCCCCATGTGTGCTCCAAGCACACAAGTACATCAAATAACACTCGTTCACCCTAACTGAACAAAGATAGGAGTGCTAAATTTACCTAATGACCTCCAAATAGCTACCTAGAACAGAGCTATAGCTGCTTTTTCTCAATTTATTGCTTTGACACAAATGACTATATATTCTTGTTCTGGTCTGGCTCTCTTCCCTTTAAGGCAACTGCTGTTCTCAATAATCCTCCTAGAGAGTTTTTTATCTCCAATTAAAACCCACCAGATCAGTTAAGTATGCAAATATACCCCAAACTCTAGAAGTATAATCCTACAGATTTAACAAACTTTCTGAGTAAGAAAAAAAAATAGAAAAGGAATGGTTTAGGTGATTTTACAGAATAGTGAGCAAGCTCTATGTGCTGACTGGCTGAAAAATATGCTTAAAAATAAAGGCCTCTTCTGATAGCAATAAAGAAACTTCCAAAACTGCATTTCTGAGGTGACTGACCGGATGGAGGAACCAGAAGATATAACAAGACTAGCAACAGTTCAGCTTCCCAAGAATTATTTGAATTCTACTAGAGAATCCTTTTTTCCAGTTTCAAGTGGCCTTCTGATTATGCCCAAATGCCCTGAAATTCTTAAATGGTAATATTTGTTGGGTAGCCACTGAAAATATATTTTTTTACACTACTTCCTTTTACACAATTTGACACAAAACCTTAAGTGATTGCTCAGTATCACTGTCTGCTTAAACTTCACTAAACAAAAACCTGCAGCAATTTAACTCTTCCATCAAGCATATCTGCCAATGATTTTTGCAGTATTCAAATAGAAATGATTTTATTTCCCTCTCTGCTGACAACCATCCTTTCAAAATACATTAGTCCTGCATAGAGTTCCTAAGCTTTTTGTTGATTATACGAGCATTCCATAAACATAAATGTTAGGGTTTGATTAGTTAAATTAAGCTCAAAGCCCCCTGATCATTAGTTTACCCTCACTTGGATTGCAAGTGCAGTGATTAAGTATGTGTTCTTGCTGTACTATTTTTTTCAGTAGTTCGACCATCTGTGCTTAATACAGCCTTATTATATTTGGAATCAAGTGGGTAGCATGCCCTTTTTTTAAATTTTCTTATCTTCAATTCCTCAGAAGCGTTCCCAAAGTTTTATAGTATCTTTTTTTTCTTTGAATTGATGTTACATGCGTAATTACATGCAGCAATTATGATATATCACTAGCTGACTCAAAGAAGGATTTGAATATTTATGGAGTTGTCTAAATAAGCAGTTTCAACAACTGCTATTCCAATATACTTATTTCATTATCAAGCCCTAGACTGAAACACATTCCTGTTCAGTGAACTGGACTTAAGCACATGCTTAAAACTTCTTGAAGGCTTTTTCCTGAAAGGAAACGAAGTGACTAGATAAATGCTTTTCTGACTCATTTTGTTTAATGGTAAGAATCAAGATGATTACTAGATCTCATCACAATAGAATAATAAGGTGAATCATCCAAAATTATACTGGTTTTACATAAAGTTAATTTGACATTTAAATAACAAAAATAGGTTGCTGAACACAAAGCATGCATATGCAGATTTATCTTGTCACACAGGCATTGATGCATAATTTCCATTTCTTAAGAATCTGACATAAAAACTGAAGACTTTTCCCATCAATGAAAAAAACAATTTTACTCCATCTCTCTTACATAAACAATATCAAATGAATTGCCAATGGATTAGAAAAAAAAGAGATTTGTAACTTAAAATATAATAGAATCATGAAGGTAAGTGGCTTTGTGACTGAGTGAAGAAATAACAAATCTGGAGGCCGTAGCTATTAAATAATCAAGATACATCCAGTCACCATCCAGCTGTGGTATTTCATTTATTTTTTTTTTTTACAAGACTGCAAAGCAGTGAACTTTTGTAAGTTTATTCAATGGAATGTCAGTATTAAAAGTTACAGTATTAAGCAGTAAAAAAAGCTCTTATGAAAACAGGTTTTACTTTGAAAATTCTCTTTAAAAAGATTTTTAAATGACAAACAAGAAATTTAAATCCTTGGGAACTAACACTTCAGCTAGGAATTACATATGGAAAAAGGAATTTAAAACAGGCCAGGCCAGTGAGAAATAATCATATATAACTTATTACAAGTAAAATGAAAAATAGTGAAAATCATTAAAAAAGCGCCACTTTTTAGAAGTGTCATTACCATAAATTACAACTGTAAAATTAATTTCAGCTGAGAATAGAAAACAATTTTGTATCACTATTTACTTATCTGTTATCCAAGGGTGACACGTTTTCTGCCATCTTTACAACTTAACTGGGTGTATTTAGAGAATTCTTACATCTTGAGATAGATACAATCCCAGGGACATAAACGTGTGCTCCTCTAAGTACTGCATATCCACACTGGGCTCCAACTATGACTTCAGATGCGTGTTTTTTTAAATCTCGCCTAGAAATACAAAATGTAGTTGAGTTAAAAAGAAAAGTATACTGAAAAAAAAGCCAAATACTCCCCAAGTAAACTCTAGTTCATAACTACTGATTTTGTCAGATGTAATAGAAAAAGTAGTTAACTATCATGTATTACAGTTAAAAGATTCATTTTAGTCCCAGAGAAATCAAACGAAAGAATCAAGAAGAAAACCAATCCTCAAAATAATGCAGATTCTGACACATTCTGCCACTATTATGAACCTGACACAGGAATACAAATAAATTATACTGGCATGGAGAAATAGTCCTCTATCCCTTCCTACGCCAGATGATTGTGAAGTGATTTTTTGTGTTTAACAGCTGCTGAGTAATTCTTGATTCCACTTGATTTCTTCCAATGGAAGAACACCCTGCCTGCACTTAGCTATAGATCTATATTCCAATGCAAAAGTTTAGTTCTTCTATCTGCCACCTACCTGGCTTTCCAGGGGGGATGCACACATGCCACTTTTTCCCTATAAAACATTAGTCTTACAAATAAGCAGAGAACTCTATGTTTTCTTTCATTTTTAAGGACTAAAACTCTGACCTTTTTTTGTTATATGGACTGTCCACCAGGTCACAATACAAATGAAGTTGTGCCTCAGTTACAGTGAGTTAGTTATCATAACTGTAAGAAAACGGTGTTACGACATTTTAAGGCTGAAGACTGAAAATTTCAAACCTGGGTCCAATGACAGGAATTAATAAAATGTCCTGAAGTTTCGGGTGCTCGAGAACTGGAACACATAGTCCTTTAAATTGCTGTTTCATTAAAAAAACATAATTAGTAAGCACTACTAATAAACATAATATTTAAATACTTAATTAGACTAAAAACCGTTTCTCCGTTCATAATTTATAGCTGTAGAGCACAAAACACAAAGGTAGTGAAAACAGTTAAAAGCAGTTGGGAAATAGCGTGCAAGGGGACAGTATGTATTAAAAACACTGGTGTAAAACACTAAACATTTAATAAAATCAGAAATAACAAGACCACAAAGAGATTGACCGAGAACTGACTTCAGGGAGCGGGAGAGTGTTCTGACACTCATAACCCTATCACTGGTTTTTGCTTTCTTCTGGAACAAGGTTGTGTTGTGTTGTTGTCAGAACACAGTAACACCACCATGGAAGCTTGGGTGTAATCTGCGTTAACTCTTTGATGTTATTAGTTTTAGGCCACTGTTTAACTCTACTCATGTATTGCTTGTTTTATTTAATAAGCCAGGTTGGCAATACTTTTCATTCTTCTTGTCAGCCCAAGCTTGGGTACTGATAGCTGAGTTATGTATCTACCTGAAAAAAAAATGACACCTTGCCATTTTATAAAGGTTCCTGGATTTAAACAAGATGATGTCTTCTCATCTGAGCCTTCTAAACTATAACCTTAAAGCACGTAAAACCATAAATCAGTTTGCATCTAATAAATATTTTCTCTTAAAAAAGAAAACAATCCATGATTATACTTTTGTTCAAAAGTGTTACATGGTTTCTTTTTCTAACATGTAATCACACTTCAGAATACAAAAAGTTTGTGAAAAGCTGGTCTTAAGTCAGTTTTCAGTAAAGCCTTTTGCCTTGAAGCAAGATATAACCCTGCAATACCCATTTCCAGATTTCTACAATCAAGCAACAATTAGCAAAACTCATTACCATCCCAGCCAGCAGAACACTGCATCACAGAAGTGTCTTGGCTCCTGTCATTCAAACACTCCCTGTACACCCACTAGCATTAATAATTTACTTCAAGAAGAACCGGATCATTTTAGACAGAATGAAGACCTAGGACACAGTTTCAAAATAATACATTTCTTAAACACAATGGTTTACGTATTATCAGATAAATAAAGGTTTAATTAAGATAAGTAAAAATCCAGAAAATCATATAAAGATTTAAAACAGGTTTAAAAAAAGAAAATACAGTGGTTGCAGGGCATTACTGTGGCTCCAGTTTCCAAAACATAACGATTTTCTCACTTTCCTAAGCAGTTTCTACAATGAGATATACAGGCATTCTCCTTTAGTCTTAAATAAAAGTGTTCTAACCATGCTGAAGACAGCACACTGAACTACACTTTTTATCTGTCATCTCTATAGACTTGACACCTTCACAGTATTTAGCCCAGCAGTACCTCAATCCTATCAAAGGCTGGGATCTGCCATACGAAAAACAGCTGGATGCTTTTTCCCCCTCTGTTATTGCCTTTCTTGGAGGGATTAGATGAGGGATACTGGTACACAATGAATTTTCATTTAACATTTAATGCTGACAGGAAATCAGTGTGATTGTATAATGTTAATACTAGTGGATGCATTAAGGTAAGGTATAGCTTCCAGTAATGAAAAGGTCTCCTGTTCAGGCAAAAGATGAAATACCCTATTATTTTTGCTGTAACAAGGAAATTGCACAAACCTTCTGGATCTCTTCAAACAGCAATTTTTTCACATGTTTCACTGAGGCCAAGTGGGTATTTACTCTTACAGTTGTAAAACCTGGTGGATGAGACAGATGACTTAACAGAGATTGGTATTTATTCTCTGCCTCCTGTGTACCTAAAGCAGTGATAAGCTGAAAGTGAAAGAAGAGATTTTATAGTAAGAGATTCACACAGAAGCCTCTTGCTCAATGCAAAAGAACCCACTGAATAAACATTCCACAGAAACTGAGGGATATGGCTGTGTGCTGTGCAATAGTGAGGAATGTCTGTGTCTGGAAGCCTAATTCCATTGGAAGCCTCCTAAATTTCTTGAAAAATACTTGTTGGAAAAACAGCTGTATCAGCAAAATCACTGTAAACAGTCTTTAACAAGGATCAAAGCATTTGCTAGTGAGCTCTGTGATTTTGTACACAGACCAGTCCTAAAGAAATGGAAGAGTAAATTCAAAACTATGAATCAGTAACTTTCATACTGATAAAATGTACATAAAAAAGCAATTTTTTTATCCTTGGCATAAGGAATTAATAGACTGTCTGCAGTATTCTACAATGGGGTAAGGGAGTATTTCTTGTCAATATTATGTGGTTAATATGTACTTAATTATCTATGATCACTCTTCAGTGGGATCCAAAACTGAGTTCTCTGACTTATACTCAATTTAATTTAAATATTTGTATGCTACTTTGAGCTAATGGGCATAAATACTAATTTTTTTATTTTAAAAATAAAAATATTTTATATTAAAAAATCTGTATTTAATGTGAAGACAATATTTTATTGTAAGGTATTAAAGTTACACAAAAAAAATTAATTTTTTTTGATGATTAGTGGTAACTATGTCACATACCTCTTTATTTCTGAACACTTTGGTGAGATACTCTTCAACTTCATATTGGAAAGAGATTTTAGGGAAAAATGACATCTTCCTTTAGTTTTTAAAATCAGCTGGTAAGGAACTGAAATAAGTGAAGCATTTTCTTAGTCGTTCTTATCATATTCTGTAAATTCATACATTTAACATAAGATGTACCCACAAACTAAGCTGTTGGTTCTGATTCTTCCTATTTTAATAATGCAATTTTATTGCACTCATATTTCCAAATATTGGTCAGGATATGACTGTCACATTACTCTCAATTACATTTCAAAATATGTTCATCAACATGTTTCCATTTACAACCACCTTACAATGAGGTTACTGCTTTTCTTGCTGTCACATCCTTCCAAGCCAGACCTTCTGGGGCTACTGCATCGGTGTTTGAAATGAGAAGGAAGTGTTACCACCTCTAAATCCTGTCCCATTAAAATTCCCCTAGCTATCCCTGGGGAGAACAAATTTCAGAGCTCCAAAATTCACTCACAAAGGCTCCTGATGGAATTTAGCTTCGACTCCTTATATCTGTATTCTATTCCATCATCAGATCTGTTCATTTTCAGAAATAATCCTCTTAACTTTCCCTTTTCTTTTCCTCAAGCTTAACTTCTTAGGTTTCCTCCATAGTTCAAATTATCAAAACTTCAAAACAGGGGGACGTGTATGACTGCGAGCAATCATTTTTTACGTACATACTAAAAAAATTAAGTAAGCTTTCACTTGAGTTTGTATTAAATTCACAGTAGGAAGAGTGAAGGATTAATGCAACAGAAATTCTACTGATCCCTAAAATAAATCTTCAAGCTATCTGGTGAAAAAAATACATATATAAAAGGTACAGAAAATTTCAAGACGTTGATTTAATTCTTCTTGAAAAGGCCAGCAATAAAGTCTTATTTTAGCTCAGTCCTGATAGAGATTTTATTCTTTACCATTTTTCTCTGTAGGTAATAAAATACAGAGAAAATATCCACTTGGGATATCTTCCCAAATGGTATCTTCCCACCCCTCTATTATCTTGAAATATTTTGAAAAATTATATACACTTCAGTCTGAAATGAGACTTCCTAAAAATTTAAATTTGCTTACAACAACTTAAATGGAAGGAAAGAGAGAACATCACTCCAGGTTTATTCCATTCATAACAAGACATTTTGACTATTAAAAGACATTTCCACTGTATTAAATGTACTTAGAGAAAAAAGATCAGCAAGTTTGGTATTCATTTTATTTGAGTAAGAGGCTATTTGCCACTTTTATCATACAAAAACACTCAAAAATATATTTTTTATTTTTAATATTTCTGATTCAATTCAAATCTTAATGCTAGAAGAATGTGATCTTATGTAGACTTACTTTTGAGTCCCAACAAAGGCAGAGTTTCATGGGTAGGAGGTTCAAAGCCTTATTCGCAACATTAGCAGCTACTGAAAGAAAGAAACTGTAACTGAATTAGCAAACTTATTTTTACAATCAAACAAAATGCCAAGAATTTACCTTGCTATTTCCACAAAATCTAATAGTACTACACTAGTACTACAATCTAACAGTACTACAACAGTTGATACAACTGAAATCACTAAAGCTCAGTTTTAACATTTCAGAAAATGTGATGTATCATGTGCCTGTTGTCCTAGAATGCCTACATAACAGGAAAAAAAAAACCAAACAAAACATAAGAAAAACCCCCATATGGCTCACATTTGGAAAGGTTTCTCTTCAGAACCATAATAAACTAGCCTTTAAAAAAATCCCACACGTGTGAATTTTTTAAATAACTGGAATCCTGAAAATAATTAAGCAGAAATTTGAAAATTGGTAGAAATATGGTGTTTATAAGCCCTACATGTCACTTCAATATTGACATTATAAAGGTATCCCTTTAGGAATTAAACAGGTTATTTAATGATGGCCACAGAATATCACCGAATGACCAAGGTCATTCTGATATCAACTGATATCTCACAATTACTTCTTCATGGAAAACCAACAACTTATCTGATGGCATGTTGGCAACAGGACTTGGACCTAATTAAATTCTAAAATGTGACTTAGTGCTACCATGAAACATGAGCCAGTAGGTGGTCAAAATCTAAAACTCTTGCTTAAATACACTGCACACAAAAGACAACTGCAGTGAAGCTCCCTAAACGTGTTGTGGTTCAAGCCCAGCTGGCAACTAAGCACCATGCAGCCACAGCCCAGTGGAATGGGGAGGGGAATCTAAAGTAAAACTTGTAGGTTGAGATACAAACAGTTTAATAACTGAAACAAAGTAAAATATAATAATAATAATAATAATAATAATAATAGTAGTGTAGTAATGGAAGGACAAGTGACACACAATACAACTGCTCACCACCTGCTGACTGATGCCAGACCCCACCCCTGAACAGCCAGCCTTCCGGGTAACTCCCCCAGTTTATATACTGGGCATGATGTTTAATGGTGTGGAATACCCCTTTGGCCAGTCTGGGTCACCTGTCCCAGCCATGCTCCCTCCCAGCTTTCTGTGTACCTCCTCATTGGCACAGCTTGAGACACAAAGTCCTTGACTTAGGATAAACCCAACCCAGAACCAGCCAAAACATCAGTATGTTACCAACATTATTCTCACACTGAATCCAAAACACCACACTGCACCAGCTCCTGGGAAGAAATTTACTCTATCCCAGCCTAAATTAGGGCAATGTATTATTAAAAAAACCCTAGTCCCATGATACAAATTAATAAAAGCTATGCCAACAAATAATGCAGAATCTCTATAGTCTGAAATTTCATACCAAAAAGAAAATTACGTGTTAGAAACCACTGTGCCTTCTGAACAGGATGTCAAGCATATTACAATTACTCTGATATGAGGGCTACTAGAAAAACAATAAAACCAAGGGGATTTCACTTCTCCCAGTATGAATGGGTGGACTCACACGGAAGCATGATGCCACATCTGTGCTTTTAACCAGTTAATGAACACTTCAGGAAGTCATGGAAGATGTAACAGGAGAAGTTACGACTTGACTGTGACAAGTTCATAGGAGCTGGCATGAAATGTAACTGGAAACAGCTCCTCTATCACAGGAACTGTAAGGTGTATTCAACACCTGCACTCAAATGACAAATACCAGATGTGCTTAGTTCAGGGAGAGGAACAACATACAAATGAAAAGCAATTCCGCTATTAAAAAGAGCTGTCAAAAGAATAAAACCACTGTAAGCTGCCTGGAAATGTCAAAACCCCAGGACTGGAGATTCAGGGCACACCCACACAACCTTCAGCTTCAGCAGCATATATATGCCCTTCCCGTGGACATTATGTCAGAATGTAGCTTAGAAAAAAGGGAGAGGTTATTATAATACATAAGGAATTGCTTTCAAATACGGAAAGGCTAAACAGTTCGCAATCTTCCAGGCTGGGGAACGTAGCTGAGGGGGGACAGGACAGATGCTTCTAAGTTCAGACACAGCAGGAAGCCGGGCTCATGAGGGAGACCTGCCTAGTGCCCCATCAAGTACCGGAATCAGACTTCAAACTTTCAGCAGGAGGTAGGCTCGTACCTGAGAAGGGTATTTTTTTTCTCCAGACCTGCTGTGCCGTACACCTTGCCCCAGAAAAGGCATGACGGACTCCAGAAGAAAGCCCCTCAGGTAGCATCCCCTCCCTATTCACCACCTCCTCACGGATTTTCACGTGCCTCTCTGGGGAAGTGCAGTGGGGAACGCGATGCCGGACCAGGGCTTTGATCTAGCTACGCACACGAACACTGCGAGCAGTCACAGGCAGCCAGCACCAGAGATGCCGAGCCAAGAGTTTCAAACCTCCCTTGCCCACCCTTTCCCACACGAGGAAAACGGTAGTCCGGTCATTGCTGTGGGGAGCGGAATATGGGGCTCCCTCTTCTATTCCCCCGTCCGCCCGTTACTGAAACCGTCAAGGAGCGGGGAGGAACGGGACACACAGCTCTTCGCAGCTTCCCCGAGGCCCTGCGCCTCAGCCCAGAGGTACCCGGGAGGCGGCCGCACCCCAGCGCGACGCGCCGCCGCCACCGCCGCCTCAGCCCCGACGGACCTCGAGGCACACACAAGCCCGGGCCGGACCCCGGCTGCCACAACAAAGGCGGAGCACGCAGGCGCTGGTGGCGAGCCCGGACGGCGCTGGACCCTCCCGCAACTGCGCCCAGACCCCGGCCCGCCGCCCGACCCTCACCTACCGCCAGGGCCCGCCCGGCCCCGCCTCCTCCGGGGCGGCAGCAGGAAGTGCCGCCGGAGCGGTGTCACCATGGGAGCCGGGCACGCCGCGGCGGGAGCGAGTGCAGCCCCTGTGCCCCCCCCACGGCACGGGGAGAGCGGCAACAGAGTCCGGGGCGCTCCCGAACTTATCGAACAAGACGTTGCTGACATCGCTTGCTGCTTTTTGTTTTTTTGGGGTTTGTTTTTTTTTTTTTTTCTTTGTTTTTTGGAATTCTGCCGAGTGGATTAAAGTAACAGGTTTTGTACTTCCACCGCTTCTGCACCTAAGTGCCCGCGGGCTCGCTCGCAAGGGTGGAGCCGGGCTCGTGCTGACTCACTGACCCTTCCCAAGGTGCTGCTGAGAAAACCCGGGTGGGTGCCCACGCAAGAGCTCAGTACAGGAACCTGTAGCACAGCTCTGAAAGGGAGTCCGCTGCTTTCACAAGTTTTACTGTACACGAGAGCACTGCCCGCCCTGAAACCCTCAACCCTTCCCAACGGCAGAGGCCGTGGACGGGCCACAGCGCCGCCGGGCTGAAGGACACGGGGACGGGAAAGGCGCTCTGCCAGCGCCTCCCACCCCGGCACTGACCACCGCGGCGGAGGCCAAGCGTTCCTCGCGGGGCGGCTCCATCTTCCCGACCGTGCCGATCCCAGACCCCTCGGCTTTCCACCAGCCCCGGTGTCTCCCCGCAAGTGTCCGCACAGCCACGCCGCCGCGCCCG
>VZRV01002096.1:418996-824483 GCA_013398115.1 Falcunculus frontatus
AGCCGGCGGCGGGGCGGGCGGCGAGTGGAGCCCGAGGGGCTGCGGGGGCCGCGGGCAGCCGTGGGGGCTCGGGGCCGGCTCCGCTCGCCGGGCTTCCCCTGCAGGCCCGCCCAGCCAAAAGTTGAGCTTTGCTTTGTGCCGCGCCGTGAGCGCTGGTCCCGCGGCGCCTCATGCTCGGGGTGGCTTTGTTTCAGTTCCCGAGGTGGTCCCTCCTCTCCCCCTCCTCCCCGGCCGCGTTAAACGCGTCGTCTGCCCCGGGCAGCGCTTCAGGCGGTGCGCGCCCGGCATCCACGGCGGCCAGGACTCCTGAAGCTTTGATGGACGATGACGGCCCTTTTTGGTTTCGCCGATCCTCCTTTTTAAGTCGGGGTCTGTTATTAAAATCATGTTATTTTAGTCTTTAATTAAAAGGAAAAGAAGAACGCCAAACATGTAGGGGCCTTCGAGGTAAAGATGTGTTTGTGTTTTGGCAATGATGCTAGTTAAATACAGTAAGTGACCCAAGAAAATCAGTTCTCCAGCCAAAAATAAAAAGGTCGTAAGGGGATAGTATCGCTTTCCATGCTCTCCTGCCCGGTTCATCCAGCCCTGCAATCATGGCTCATGTTCTAATCCAGAGTTCAGAATTTGCATCTGCCAACACCTTTACCTCAGATGGTTATCATAAAATTAGAAAATTATGGTTTCTGTTAATTTGTTTTAATGTTTTTTGCTTACCTAGCCATCTTTGGTTAGAAAATTAAATAGTTAAGGAATTTATTGTTTATATTGTTTTTCCTTGAGGCCCTGAGCTTGGAGCAGACAAAGTTATGTTACTGTTAATTGTTCTCTCATTACGTTTCCAAATGTGTACCTCATTTCCACTTTAAAGTTCTTGAAAAAGCACATAAGCCTTATTTGTGCAATGCTCTGTTGCAAGTTTTTGGAGGCAGATACACCTGGTGTACTTTCATAGTTTTGTTCCTGTGATTGCACATAAGCCGTTCTGTTTCTGTAGATACCAGAGCAAAGCCTCAGTGTGTGTGTGTGCATTGACATCTGTGTCTCAACCTGTCTTTCATGGGATGGGATTGGGATCCCATCTCAGATCATCTATTTTTCTCATGCATACACCATCCTACCACATCATTCCTGAAGTCTTTTAACAGAGTCTTCTGAATTTATTGCTAATTTCTTATTTTCCTGAACTGTCAAACCTATTTGATAAGATTCAATGTTTCCCCTATTCTCCAGAAAAATATCAAGTAGGGTTTTTTTTTTGTTTTCATCAAATAGCACAGTCTGCAACTCCTTTCCTTCCATGAAGTGTTCCAAAGAGGTCTATAAGCAGAAAACTGATCAGGAGATAACCGGTGACTTTTAGTATTTGCCTATATAAGAACTTATGATGTCAATATTTATCTTCAGGAAAACACATTGTCTTTGTTATTGTACATTATTTCCTGGAAGAAAAGTTATTCTTCATACCCTGGCTGGACGCCAGATGCCCACCAAAGCAGCTCTGTGATTCCCCTCCTCAGCTGGACAGGGAGAGAAAAAATACAGCAAAAGTCTTCTGAGTTGAAATAAGGATAGGGAGAGATCACTCACCAGTTACCATTCAGGGGCAAAACAGACTCAATTTGTGAAATTAATATAATTCATTACCAGTCAAATCAGAACAGGTTAATGAGAAATAAAACCAAATCTTCTAAACACCTCTCCCCCACACTCCTCCCTCCCTTTTCCCAGGGTTAACTTTATTTTTAGTTCTCTTCTGCCTCCCTGCAGGAGGGGAACAGGGAATTGGGGCTGTGGTCAGTTCATCACATGTTGTGTCTGCCACTCTTTCCTCCTTATGGAAGGACTCCATCCCCTGTTCCAGTGTGGGATCCCTCCCATGGGAGACAGTCCTCCATGGGCTTCTCCAGTGTGTGTTCTTCCCAAGGTCTGCAATTCTTCACTAACTGTTCCAGCATGGGTCCTTTTCACAAGGTGCAGTCCTTCAGGGACAGGCTGCTCTGGCATGGATCCCCCACGAGGTCACAAACCTGCCAGCAAACCTGTTCCTGAGTGGACTCCTCTCCGTGCATCCACAGGTTCTTGCCAGGAGCCTGCTCCAATGTGAGTGTCCAGTGGGGTCACAGCCACCTTTGGGCGTCCACCTGCTCTGGCATGGGGTCCTCTGTGGAGTACAGGTGGATCTCTGCTCCCCCACAGACCTCAATGGCTGCAGGGCCACAGCTGCCTCACTGTGGTCCTCATCGTGGGCTGCAGGTAGATCTCTGGCACCTGCAGAACCTCCTCCTCCTCCTCCTTCTGCGCTGACCTTGGAGTCGGCAGAGTTGTTTTTACTCACATAGTCTCTCTTTTCTCTGTTTGTAATTGCATCTGTGCAGTAACCTTTTCCCATCTTAAATGTGTTATCCCAGAGGCATTACACCTGTTGCTGATGGCCTTGCCTGGCATTGGCTGTATAAATGTAGGTGAAGCTTCTAGGAGTTTCTCACAGAAAACACTGTGTAGTCCTCTTCACTATCAAAATCTCGCCATGCAAACCTAATGCATTCATATATTTAAATAGTAAATGAAAAGTTAGTCTCACAGTTAAAATAGATGAGATAATACCATTAAATATTTACTCTTTGGCTTTTATCCTAATAAGAGGCTCTTAGGGTGTGTCTCGATCTTGGTTTAGTGCTGGAGTTATCTTTTGTTTGGTGTTTGCTGTGGTTTTTTGGGGTTTTTTTTACCTCCTCTTCTTGTGGTAACTACAGAAAAGAAAATGAGTTTCTTTTCATGGCCAAAATTGAAATTTCATTCTAGAAAATTTGCTTCAAACATAAATTTTTGACCTAATGGAAAATTATTCTCCAACTACACACCATTTTCTCTACATAATATCAATGCTAATAATAAAGCATAGTAATTTCTGAGTTGATTTTGGTTGCTCTTCTAGTTACATCAAATCCCCATAATTCCTTGGAGAATTCACAGGCTGTCTTGTGAAGCTGCCTGTTGAGCAGACTAGCACGGTAACTTACACGTTGATTTTGGCTATATAGAGGGAGTATTTCAAAGATGCAAATAGGCTCTGCTGTGTGAGGAGCGTGGTATCAGTTCTCATGGCTAGTGCGAGTTGTGTGATAGTCTGTAGCACTTGGCAAAAGGAAGGGTTAAACAAAGCAAAGATTTGAAAAGTTCCATCAAGTAGAACATGGAGGATGAAGTGGGCCTGAGTCTTTCAGCTCTCAATATATATTGTCTCGTAATCAAGTAGTAATTGAATGATGTGAACTGAAATAGAGATACGTTTACTTGTAAGAGAAACAGTGGGCTTTAAAATAGACTTTTGTCATTTTTCTATGTGACTTTCTAATAAATTCCTCATAATTTTTCCTTATTTTTTTTGAAATTGACCAAAAATAGTGCCCAAGTATTGTTTTCATTTGAAATATCATGCCCTGCAGCATGACCTGGTGACCTTAGTGACCTAAGTTCAAATTGAAGTTATTTTTATTAGTAACTTACTTTTAGAAGTTAAAAAAAAATCAGACTTCAAAAATGACCTTGTGAAGCTATGATTCAGTAGTGAAGTGGCACTAAGCAACATGCAGTAGTGTGAATAAATGGTGCAGCAATTAGGTTAGTGCCTGTGTTAACATATGTCTGAGTAAAACTTGCTTGACTTATTATTCCATTAATGCTATCAAGACTGCTCTTAATGAAACTGAGTTAAAAAATGGAAGTGAATGTCAGCAACCTTGATAAAGGTAACTGACATTCGTACATACCTTATTTTTTTGTATGTGTCTGATAGAGTTCTTTAAGAAGCATACAAATCTGGGATTTACTTAAATTTCGAATTGTAATTACTCAGTCTTACAGATTGCTCTGGACGTCTGGAGATACGAGATGTATTTTAGCAGTTCTTTTGTAGTTCAGAGAAGCCTCTAAGGTAGCTCTTAGTGTGCAGAATGATTCTTTGTATTGAAACCTCTTTGACCTTCAGAATTATGCTATTGCTCCTACCCGCTCTCTAGCAAACTTCTGTCTGCCTTCTGTCTTCAACTCTGAGGCCTCCAAGGTTGTTGCTCTTTGGAACCAGATGAGTGTTTTGTTTCACAGCCTGAGAAGTATTGGTACCCATTCCAATAGTCATTTCCTCCAAATATGTTGGAAGACTCATCATTAAAGTATTTAGAATTTTTTTCATTTTTATTTTTAACTTCTACAAAATAGAGGAAAAGGCCTGTTGGGAGAATTGAATCTTCGATGTTGGGCCCTTTTACCACAGAGAAATATAGATGAGTGAGGGAAGAAAAGAGCATATTATGTCATTCTTCTAACATCTGCAAGAAGATAATCTTCACTGTCCTGTGTTTTTGTAATACTAAACTGCCAGAGATTTTTTTTAACAGTATTGCATACTAATTTTTTTAAACTGTGTGCTAGAAATGGTTGATAAAACCAAGAAGTCCTTGGCTTCTTTTAAGGAGTAGTCTAATACTGTCTTTTCTTTTTTCCCCTGCATATGCCTACTTCTTCTACTTTCACTCCCCATTCCTACCTGATTAATAAAGACTCTTCTCTTCTGCTCTCTCAACTTTGTTATGGATTTTCTTCTTCTTTTGCCAAGAACATGGTGGACTGGGAAGATATTCATGAATACAACCTAAACTGAGTTTGAATACCAGCCAGTGAAAGGGAGAAACTTTGGTTAGTCTGTAAGTACAGAACACAAATAAATCACTGCCTATGGTTTACCCTGTAACTGTCCTTCTTCCTAAATGTGGCATCTATCTTCTACTAGTTGCTCTTGTAAACAAGTAGTTGTCTTGCTAAAATTCTCTTCTGTCTTCGTCTGGTAGTTATTAAGCTCACATGTTTTTCCTCTAATGCACATCTGTGTGTAAATTTTCAGTATTTTCATCAAGCTAGACAGAAATTCAACTTTTGAATATGTTTGTAAGTGAAGAGTTTTCCATTACTATAGATCTGTATGAGATCTTGTATAAGCTACTTGTATGAGATACCCATGATTTCATCTTACTATTTTCATGCCAAGATCACCATTAATTAACACTTGTGTGACTGTTTATTGTTTGTGCTTATTCAATCACTGTGTGAAACACCATTTGACTATGAAGTAACACAGATGAGCTGTGCCTTTTTTTCCAGTTAGTGTTGAACCATTCACACTTCAGTGGCTTTCAAAAGCAGTTGTCTCAGTGGAGGTTTTTTTGTCCTTACTACAAGTAATGTGATGTTGTATCATCCTACAGGCCAATCATTCATGCCTAAGATGATGTATTCTGATAAGAAGATGAGAGAGCAGTGTAATACCTGACTGGAGTTTCTTTTCTTTCTTGAAAACAGCTCAAACAGAATGTTGCAAAAGTAGAATCTTCTTCCTGGCAATAGTTGACAACATGTCTGGTTTGAAAACAACAGAAGGGTATTTCTGTGTTTGACCTTCGAAAGCTGTTTAAATTTAACTAAATTTGAAGAAGAGATGGACAGTCAAGCTACTAGGCATGATTTATTAGCTTTGAAAGTAGAGGATTTCATACTATTTATGTATTGGGGAAGGTCATTAATTACTGATGCTGCTGTTAATGGGGCTAGAAGTACTCCTGCATTTACAGCCAGGAAATGTTCTTTCCTTAGAATGTGTTGACAGGATGCAGTAGTAGGGGAACTGGCACAAGGAAATAGATTTTACCATCTGTTATGACCCTATTGCATGGCAAAAAGTTCCAAACAAGAGAATGTTTTATTACTGTAATATTAAGTATAAAAAGATGTAGGTTACTATATATAAATAGATTTTAAACCAAAACACTTCAGTTCATCCTTAAACCACCGACTTGGTGGGGAAAAAACCCCCACCAATTTGATATTTATGATAGATCTTCTGATCTAGTGACTTATTTGATCCTGTAGATCAAATGTGGTATTTTATAGGAAATCTTTAAACTGTGAACCATGTTTTGCTTTGGAATAATTGCCCTAGAATTGTAAATATTATCTGTTTAAAAGTGAGCTTGTTCGCAGAACTTTTATGTATCCATTTGCAAATTCTTCGCTCTCAACTGATTTGCTTTTTTCATCAGTAATTGGATCATTATGTTGTAACTTCACACATGTAGCAAAGGAACCACCATTCTAAGTGATTGTGCTACTGGATTAGAAATTCTAAGAGGGATTATTTACAGACAAGCATATAAATTCTGGAGGACTTTTTTTGCTGGTTTTGTTTGTTTCCTGTTTTGTTTCCTCTGTGCCTGGAAAAAAATAATATTGGAGCAATTGCAAGATCACTATTCTGTATACTGGAATTTACAGCAGGTTGGGGGACGTGATCTTTCCTTTCTGCTCAGCACTGATGAGGCCTCACCTGGAGTACCGTGTCCAGTTCTGGGCCCTTCAGTACAAGAGAGTCATGGACATACCGGGGAGAGTTCAGTGATGGGCTCTAAGCGTGATTAAGGGACTGGAGCATCTACATATGAGAAAAAGAGGTGCAAAGAGGGCAGAGCCAGACTTGTCTTAGTGGTGCCAAGCGGCAGGACTGGGCAGTGGGCACAAACTGAAACACGGACGTTCCCTCTGAACGTCAGGAAACACTTTTTCACTGTGAGGGTGGTTGAGCAATGACCCAAAATGTGCAGGGAGGCTGTGGAGTTTCCATCTTGGATGTATTAAAAACCAGACCACTGGGTCTGTGGGCCTGGTTGAACGAAGATGCTTGACCTCCGGAAGGTTTCCCAGCCTTGACTATTCTGTCATTCTGTGACTTTTCAGTTCAGAAGTTGCAAAGTAAGAATTTGCGGCCTATTCAAAATACAGTTTCTTCTCAGGTTTTACTGTATGAATGATGATGGTACCTTAACAAATGGTTGTTATTGAGCCTTAAATGTTAGAGTAATGTTTTTTGCAGCCTTTGGATATTTGTTGTTCTTAACATGATACACTGCTATGAATTATATTTTTTCATTGTACTTTTCATTCTAAAACTAGATGTTGTCGATGAAGTAATCGCTAGTAACCGTACCTTTATTAGATTTCCAGTGCTGACTTTTCTGAGACTGTAGTCTCAAGAGAAGATGAGGCTTTGTAGTTTTGTTTGGCTTTTTTTTCTGTCCTGAAGTTACCACTAATCTGTGTAACATATTGAAATAAGAGAAACAAGCATTTGCTTTCTTCAGTAAGGGAGAGTGATTAACCAGAAATATAATTATTACTGTTTCACTAATTAATTTTTGTGTTTTGTTGGTTTTTTTGTATATGCAGAGCACAAAGTAATCATAGTGGGGCTTGATAATGCTGGAAAGACTACTATTCTTTACCAGTTGTAAGTATATGAACTAATTGTTCTTCTGTTTGCATTTTAGTATTTTTCATTGTTTAATCATTGAAAATTCAGCTTTGTAACCTGATGGAATCTCTAGGGTTCTAGATCACACTTTGTACATTAATGGTATTAGTTGTTCTAAGCAGAGTAAATATTTAAAGGATAAGTGAAGGAACTGCTGTGTTTTAGAACTAAATTGAATAACAGGATTGTACATTCAAGCACAAAGTGAACTTCACATTTTTTGCCATGATAGCCTGTCTGAATTTGTAAGCATAGAAATAATCCTGTTGCCAGTAACTGCAGAAAAGAATGTCATTTTTAAATTAATGGGAATTCTAGCCACTCTGCAAAAATCCAAAAGTGTTTCCAATTTTTTCCCAATTCCGATGTCTAAAACTTGTGATGGAGAATTCCTAAAAATAATATTTCATCTTGCCCAGGTCCTAGCTTACTCATTTTCAATAGCATCATTGCACCCAAATCTTGGCAGCATTACAGAAATATCCATGATAAATTCAAGAGTGTTGTTAGGACCATAATTACTATTGTAACTGTGGAAAAGGAGGGGGGTGTAACTAAATTAATACCCAAATATTTGGATATCAAAGCAGCATAGTATGCTTTCCAAAAAGACTTTTTATTCATAAGAATTTTTGAGCAAGCTTGAAGGTAGAACTGAGAAATTTTCAGCTATGTAACCAAACAGTCGTTTGGGATTTAATATTGAGTTTCTAAGTAGAGTGCTTTGATAAAATTATATTCCGATTTGTATTTATATTAAGGTTTTTGTATTTGGGATCTTTAAAATGGCAGCTCCTCCTTTAAAACAAGTGTGTTTTAAGTGTCTGTTAATGTCCTTTAAAATGACAGTCCTCCTAAAACACAGATGCTCATCCATTTGTTATGCCTTTTATGTGCTTATTTTTCATTGCTGATTTCTTTAAGCATGACGCCAGTCACTGCTTTCTAAAGTTCAAATATATAGCTTTTTAAAAATATGCCTGAATTTTTAATACTTTTTAATCAGTTACATGTATTTACTTTTTCTACAAAAAAATTGTTATAACTGAGCTGTAACAAGCCTTGTGGATTTTGCTGATTGGTCCTTATGGTGTGATATTGTTTCCTTTAGCTTAATGAATGAAGTGGTTCACACTTCTCCAACCATAGGAAGCAATGTAGAAGAAATAGTGGTGAAAAACACTCATTTCTTAATGTGGGATATTGGAGGACAAGAATCATTACGGTCATCGTGGAATACTTACTATTCAAACACAGAGGTATGAGAAAATGTTTTGAAATCTGCAAATTGAGTAAGTTTGTCTGAAATTTTATTTATTTATTAGTAATATTGGTAGACTCCTGTAAAGATTGCCGCTGTATTGTTTTTAAATTTTATTGAGGAAGAATAAACTCAGAAAGTGTGAGGTATCTCTGGTATGCAGCCATTTTTCTGGTAACATTTGATGTATTTTTTCTTTGTACTTTACAGTAATGTTATTTGATCTAGCCTATAAACTGTGAAGTTAGACTTTTTTCCTAGGCAATCAAATGATAACAAAATGCATTCTAGATCAGATTTTTTTCTTGCTTTTTTAAGTAGATTAAAAAGAAAATTTTGCAACGTAATTTGCAAATTTTGTGTTGATTTGCAGTGGTCTACTGGACTTCTGTACATCCAGTTTGAAATGGTTTTGAAATAATGATAATTAAGGATGAGCAAAACTTTCTTTAGGCCTAGGCAGCAGTATTTAAAAAGCTCATCAGCTCGTAGCTTTTATCCAGAGGAGGAAGGAAAGTCTTGCTGTGCGCTACTTTAGAGGTACTGGCAGAGCTGCTGTTGCTGGAAAGGTTGGAGTAGAATTCAGCAGTGGTTGACTTTTGGGATTTGTTTTTTATGACAGACTTATTGAGGCCAAAATGTTATCAATACAAAAAGGCACATATAACCTCTGAGGATTCTTTTTGAGACATCTACATTGATGTAAGATGTTAAAGACTTCATTTTTTACCATTTCTACTAAAAGCAGAGACTAGATACTGGATACTACTCATTATATAAGTATTCCATCCTCCTTTAAAATTACCTTTTTTATCTTTTTCTTTTTCTATATCTTTTCTTATGCTCCTCTTGAATAGAGGTGAGATCAGTGATCCGTCCCAGATCTACTGTAAGGCTGGTGATGACATCTCAACCGTCATCTCTAGGATTTTAGGCTGATTTTTTATTTTATCTGGAAAAGTACAACTACATGTAAGACACACATGAGGATAAGGAGACTTCTGCCAGCGTTATCTGGTATAGAGCAATAAGTTCTTGGGATTTATCCCTTGAGTATCTTTGGTTTTGGAATTTGGAGAGATGTATATGTTCTTTTCCTGATACTTTTGGGATGTTTCTCATATTATTTCTAGAAAGTGTTTGAAATCCAGTGCCTTCTAGTACTTAGAAAGAAGAACTTTCCCTTTACTTAGAAGCTTTTCCTGCTAGAAGCAGTTGAGGAAGAAAAGAGGTCTGTTTACTATGTTAATCCTAGACTCCCTCATATGAATAATTCCATTACTGTTCCTCCTCACCTGCTAGGCATCTCAAAGTCACAGCAGCATTAAATTGACTTAGATTTTGATACTTTGTGGTCATTTTCAATGGCTAATGAATCCCTTTAATTTCATAAGGCAAAGTGTTTTGGAGCATATTTTGGAGAATTATAGCAGTGATTTCTGATTCTCCTTTGCATATGTTGGAGAATTACAGCAGTGATTTCTGGTTCTCCTTTTTTGTTACTGTCTCTCTTTTCTCTCTTTTGTCACTCTCTTTTCTAGTGTCCTCTGAAAGCGTATGTCTCTTCTGTAGGAAGACTTGCGGTAGTGGTCTCTTGAAAATGTGCTTTCTGTAATTTGTCATTTATATTTACATACTATACTATTGGTGTTTTTCCCTAGTTCATCATTCTGGTTGTTGACAGCATTGATAGAGAGCGACTTTCTATTACAAAAGAAGAACTTTATAGAATGCTGGCTCATGAGGTATGGTGGGGAGTTGGGATAATAGTTTTGTTGAGAACAGTCAAATAACATTTCATGCTTCCTATGTTAACGAAAATAATAGCATCAGAAAAAAAATTCTGAGAAAAAGTGTGCGTGCATGTTGATCACATTTTAAAACCATGTAAGTTATAAATAAGCAGAAAAATTATTATGAAACACTCTTCTAATAGGACTTGCTTGATTGTAATCAAATCAGTCTTTGCAAATGCTGAACTTGTGAAATATCTTACACTTCACATTAATGTAACCAGGTGTTATTGTCCTTTACCACGGACTGTTTCAGTTAAATGGCTAAAATTTTAAGAAATGGTTTTTTTAAATTTTTATTTTAGAGAAATGGAATTGTCTACTTTTTTTTGTTTGTTTTAATCCTGTTTCTTAAAATTAAGGAGCATATATCATACAGTGGGTAAGTTAATTTCAGTTCATTTTCCTTCAGAATTATTTGGTTGTGTTTTTATTATATGCTGTCCTGGGGACTGTTCAGCATTCGGTCAACTCCCTCAAACATCCTAAATTGACGTGAACATTGGCTTAGGTAAAGTGTGTTAAAACCTTTTGTGATCACTATGAAGCTGAATTAAGGTTGTTTAAATATTCTCCCTCATTTTTTGAAAGAAAAGGATTTAGGACAGTGCAAGTAATCCTGTTGAGTTAATTTCTTTGAGAGATTTGTTGTGTTTCACATAAGGGAGTTCTTACTTTACAGTTTAATATTAGTTGTAGTTTGGGTCTAATAGGAAGGAGTAAATTCACTGCCAAAAAAGGTGGAAAAATTACTTACTGTGGTGAAGTTTTCCCATGTAGTTTTTTAGTTTCCAGTCTCAAACTCTGAGGCAATTGTGATCTACCATCTCTTGAGAACAGTCAGTAGGTCGGTAGGCCTAGACTGGACTACTTGTAGGGGTGAATTTTCAGCTGTAGATCATAAAGTTTTATTGGTTTGGGGTTTTTTTCTCTTGGTGGAAAAAATAGTCTCAAAATTTAATACACTTTAGAGAGGAACTGAACACTTTTAGTTGTAACTGTCAGCTTCCTGGGTATTACGTTTGTCTACCCTTCTGCACTTCTAAAGCCATGCATCCCAGTTCTTGTCTCATTGCTGTTTGGAATGCTGAATTCCATACTGAAACAAAACAATTTAATTAGTTATTAAAGCTGATGCAGCATTACTAGAGCTATTTTTTTGGAACACTAGGATTAAACTTAAAGGAATTCAGAAAGCTTTCTTAAATTATTACTGCTTTAATCAATACAGAACTTCTTTAATGAAGTTGAAAGCAATTTCAAGGGAGTGATATCTAGCAGGCTTTTCCATTTGAATAGTATTTATTGTAGGACTTGTAATGTTTAACCAGAAATAATTCTGATGGCTGAATGGTTTGGAGCATTATAAAATGTATTTTGACAAGACTTTCATTAGTTGAGTATGAGCATGTGGTCAATACCAAAAGGATACTCATATAATACATTACAATTTGATTCTCTTTGGTGGTGAACACTTCTGAATAAATTAGTTTTTTCAGTCTTACTGTAATCAATATTTAGTGCAGTAAGTCAGTTAAAACTCCATGCATCTGTGTAGTTGTAGATTAGCTTGGATACAGTTCTTTTAAGAAATGAAGTCAGCACAACAGCCTTTTAGTTCTGTATAGTAACTATTATGAGTACTGTAAATCATTTCTAGGATTTACGGAAGGCTGCAGTTCTCATCTTTGCAAACAAGCAGGACATGAAAGGCTGCATGACGGCTGCCGAGATCTCTGCATACCTCACCCTCAGCTCCATAAAGGATCACCCGTGGCACATTCAGTCCTGCTGTGCTTTGACAGGAGAAGGGTAAGTGCTTACTGCTTAGTATGGCAATTGGTGGTAAATAAGAATATTGATTTAGAAGCCTGCTGGCACCAATGTGGATTTTCCGAAAGTTCATATTTTCTGAACTTTGCAGCCAGAGGAACATTTTAAATTTTTCGTTTTCCTAATTGAACCTTGTGGGTTTTTTCATACCTCAGACTCCAAATTCATATGAAATTCTTCCATTTGTTGTTAAAAACATCAGACCAAAAACCAAACACCGCCCTTCCACCTAAGTATGTAGCTGTTGACATAGCTGTCTACTCTCTCTGTACTACTCTCTTACTCGTGTGTCTTTCTGTATTTAAAGAAATAAGCTACTGTTTTCTTCCTTTATATTCTAAACTACAGGAAGCTTCTAAGCTGGGAAGTTGAGGTGTTCTGGAGTTTTCTGGTTGGTTGGGTTTTTTGATTAGCCTTGAAACATAGTTTTGATAAAAAGTTACATAGATCTGTCATAAAACAAAATTATTACCAATATTAAACTTTTTGTGTGTATCTGGCTAATGTAGCTAATTTTGAAATCTGTGTACCTTATGCTAACAATTACTAAAATGGAATGCTGGGCTAGCCTTAGATCTTTAGTCTGTAAAGAGCAAAAAACATTTTTGGATACCTTTTAACAAGTTGGATAATGTCTTGGTTGTATGGTATGAAGTATACTAATTTTTCATCTTGATTTTTAAAGCAGTCTTGTAATGTGTGATGTTTAGAGGGTTTTTTCAGCTTTGTTATACAACCTTTACAATAATGTGGTCTTGTGACATCAAAAATAGTGAATCCAACTGAGTATTTGGGAAGGGAGAGCATCTACCTCACTTTCTAGCGTGAAATATTGTCCAATGTCATGTCTAATGTCATAATGTCAGTCTTGTAGAGTGAATGGTGGCATTAACTTCCTTAGGGTGGAATATGTTAGTGAGAACAATGTGGGATTTTTTCATGGGGTCTTTGGATTGTATTGTTTTTTTCTAGAGTTAACTCTACTTCCCTTCTACCAGTTTTGCTAAAGTCACTTTTGAATACACAGTTTATGTACTAATTAAGATCTTCAACCAAGTTGACATTTGAAGGAAAGTAATAATTAATAAATACGAAGTTTCGTTAGAAACAGTGGCCATCCTAGGCTGCATCTTTTGTATTGTAAAACAAAAAGGGGTGAATATTTAGGATACTTTAGACTATGACAGTAGTGAGATCAACTTAGAAAAAACATTCCCAGAGTTAGATCACTGAGCTGAGTCTTCCTTGGGAAGATCTGCTAGGAATCTGGGGAGATCAGCCTCATGTGAGTGAAGCTAGCAATTCTTGGGTAGCTAAACCCTGATTTACTGTACAGAATAAATCTCAAAGAGGTATAAACTAGTTAACTAGATCTCTAGAAAATCAAAAGAAAGTCTGTCTTCTGAAATGGAAGACTTTTAAATGGAGATGCAAATTGAGTTAGAAAGCAGATTAGATCTCATGCAGTCTTAATATTCAATATAAGCATAATGTTAATTTTGTAATGTGATTTTAGAATTCTTGATATATTGTCTTTTCATGAAACACTTCATTCTTTATAACCTGCCCTTTATCTTTAAGTATTAGTATGTAAAGTCTTTAGTATATTAGTATTTAGTATATTAAAAAAAAATCTTGTAGAAAAAGAGAAAGTTTTTTGTTTCTGTGTAGTTATGAGTAGGCATTTAAGAATAGTATCTTTTAGGTTTACAAGGAAAAAAAAATCTTTTAGGTTTACAAGGAAAAAAAAAAGAAGCTTCAATAAAATAGAATGCTTTACCATTTTCATGTGGCTAAAGCATAAGTAGACTTCGCTTAAAACACTGTTTACTCTGTTCAGCTTTCAATCCCATTTCCAGTTGATTTAATTTATTTTAAGTAGCTGTTTTGACACATAAAAACAGGTAGAGAATACCTTCAAGATGCTGGAATAGAACTAGTGCCAATTACAACATCTCTTCTCTTTCAGGTTATGCCAAGGCTTGGAGTGGATGACCTCCCGTATTGGAGTGAGATAGCTTTTTTTTTTTCTTTTTTTTTAATTCCTCCAAAAGAAGAGACTTCTATTTATCCTGTGAACATGTACATTTTTCTGTACTTTTGGCTGCTGAGGCAGTGACCATGTTTAATTTATATCAGCCAACCTCTAAGCTGTGCTTGAATCAAGCGCAGTTGAACTGAAACACAAAAGTATTTTCTTAACTTTTTTTAATACACTAATCTTCAACCGGATGAACATATGTGAATCTGTTTTTAAGCATTGAAATTTCTCTGAATATGAATTCTAACTTTTTCGATGATAGCTTTTTAAAATCTGTTTTTTCGTTGTCAATATTTCATATTTCCTCTTTCTGAATAGTTGTATAACTTACTAACAAAAATGAGCACATTTTATTTAATAATTAAAAGTAGTGTTTAGGTTAACTTTACTCTGCCATAGCTTTAACCTCAAAGGATAACCATATCTCTTCAGCTGGACTTCCTGGAACATTAGTAGAGTTCTAGCCAGCACGAGAATTAATAGTTATGAATGCAAATTTTTAAATGCCTAATGAATTAGTTATAGTTAATATTGTGATGGCTTTTAATCTGGTACACAATGGAACTTCTGCCTTAAAAGAAATGTGTTTCAGTCTCAGTTTCTGTGGTAGGTAGTTCTAGGATATTCCTCTACTTGAAGATACATCTCTGTACAGTGCATAAAAATATTGTTACTAAGTGCTGGTATAGTCATTTAGAACTTGAATACCTTTTCAAATATAAATTGGTAATTTATCACAGCAGCCAGTGTTATGTGTAGACTTGCTGTATTCTGTTACAATTTTAAATTCTGTATACATGAGCCTTCCTCACCTTTTAGTGAGAGAGCTGTTTTCTAAATGAATGCAAAATCAAAAGGGAAGCCAGATTTATAAACAAAACCATGGTGCTGTATCTGTAGACTTCAGAGTGAAGCTAATCTTGACCTTTATTTACCTACTATCACATATGTTTTCAGATTCCGTTGCAGAGAAATTATTTTGCCTTCGTTTTTGGTTTTGGTCCTATTTGCACAAGCAGAGAACTTTTGACAGTGTTTGACTTAGATTCCTTCACCTGAAATTTGAAAAACAGGTGGTAAAAGGTTGAACCCAGTAACTGTTAATTCATTTTGAGGGGAATTAAGTTAAATCTAAAGATAATCTAAAGACACTGAGTTAACTGAGAACATTAGGTATCGAATAAACCTAACCAGCAATCGCCCCGAAAAGCCCCACATGAGGATTGAAAAAACCAAACAAACCAACAAACCAAAACCAATAGTGGACACCCAATTCCTAGCTAAGTCCCAGCAGCAGTCAGGTACCCAACCTATCTAAATGCTTGGCAGGTTTTCCAGAAGCACTGTTCTGCGCTTCTGCATGCCTAAAAGCCCCATGGAATTTGGTTACCAGAATCATTTTGCAAACTGACTGTAGGCCTTTGATGACAAAAGGTTTTTGTTAAATCTTGTTCTGAAAATTTAAGCACACCAAGTTTTCTTTAATAAAATTTTAAGCTTTGTAAATTTCAATTTGTTTCCATTTTATTTAAATAAAACAATGAAATTTTAAAGGTACCAGCGAATATGTTGTCGTAAGTGTTGGAAAGACTTTGAATACATGTGGAAACAGTGATTGGTTGAATGAAGTTGTATATTATTGCCGGTTAGCAAAAGTTACATTTAGGACTACATTGAGTGTCAAGTCAAAGTGTTCAGAAAATAATTTAAATCAGCAAAAAATAGTGCATAAAGAAAAAATATGAATGCAAGGCAAGGTTAAAATCTGGTATTAAAGCTGCTTGCTCTGATGTTCAGCTGTTTTAATGTGTGAAAATAAGATTTGTTTTGCTCTTAGGTAAGCAAATTATAAAGGAGAAAAATAAAATGATAGTATGAATGATGTTTCTTGTTTGGTGACTTAATTTCAGTTTGCAATGTGGATTTATTTTCGGGTTTATTTTTATGTCATTCAGAATGTAGTCCTGAAAACTTGTAAAGAGCACTAGCTGGATGTATACCCCTTTGATTGTTAAAAAAAAAAAAGTATGATTTTATATTTAATGCTTTCTAGCTAAAACCATTTGTAAATCTATAGTTTGATTACTAAATCCAGTCTTACCTGAGGTAATGCATATAACTTTGATTAGGAGGAAATGGTCTGATTGTAGACATTAGAATATCAGAATAATGGAAGTTTTCTTCTAATTTCTTAGCATTTAAAACCTTTGAATATCTTTACAGAATGAAACATTCCTGATAATTGCTATGATTTTTATCACCTAACTTCATTTTCTGCAACAGTTTTCCATTGATAATACTGGTTTGTTCACAGCACTGTTGCTGTGATTTTTTTTTACTATTATTATTTTTGGGGGGGAAAAGGCTTGGTGTGGAATTTTGGGGGGCTTATTTTTAATAATTTCAGAGCCTCTTAAACTGAAAGTGATTTGATTAAAATATTTTTAAGGGATCCCTTAGAATACTGTGTGTGTCTTTGCATTGCCAAGTGCTGCATTATTTTTGCTAATTTGAATATAGTAAATATCTTGCAGGTAGTTTTGCATTTTGAAAGTGTTCTGTGTTTAATATGCTGTGTTCACAAAGAACAACATTAATCACCCTAAGGTCAAGAAATTATGGTGTCCTATGCACATTTATATTGTACTGCTGTAAATGGGTTGGCACATGGCTTTTTATTTGTTTATGTTTTTTTACTTTTTGTCTAGGTGGCAAAGAGGTTCAGTATCCCCAAAGCAGGGATTATTTCCAGCTCTTTAAATACACTGCACTCAGTAAGATGAAGAGGACTTGGGCACAGCTGCTCAAAATACTTGTCATCAAAATAAAATTGAGTTGTTCTGTTAAGTTGGATGGGGTTTTTGTTTTTGAGTGCTCCGTGGGGAAGAAGTATTGCAGTAGTGTAGCATTGTCACTTTCATTTCATCTCCAGTCTGTTCACTGGGACAGAATGGGGGCCTGCATCATGTGCAGCTGTAGCCAGTTCACAGAACGTCCTGGCTGGACACCTGCTTCCTTTCATCTCGGAGAAGCTCCAGCTTTGATCCTAAAGGGGCTGTCACATCATTTCAGCCATGGGAAGTATGGGTCTTTGTTTGTTTTAGTGAAGGGTGCTTGTTTTAGTGGATTGTTCCCTTTCAAAGTAAGAACAAAACAAATCCAAACAAAAGACTGGGAAAAACTTTGTATGGATTTTTGTCTGTGCATTTGATTATGCTTAGCATTTAGCTGTGTTTGGTCTTTGCTTTGTAGAATCTGCTTTGTGAAAGAGCCCAGAAGACAACCATGAGGAGAGCAGGATGAGAAACCTGACCACGATGCCAACAGTAGCAATAGAAACTGGCATCTTGGAACAATCTTCAACTTTTTCTAAAATTACCTTGATCTTTCAACATTGAGTGTTTCTATATTTTGCTTCTTAGGGGACTGTGCACTAGAAAAGCTGCATGCTGTCCACACTGTGTGTGCGCCCACCCTGCAGGTAGGAGAATGAGGCTTTATGTTAGGTTTGTTTCTTGTTAGGTGTGCTACTCTTAAGTTGATTTTTGTTTTGCTGGGTAGAGATAAGTATTTCATATAGAAGTTTTCCTGGATGTAACTGAAGACAGTCTTCCAGTTGCACATCAGTTTGTGTCCCCTAGATGGCAGGAAAGGACCGGTTTAACAGTGCCAAACCTGCATTAGTTTGTGTTCTACGGCATCTATGTGAAAGACTTTAAAAATACCTTGGTAAATGAAGAGGCTGTATATCACTAGCTGAATCGTGGGGATCACGCTTGGATATAATGAAGACAGCCTAAAGGAGAGGAAGGTTGAATCGCATCTTCGGTAGGAAGGAAGCTTACAGTGAGCTTACAGTTTTAAAAAATTTAAAACTGTTCTATAGCTTAAAGGCATTTTGTCTTAATTCTTTATGGTTAGAATTATATTCCAAATCTTTTATTGTTGCTGCAACTGAGAATGTAGACAACAAAAAGAATTAATACAATTCCTGGCATATTTCATTTTAATAACTTCCATCTGTTGTCCATGACATGCTTGATTTTTTTTGAACTTTGGTTGATGACAGTTGCTCCTCTAATGCTCTGTTGCAGTACTCAGAAATTGCAAGGATATGTAACATTAGAACTGTCACCTTGCAGTGTGTTTAGCTATGATGATGATTTGTAGCCTTTACTATATACTACTGCATATGAAGGCTAAATTCAAGTAAAATAGTAGTTCTGTTGCAAGATTTAGATTATTTTTAGTGTAAGTAGTGCTCAAAATAGCAGCGGTTGCAGTCAGCAGTACCACCAGCAGGCTTTCATTGCCCATGTTGTTTCTCATGCAGTTGAAACAATGTATGTCATATTTGTGTATTTCTCTTTATGCAGTGTTCTAAAATGTTATTTACATTATTACTATTGACAAGAGTATTGCCTAATAATTAGCACTTCATTTTTATATCCACATTGAAAGATACTGCTGCTACAATCTTCATTACAGGTGGAATTGACTTGTATGGCCTCAAAGGACTCATCCTCCATACTGAACAGGAAAAGTGGTGAAAAGTGTTGGGGCATCTCAGGAGGGAGTGGAGTCTTTAAGACCATAATTTCCTGTCTTTTCTAAGCATATTCTGTAATGAAGCAATGAGCAAGAACTTCTTGAAGCTCACTATCTGTTTCGGCAGCTCATCTTTTACAACTAGAAGCAAAAGTTAACCTTTATGTACAAGTTATACCAAAAAACTGTTGAAAAAACTATAGACATCTGGTGGACCAGGTGGGAGCAGTCATGAGTAGCTTAGCTGTGCTCCGAGTGTGTAGGGTGAGATCCCATTCTGTTCCCAAAGCTGCTCAGATAGATGTACTAGTACGCATCCAGGATTTGAGCATGCTTTCTGAGAAAGCTGACCTGGAGATCCCCACACCCTGATTGTGCGAGTACACCTTCTGTGTGGGTTGTTCAGCCCACAGAAGCTGTCTCCAAAGCTGTATGCAGAGGCTTCTGTGCTCTGCAGTGCACACGGTGCACTTGCTGCATTCCCAAAGAATGAGGTGGATCTGCCTCCAGAGATGACTTTGCTCTCACTGCACTCCTTTCCTGAAATGACCATGAAGTCACTGGAAGTTGAAATGAAGTGTACCAAGGTAAAACTCAGTGGAATTATTGATTAAAATTTTCAGATGTAACCACTGACAGTTTGGAATTAAATTAATTAAACAGCACTGTTGGTTGGGAAAATGTCTACTGAGTTCTTTCAAAAAGTTTCAGAAAACACTTTAAAAATAGGGTTGCTAAAACTGATAGTGACTTAAAATTTTGGTAACTGGCTAAAACTGGTCAAAATCTTTGACAGTTTTAAGAAAAATATGACTGTTTTCTCAACAAAACTCTGGTTTCTGATCTGTCATTTTTCAAGACTGCACTTTTAAAGCAGTGTTTTCACTGAATCATTTAAGTGCTTTTCATTTTTCCATTAGCTTCTCCCATATTTCCTTTGAGGTTTTATTCCATTGTGTAGACTAGTTCACTAGGTTAGGCTTGGAGCTTTGCTATTCTAATCTCATGTTGAAAAAAGGACTTTTTGGTCAACCTTGAAAGTTTGACAACAAGATATCTTCAGCCACCACCAATACTCCAGTGCTGGGAAAAACTTTGAATGTTTTTGTTTAAAAATAGCATTGCTAGATATTTGGTGTAGATTTCAGTTGAGTACACTACAATTAGATAGAAGCTGAAGAAGCCAATTGAAATATTAATGTTCAAATTTGTAGGAAAATATGAATGACTTAGGGTTTTTTGAAAGATACAAATATATATATGTATATACAATTTCTTATATGTAATGGATATTGATGCACGTACGTACTGTAGTCTGTCCAGTGAGTATTGAACAACATTCGTATTGATCCTACAAAGGCCTAAGCTGTCAGTTCTTAGCACTGCTTTTCTCATCCAACAGTTGCTTTGGATTCAGCACCTTTCAAAGATAAATACAACCTCTTAAAATATTTTCCTTTCGCTCTTTTATCAGTAAGTTGCAAAGCGGCAGCTACTTCATAGAATCCATTTTCAGTTTAGTAGGAAATGTAATATACTTCTGTTCTGGAGGAAAATTGGTAAGTAATTACTGTAGAATTAAATCCTATTGCTTCTGTAAAAATAAACAATACAGGAGGTGTCTGGGGACTTGAAGTAGGATGCATAATCCAACAGTACTCATTCTTCTTTATAGAACCATCTAATTAGGAGTTAATGAAAAAATATTGGACTGCTTGCAATTCTGTACACCGGTTCTCTGCAAGTGTAGAAAGTTTCTTTTGCTTCCTCTGAATCTTTCTATGTATTTGCTTCTGTTTTTTAGCTGCAGTGAAAACGGGATCTCACGTTAACACTAATTGTTTCTGTCTTGGTAATAAGCAATTAAGTTCAGTACCTTCTTAATTCAGTTGCTGGTTTATTGTCTCTTCTGTGCAGTCAAGACTGTTTCTTCTAGACTAAGCATAGATTTACAATTTCTTGCCAAATTAAAAAAAAAAGGGAAAAAGAAAATTAAAGGTTGAGGAAAAAGAAAGTAAAAAGGGTTAACTGTATATGAGTTGAAATAAAGAAGGAGCAGAAGTACTTTTTTCTGAAGTCAAACCATGGGAATCTGTCTGCCTTGTTCTGTCCTTCTTTTGGAGAAAAAAGAATTTGAGTTTTTTAACTGTTCTGAACAAGTACTAGACGCAGGCACCATGCGTGAACCATGGGCTTTGTATTCCCAATATTCTCTTTCAGTTCTATTGATGATGTATCAGCTGGGATTTCTCAGCACTGAACGCAAACTCTAAGATTCCTGGGCAGAGACGGTATTGGTGACAGTGTTATAAACCACAGCACACTTCTGTGCCCTCTTTTTACTCTGCCAGGATTTCCGATTTAAACCAAAGACTCTCCCCACCAATTATGAGATATAAAGACAATTTGACTAGTACACTTACAATGCAACAAGTGAAAATCAGCTATTCATTCTATAAATCTAATATACATGGTAGTGAATTCAGTTACAGACAAAAATACTTGCAAGATTCATAAGTATTTGTTTGCTTTGAAACACAGATGTCAATGGCTTTGTTTTTAAAGCCTAGTACTGGAATTGGATAGAATTTTAATCTTGCTAAAATTATGCTAAAATGCTTTTGGAACTTCAGGCAAAATAGGTCTAACTTGGGTAGTAAATCTAGTTCATTTCAAAGGGACAGAGTAATAAAACCCCTGAAGCAGGCATTACCTGAGGGTAATTGACTGCATCTATGAGTTAAATGTTCCAAAGACGACTGCTTTTAGCTGACAAGGTCAATTATCCCCTCACTGTGTCCTCTTTGGGTGGTACTGGCATTCCAAGCACATCAAAAATTATTAAATAAAATTTTTGAGAGTAAAATAATGTTTCTTTAAATAAAAGTCCTATTAACTATTTTTAAAAACTCAGATATTAAATTAATGCACAGAAATAGTAGTTATCCTATGGATAGATGTACTTGACTTTCAAGTAGTATTTACCAATCCATTGCCACTTCTGGTTGGGTGGATAATGGAATTTTTGCGGTTTGTTTAAAAAACACTGACTCAAAAATGGCATTGTGTGATAAATGAGTAGTTAAAGGTTGTACTATTTTTGTATTTGGGCATCCCTGGATGCCCCGTTTCTGTCGTGGATGGAATCCTGATGGAGTAGAGAGAAGTTACGTGGGCCAAAACAGGCAGTGCTGAGCCACATCGGAAATTGGTAAAAGGTCGGTGCAGTGGTTCAGAAGGCAGTAGCAGGGTTCTTCCTTGGCTTTGTTTCAGATGTCCCAAGTTCAGCTGGGAGGTCCCACACAATAAAACCTCACCTGCTCTCTCTGCCCAAGGAACATGAAGTAGTTGAGCTCTCAGGCCCTCTCTTGGAATGTTCCCTGAGGAACAGCCTCAAACCCTTCACATAGCTGTTTTGGGCTCACCAGTGAAGAAACACAGATCATGACACATCTTTTACTCTAGTTGAGATTTTTTTCCGTCCCTTTGGTAATGCTGTATATAAATTGTACCTTTTCCCTTGTTTTTATTTCCTGTTCATTTTTTTCATAAACTTCTTTGGTTGGAAACAAAATCTTTATTATAGCATTTGAATTTCATCTGTTTTCCTGCAGCTTTTCTCTCAGAAGTAGCAATTACAGTGTCCTGATAACACCAGATTGTTCATCTGTGTCCAATTTAAAGTTAACATTCTGCCTTCTTTAAAAGTGATAGCCCATTTGCTTTGTGGTGCTGTGTTGTTCACTCCTTCCAGTATGGTAATAATCCTGTTTCTAGTCCTGTTCGTGCTGTTTATGCTAATGTTTCCATTTGCTTGGGAAATCATGGAGACTCTTTATTATTTTATTTTTAAGTTATGTGCATATTCTTGTTTTGTGAATCTGCCATATAATTTAATGTTTTGTGCAGCTTTTTGTCTCATTTTAAGTCCAGTGCTAACCTCTGCACGTCCTTCTGCTTCTCTTTCTTGCTCTGGGATTTTGTCATGTTTGCAGTACTGTAGGTTGCTCTGTACATTGTAAACTGCATCTCCAATTTAGTGATACTTGAGTGGGAAATGCATTGTTTCCATAAAGATTAATTTTGTCCCATTTGCCTTTTTTTTTTAAATTAGATTCCTTCTAGATTGAGTTTAAACCCCATGTTCATCTTTTCAGTCTTTAGTTGGTCTCCTTCTACCTTCACTTACTCTTCATAGTGTCTATTTAACAGCGTGTTGAAGCTATTTCAGAACTAGTTGATTGCAAGAGCAGTGTCCTGTGGCTGTCGTCCTTTCACTCTTGAACCTACTTCTAGTAGCCAGAAATGGAAGTGATGCTTTAAACCTTTTTTGTTGTCTTTCACATTTCTGGAACGTTTCAGCTGTTAACAGACACTCAGAGTAGTTTTTTAGCTTTGTGTGCTACACCTTATTTGGTGATTGTTCAAAAGGAGATGCTGGCTGTCTTACAGTGTGCCTGAGTAGGAGAGTGGAATGATGCTCCGTGTGTGGTGAAGTAAGAGAAAAAGAGAAATGGGTGGTGAAAGGAGAAGGGAAAAGGCATCAGAAGTGGAAATGCCTTAAGTCTACCCAGGCAAGCAAACATCAAAGTCTGCATGAGTCAGAGAGCACTGCTCTGTGGCAACTGTAATAGAACTGGGGCTGGAAGATGTATTTGGAGCTCACTAACTTCAGTACTTGACTGAAAGCAGGGCGAACTTTAGACTTTGAGACTTGTCCCATTGTCTTGGTCTGCACTTATTGGGGCACTGAGCTTTCCCACGTTTTCTTCCCCAGTTGCAGTCCCATCTCTGTGCCCAGGGCATCAGTTTGTGCCTTCATGTGACCACACTGAGAGTCAGGAAGCTTATTTGGCTAAAAATCAACCATTACATGACTTCAGGAGGAAATAATAACAACATTGGTGTTAGAACACCCTCTCCTGGCTTTTCCTGAAGGAAGCAAGGTGATGAGATGCAGGAAAGAAACAACTCCTTTGCAAATCAAAAATTGTCCCTTCTTCCTTCCTTCCACAATGCACATACAGGTGAGTGATGTGGGAAACCTTGCATTTAAGCATGTAAGAAATTTCATCAATGTAAATTGTGCTTTGGATGAATGGGCAACATAATCAGAAGCTACTAAATTCTTTTTACTTCCCAAAACAACCCCCCTCAAAAAATCAAAAAATGCCTGAATACCTTTCCCAACAGTGTCTCAAATTTAGGCTTCAAGCAAAAATGTCAGAGAAAAACAGGCATCTGCTGTAATTTCTCAAAGCTCACTGAAAACTGTTGAAATTCTGGATTTGATGTGAAAAATATAGGTAAAATATAAACCCTGGTGTTCAGTAAACAAACAAAAGCCTTCCAAAACCTTTCTGTCCCAGATCTTGCTCAGCTTTTCCATAGCCTAATATTAAGCTTAATGACAACCAGAGTATTTTCTGAGGTTTATTCTTTGGTATAGAAAAACCTTCAATTTACCCCCTAAGATATCTGAACTTGGAATGGAGAGCTGTCACATTCAGTCTGATTCTATGTGTCAATCTGCTGACTCTCGTGCTGTTCAGTGCTTTATACTGTTTATAAATAAAGTTATTTCTGCTGCTCTGCATCAGGTTTCTGAAGCACATACCATGGTAATAGGACAATCAAACATCATGGAGGTGAAATTTTAGCTGTAGTACTTTGAATTCAACAACCGGCTCCAGTTGAGAGATCCTGTGTTTCTGTTATTTAAATCCTTGGTTTTTTTCATTCCAACAAGAACGGTGTAATCAGAGGAAATCAGGGTGGGATTGGAGCTGGGTTAGTGTGTGGTGAAAGGGGAAGCTGTAAGTGCAGTAAAGCTGTACAAGATGGTATTTTATAGTATGCAAAAATAGATCTGGGCACTAATTTTTGCTCTGTTCTTTGTCATTCTCTGAATGTTTGGAGTTTTTTTCTGTGGTTTCTTTGTTTCTATCATTTCCTTGTCGAGCTTCTAAGTGAAGCATCAGCTTGGAAGATTTTGAGTTTCTCTTTCAATATTTGTATGTCTCAGTGGTGCTGTAGATAACCTAATAAATTTGGCTATCTCAATAGCATCGAGTGTTATAACTATAAATGGCATTCTGAAGTAACTAGTATTGTCTTTGTATTCCATGCATTTTTCATGTGAACAGTTTCCTCAATATAAAATGGTGTTTAGTAGCTTGAGACCTGTGTAAATATAGAAAATACGTGTCTTAAATTCTTCCTGCCTGCACCAGTCCTACCTTCTGCGCTTCCCCCACCATATACTGGATGAAGTCTAAAGGAGATGGACTTGAGATGAAAAATATGTTTTTCTGAGGATTTAAACTACTTTATTCACTAGTATTATTCATAATTTTATTTGATCTTGGTTTTTTCCTCTAGAGAGTTCCTCTTCAGCAATTTATTTCATCCTATATTCCATACTACATAATGACACCCAGCATCATTGGGGTTCTAAAATTTAAAGTCTTGAAGATGTTTGGTAAATTTAACTATATTTTAGTTCAACTTATTTTTCCAACTCAACTTTCCTTTTGTTTGCCATCAAAATACAGTGTCAACATCTATTTTAAACTGCTTCCCTGAAAGAAGAGGCATCTGTACTGTCATAAAACAATTGGCCTCTTAGGTTGATTAGCTCAACCATATTCTGTACATAAATGTCTGGTTTCAAATTACTGCAGTAAATAGATACTTTCTTTTCAGATTTGTGAAATGTTATATTAATGAGAATAATCATATGGTAAAAACCCCTCAAGTTTTTGTTCTCATTCATGACTCTAAGATAAAAAATATCAATGCCATTTAAGTTGACATTAGATGCATGTACTTATGACAGCAAAATGTGCTTTAAAAACAAGGCACAACTTAGATTCTACAAAGGTATTAAAGAAGGTAACTTCTAATGGAGAGAGATTTAGATGCAATACGTGACTTCAACTGCAAATTGGAAGCTGGCAAGCTTTGGGATTGAGTGTCTTGGAGGCAATAACAGTTAAAAGCTGGAAGAACAAAATATTAACTGCTACAAACCATGAAAATCACAGGTGTCGAGCATCACAAGTGTCAAACACCTCTAAAATATTCCCACCATTGTAGAGCAAGGATTGCAGGAGTGGTTGACGTGCTGAGTCAGCTGCTCCTTCAGTTGCGAACAAATTCATCACTGAGCAGATACCCTGACAGATCTGCACTCATGTAATGAGATTTCTGACAGAATTTGCAGTTTATTCTGTGTGCATGTAATGTTTCGCATTATAACCTAATATTCTTCAATTCTGACAACCCTTCCACTGAGGCTGTAGATTCTTACCTGTCTTACTGATCACTGATCTTCCATGATGATCAGTGAATTTGGCAGCTGATCGTATTTTGTACTCTATACTGGATTATTCAAACTGCAGAAGTCTCACTTAATATGGTCTACTTATCACCATCAATTTAAAGCAACAAGAATGAGCAGGAAACAATGAAATGCAATCGAATTCATTAAGGAAGTGCAATGTAGTTTTCTATAACTTGCTGAAAAACTTAGGTCATGTTGGTGATATAAATAACTTGGGAAAATTTAATACGCTGCAATACTTCCAGTATCTTAAATATACTTTACTGAGCTAGAGATTAAATTTAACAGCAGCTATCCACCCAATTAAAGCTCTCAAGGTTCTGCGAAACACAAACAGCTGCCAAGCAACATTTCTTTTGTGTTTTGACTTTGAGAGTCAACAGAAGTACTGCATGTGACTTCGTGCATGGAACCTGAGTGCCATTTAAACTGTCCAAACATGGAGTATGCATTTTTAAACACTAAGTAGATGTTAAATAATAAAACCTGTTTTATTTTCCTTGTATACACCACCTAATGTATAATGAATAGCTTTAAGGGCTGTTCTCTAGTGAGTTTGCTTAATGGGGCTGCATTCTGTATAAAGAGCTTCATCTGAAATGTGTACTGGCTTGAGCTATGTGCAGCTGTGCTGAGCTTCTTGGGATTGCAGAATTTGCTGTCTGTAGGGAAAATACCTCGTTTAAGATACATAATGCATGCCATTTAAATTGTGTTTAAATATGAACAAAATTATGAACAGACACAGCTGTGTTTGAATATGCATTCTTTGTCGCTATTTCACCCTGTAGGTTTATGTCTGTCTTCACTCCCATAAGAAAAGAGAAGTAAGATACATTTGCAAAGAAATTATTTTAGTTGCTTGTTTAAAACACAGTAACATTTCTGCTAGTTTCTCTGTGCAAATTAAGACTTTCTGTTTTTGTCAACCCCAGCAAAAATCTTGTGACCTAGCCCAAAAAGCTTAAAATAAGCAAAAGGAAGCTAGTAAGTAGTGATGGTGAAAGTATTGCACTGAAATGCACTGCTTGGATAGTTCTTACATGTTTACATTGGAGCTGGCGTATTAGTATAGTTATTGCTAATTGTATTTTGAGTCTGCACGGGGATGTTCGAGGTGTGTTTCATTAAGACATTAACAGATAATCACTACTCTGAGGAGAGAACCATCTTAATGTAACTGATACCTGGTAAATGACAGGAGTAACACAGGAGTAGTAGACTAGACTAATGATGTTCTAATTCTCCCTGAGTAAGTTATGTGTGAATGTTGATGGCTCAGTTCGTTATTCATTTCCCACTTTGGCTGCTTACTCTCCCACTCATTTCACAGTGAAATGTTTATTCAACCATTTCCTTATACCAGGGAATCTTACATGAAAGGATGTGAAGAAAATGTCATGTGAAAGGTCTGGAGATATCTTATGCAGCAGAAAGCTTTAGAGCAGTTAAGAGTTATTGCAGGCACCGCTGAGGTTTAAAAGACAAGACCTCACTGATACAGCTGAAATTAGCTTCTCTGAGGAGAGTGGGGCAGAATTGCATATGAGGAGTTCTCCCAGCTCAGTATGTTCAGGTACCACCTTGAATTCAAATCTGGTGTGGGTCACAAGTTAAAATGAGTTTGCACCCTTGTCCCCAGGGGACATTTATCTGTACACCAATGCCATCTTGCAGTTTGGCACAGTAGTAGTGTTAAAAAAGCTTTCTTAGGGACTGCCTGCCCTGTGTGTCCTTCTCTTGTTATGAAATCAGTTCCGAGTAAATCAGTCTCATTCATCAGGATGAAAAATTAAAAACAAACACCCAAGCTAAAACCAACCAGCCAAACAAACAAAAAAACAAACAAAAAATGAAATAAATAAAAGATAAGTGTTGCCAAACAAGAATTGTAGTTTTTTTGTACACAGTCATTCAGTGATTTCAATACATAGGTAATGTTATTTTCTTTTTTCTTGTCTTTATTAATCACATCAGTCAAAAAGGAACATTAAAATAGGAAATTTTTATCTTTTCATTGTATCTTATTTTTGTACATTAAATCTCCTTTAAAATGTCCTGCAGGATAAGGAAGTAACAATCAGATTCCTCGTAAGAGTAGACTTTTATTTCAGATATAATCTACAGACAACTGGTTTCATAGATTTCTTGCCATACCTACTACAGGTATAATTTAAAATGTCCCTTTAACTATCTCTACAGTTTGTAGAGTCTGTTTAAATATTATTTAGGTTGTTATCTTTGCCAACTAGATGATTTCAGGAGCAAAATACCATGACAGAAAATAAAGGCAGCTGGTACTGTATTACATAGAAGGAGCTGCTGTGGCTGGGCTATGTGCCATGTCCAATGCTCAGGTGAAGGACAGATCCTTACACTTTCTCCAAGTGAGGTATCTACATCCTGTTACAATGCGGTTCTTCACTGAACCAAGTGGAGTTAGGTATCAGGGATGTCAGCCCTGAGAGATTCAGGCATGCTGACATGTCCACAACATGCTCATGAGCACTGCATAATTCAATACCTCACTCCCAGTCTTTCATCATTCTGCTACTGGCTTCAGACTCCCTCTCATAGGTGCCTGGTTTTCCCTTGCCCGTGAAGCAGCCACCACCTCTTTGCTTAGGAGGGCCAGAGAGCAGAAAGTGCAGCCGAGAGTGAAGATAGGTGCCAAGGCCATCACCTTTGCATTGGTCAGCCAAGGGAGAGATGAAACAATTACAAGTGCCATAGAGCAGAGCACCTGTAGTGAAGTTCCAACAAAACAAATTTAGGTCATCCTGAATCCTCCCACAGCTGAAACATATGCGTTTTTCTCCTAGATTGCAAGTGTAGCAGACTTTTTTCCCAGATTATGCAGTTTTCCTTGACTCCCTACAACTTCAAACTGTTTTTCTTCAGTGTTCCCGTTCTGTTGCATTCTAAAAATTGTAACATAGTTCTTAGCCCAGAGTTCAGCCGTTTTAGTGTTAATGAGGGTTGTGTGATTTGGGGGGGTTCAATTTTTTCTTTTTTCTTTTAAATTTACCTTGAGTGAATGAAAATAAGAGAATGAAGGGCAAGGTTGTGGGACATGCCGGATTTCAAAAGATGGACTTCACCAAGACTTTTTAATTTGCCTTTATTACTGCCAGGGATTCATTGCCTGGGAACACTTTCTGAAACTACTTTTATTTCTTTCCCAAATGTTACTTGCTATACAGGTAATCCTTATGTATCAAAGGATATCCCACTATTTTTTTAAACTTTTATTTGGCTTTGGGTACAGAGTTGCTGTAAAAAAACCCCGTTTAACTACTAGCTGACTAACTTACCTCTCACAAGGAGGTGACTGAAGTTTCAGAAAATAAGGCATAAGAGATTGGTACAAGAAAATATAACTATATGGGGAACTGAGAGTAGGGGGAAAAAAGAAAAATAAATTAATTGTTTACATCTTTTTAAAAAGAAAAGAAGCAGCAAGGTACAAAGGTGTCCAAACCCTGCCCGTGGTTAGGCAGCAGCAACTCAAATGAGCCAGACAAAACCTCTGAGTGTGCATCCTTCTCCTCACAGAGCCAGAAGTGACACAACAGGAACATCCCTCATCTTTGCAGGTTAGATACTATCCCGGTCCTCAGGTGTTCAGAGCATCCAGGAGCATAATTCAGTAGCACAACCTTTCTCTCTCTTCAATCTTCACATCATGACACAAAGTCAATGCGAGGATTGATCTCAAGGCTGCTGCTGTTAAAAGCTACTTTTGTTTATTTATTTTCCTCAAGCAGATAGGTGCTCATGAGTATTCTTATTGGCTCAATGAACTGCAGAAAGGTCTCAAGCATCATGACATGAAAATTACTTTTTCTTCATGATAGGAATTTAGAATTCTTAATACCATGCCCTGTTAAAATTGCTTGTATCTTGAGCTTACACTACCAGGACTTTTCCAAAAATAGCATCAGGTATGTAGGAGAAAAAGAGAAACAATTTTCCTGTTGTTACCAAGTTTCAGCTTTCTTGTCTATTTTTAATAGTCACTTTTGCATTACATTAGTCACGGGCACCACAGGAAGGCACGAATAACTGTAACATTTCACCATCTAAGGAAGATGTTTGTGGTAGCTGAATTTTCATGCCTTGATATTAGACTATGATGCAGGTTTTACACTCTCATCTATGTAACAAGCAAAGAGAAAGATCAAAGCTTTATACTTTTCTGAAAACAGAGGAGAAAGAAATAGATAAAGGTTATTTTTTGAATATATTACCCCCAAATATTAATGTGTGTTGCCTAAATGACAGGAAATGTCAACAAAAATTAATTAGAGCTGATATTTTCTTCCATTGTATGGATCCAGTTGAATTGATATTTTTGTTTCTTCAGTTAGTTAAAGAGTTACTGTGAACGAAATATTAATTAAAAGCTATTACTTGGGAAATTCAGGTCAGCCACTGCTCTTTGACTAAGATCTACGCTGTTATTTCTTAAAGCAATAAATTACAGAAAAGGAAATGCGTGCTTGATATGTCACCGACCAACTGACTTCTCCTGTGTGAATCAAAACGTCTCATTTAGAAACAATGGAATTGGGACATACACTATGTAAAGAAATAAAATTTTATGTATTTCTCCTGAGATCTGCTTAGGTTACATCTGCCTTAAAATAGAGAGATTTTTAGCCTTACCCTGTTTGTATTACACAGTAGGGAATGTCAGGCAATAATATATGCTGTGAGAAACAACCCCTTAGATCTTATCTTGTTGAACCTTAATCTATCAGAACCTTCTGAAAAATTCTTTTTGCCTGTTCAAATAGAAAATATTTTATCTTTACTTGGAAGTAGCGTATTTCTCTAGCGTGTGACTGTACTTGCCTCATTGGGCCGGGACAACCCTTTGAGTGGGTGCAGCTCCCTTTGGAAGAGGAGGTGAACCCCTGCTTGGAGTGAGCTCAGAGGAGTTCAATCCCCTTTCTGAGAAAACAAGTGAAATTTAGTTTTAGTTGTCATGAACTACATTCATAAATTTAAACTTATTTTTTCTAGGAGAACTACCCCAAACCACTTCCACTGTGCTAGTAATGGAAACACTCTCTGCAGTGTGCTGCTGAGAGATCCCTGGAAAACTGGTGTTTACACAATGGCTAGGCATTAGTTGTCCCTGAGAGTGTTTAAAAAACCAGAAGACCCAAAAAATTAAATTTGTTACTTCACCTAGAAGCTTGAAAAATGAGAAATAATACAATGTTTTGCAGAATTATTTGCTGTTGCTTATTTCAGCCTGGTTTTAGTAGGTTTAGGAACATGCTTAAGGAAACTCTTTCATCAGACCAACAATTGCCTCGCACACATAAATCAAAGTATCGTCATTATTGAAAATTTGACAGCTGAAAAACCAATTGGACAGTTTCAGATGATACAACTGTGTCCCTTCTAGTAACTGATATTTTCCTCAGTATTTTTCCAATTTGAAGGTTTTACTTATTTGGTAATAGTTTCATTGAAAGCAATTAAACTGATCTCATTGAAGGGACTACTACTAATGGAAATATATAAGATTATTTCTGTCCTTTTATGGTTTTGTTCACTAGTTTCTAATACATATAACTTGAAACAAATCCCAGTTTTAAAAATATCTCCAGAGTGCCATGATTCAAAAAATAGTTTAAACATCTATTTCAGCAAAACACAGTTCTTGCTGAAGGTAATAGCTATGTGCTGTCAGAGATCTAGAGGGCAATATCTCTGCAGTTTTATCTCTTTCAGCCCACAATTTTAGCTTACAGACCTAGGCGTGAGGGGGTAGCAAACTTCCACAGAAATGGGAACTGTCAAGAACTGATGATCTATGGCCGGTACGAAGTTTAGAACAACTGGAATTTTCACATTCATTCCATCAGTCTTTACTTGCAGCCATACTCTTTGGGCATTAGCATCTCTGCAACAAGTAGTAGTAAAATTAATCCAAACAAACAGAAAAAAATGCCTGCTAGACACTGTGGATGAAAGACATCAATCATAAATTTAGGCAGTTAAATGTTTTTGTTGTAAATGGTTAAGATATTTACACTATGCTCTTTCTGCAGTGGTCTAAAAGAACTAGCACGTGGTTCCCTTGTTCTATGTCTAGATGTCAGCATTAGGATGACAGGACTCTTGCTCTGCCCTCCTCTAACTACATCTACAAGCTGTCGCTTGAAGGTAATTGTGTGTGATTAGCTCAAGCGTAGATTTGATACTAGGTCAGATTAATCCCATCCTATACCATCATTATTTTTTTAAAATCAATATCCCATTGAAAGGAGTGCATTTTTTATGCTGTTTTTTAGTTTATCAATAGGTAGGTTTAAAAAGACACCAAGCATTTGTGTACAATTCGTAAGTATTTGGAAAGAAAAGTTAAATGCAAAAATAATGACGTTTTTGTATGGAATAATACTTCCTTAAGGTAGATGAGGGTTTCTTGGGCATTTTGAAATTCTTGTACCACATTGATATGTGCTACAGAATATTGGACAAAGTGAACAAATATACTAAAAGTTTGTGATTTGAAATGGAAAACCTACAATTCTGATGTCTTGCTTGTATATTACACCAAAAAGCTTGTAAATCCAGCCTGGCAAATCTTCAATGATAAGTATAAAACATTAAAAGAAGAGTAAAAGGTTTGAACCTGGGGTAGTATAAATCATCAGCGTGGTATGAGTGCCATGGTGTTTGATGCACTGGGCCAGCTTTGTCTTCAGTGTATGAATGGGATAAACATTCATGGATGCATCTCTAAAGCTGAATGAAGCCCTTGATATTGCCTCCACCTACCAGTGTGTGGCTCACTAGTTATCTCAAAAGCCATAGTGCTCTGGAAATCCACTGGTGCAGTGTCAGTGCAGAAGGGACTGTGTCATTTGTCTTCTGAGGACTTGTGATGCTCTGAAGAGAGACGACTTGCTGCTCACTACCTCATCCAGCATAAAGGCAAATGAAAGGCCCATGAAGACACTAGAATAAAATAATACCTGTTGCATCTTCTGATGAGATGATCAGCAGTAAACGACCAACTCCTGAAAATAATATACAAAAAATTATTATGTGGTAAATTTGTGGCTAAAAGACTCTTCCTCAAGTTCTAGATCACTAATAGGCAATGCTGAGGTTTGTGTTTGCCTGGCAATTATCTTTTACTTTTTAAATTTTCTTCTGCTGCAATTTGCAGCTTACTACTCTTTTTCACTCTTTCACTCTTTCTTACTTATAAATAATTTCTCTGCATTTTGCTGTAGAAGAGATAAGTTAGTAATTTTTTTTCTTACATTAAGGGGTAGCATAATCTCTCTGATTCTTTTTACTCATGGAGGCTTCTTTTGCAGCAAATTTTAATAATCCTGTTGAAACCTCTGAACTTCCATGTTCTATAAAGTCTAGTCAATTTTTTATTTCACACCATCATGCTTAATCTTTTTACTGCTAAAAATTGTTCCACTTTGGTAATGGGCATGTCAGTCTTCATCACACCAGTATGTATTAGCTCTCATCTCCTGTGCTCATGATTGACTTATCATAGTTTCTTCTTTTTATCTTAGAAGCAATCTGCCTTTTTCACTTCTTATCAAATATAAAGTCATTTGGCTATTTTTATCTTGGATTAAGTCAGCGGATGGGATAGCTGGCAGATAATGATAGCTGAGTTTTTCATTTGATAATGTTGCATTTTAGAGCACTGAAGAACAAAAAATAATGGTTGTTGTCCTCCATAGAAATGCACCCATGTAAAAAAGAAAAAGTGGGCTGAAACTTAGATAGAGCAGTGTTTGGTACCTAGAAATGCATCCAGGAATGTAAAGCAATTTTGTAGTAAGATAAAGAAAAGTTATAGATTGTCCTGTTATTTTTCCAATATTCATCCAAAAAAAAAAAAAAAAAAAGTAAAAATCCGATGAACTGTACAAGAAAAAAGCCTTTATTCTGGTATCTAAAGTATTGAAAATTCCCATTTGGCTTCTAGCTGTGACTGCAAAAGGGAATGGAGTCTGATAGGTCCTGGGTCATGTTTGGTTCATCTGGTATGGGTATTGTGGGTGCTCGAGGCATAAATATGGCACTAGACACCAGCATTTAAGCAGGTGAGTCCCTTAACTTTTTTCATCTGTCATTCTTGCCTAACAGCTTCAGAGTCTATTGTTTTTTCCAACGATCTGGCAGAGTGATGAAAACCCAAGAGGTACCATCTTTTGTATAACTTCAGTGAAAATTGCCATCCACGTAGAGGAGAGACCCCTTGGCCAAGGAAAAGCAAACCTGGAGGGGCAGCTTCAGTCCACACGGAGGCATGGGATGGTCTGACAGCACCCGGGTGCTCATCAGCTTGAGTCTGTGGACGGTGGGGACACGGGCAGGACCTGGAGGGGGCTTGCAAGATTTCGCATCAAATCCTTCTGCAGAAGTTGGTGGGAGATCAGCGCAGCTCAGGAAATCCTTCTGAATTCAAGGACTGTATTTTGTCTGAAGATGAATAAGGTTGCTCTTAAAGAACTCTTCCCCAAGCTACGTGATTAGAATTTATTTCCCACATTTAACTTTCTTTCTTTCACTTCAAACACTGTTTGAGAGGATAACTGCAGCAGACAAAACATGTCCAAATATGAACTTAAATTGCAGTCTGATCACACTATGTGCATCAATATTTTCCTTTTCATATATTTTCTTTGTAGATATGTACTTCTTATTTGCTTTTATTTAATTTTCTTTTAACAATTTTTCTCTAGTACATTTTCTCTAGTACAAGCATGAGCTTTCTATTGCTCTGTCTAAATGGAATGCCTAAATCTGCTTGCTGTAATTTACACAATACTCCAAGGCATCAAAGCATTATTTGGTCAGCATTGCTTCGTGTTTTTTCTGCACTCTGCTCTGAGGCTGGTATCAGTTTCTATTAAGAGTGTCATTGTGAAGTACTCTACCACCTGGGGGTCCTAAGTTTCAGGTAGCACACAAGAATACTTTTTTACCCCTTGTTGACAGTTTCAGTGTTTTCAGACTTACACTCAGTGCCACACTGATGATAATATATTACATCATGGAAAACTTGCAATTACTCTCTATACAACAAATATTTCTTATGCAACACTTTGTGATAATTTCTTGTTACTGTGCCTTTGTTATGTATTCCACAGCTTGTGGTTTTGAAGGACTCTAACATTTATTCTGAAAAAAAATTTCAACACTTAAATTTACATCTTTGATCTCATTGGACAATATGCCATAAATATTGATCTGAATGTGTTGTTTGTACAGAACACTGGAAAATTCAGCAGGGACACCACCTGTTTTGTCTTCCACTTTAACTTGTACGTGTATTGTATTTCATTGGCTGCTAGCAAACCAGAAGCTTGGTTTTAGGTGTTAAAAAACTGCAAGATTTTTAGGTGTTAAAAACTGCAAGATTTTATAGATTTAAAAGTCTTGAATATAGGCTTTTTAAATTCCATAACAGAATCTAGAAATCTTTTCATTGAATTTAAGGGCAGTTGGGCAATATTTCCATTGCACCCATTTAGTAATTTCTTAAGCAGTTTCACTCTAACAACAAATATACACTATGTCTTGGAAAATATGAGAATTAATGCACAAACAAAATATACCTTTCTGTATGATAGTTTCTCTACTGATATTGGAAACATAAAAGGGCAATATAGAGGGACCAGTTTGGTTATGGGACAATGAGTGGGTGGAATAATTTGGCCTGCAGTTCTTGGCTTATTTGTAAATTTACTGCAGTTTTTTTCCTTTACAAAAGATGAAATACCAGTAGATACTTGGATTACATTCCTAGAAAAATTCTTATACAGAAACATGCAGCAAAAAGACACGCAGATTTATATTTTCCACTTTTGGCATAGGTGTTTTCACATTTCAGTGCTAAATTATTAGACAGAAAGCTTTTTCCTAACTAGATAATGAGGTAATATATTGTTTGTTTGTACTTTTTTTGGAGAATAATGGTAGCATTCTGCCACTAATCCTGTTTGCATTTTGCTCTGCCTGTCTGCCATTTGGAACAAGGTCTTTGCATTATGACAGTCTCAGGATACTATCTTCAGCAGTAGAGATAAAGTAGGAAGTTCAAAGGGATCTAAAGGCATTTTATGGGTTTCTATGCCAGTGTTTATACTTTGAAATGAAAATAGAGGTTTTTTTTAATAAAAATCCTTATGTTTTCTTGCTAAAAAATCTTTTTTTTTTTCTTTTTGAAGGGAGTTTATTATGCTGAGAAAATTAATAAATGTCTGTTGTCTGACAACTGGCTTGCAGCCAATGAGGCCTTAGGGAAATACTTGGGTGCAGAATGTCAATTAGGTGGCTTTATTCCTGTCATTAAACAGTTTTTCCAAAAATAAAATACTTTCTACCAGTTTTATGCCTCTAGTATCTTCACTTACTGTGGTCTGGACTCTCACAGGGCTACAGGGTCTTGCCTGTAACTGCTCACGAAAATTTTTGCACAGCCCTTATATATGCTTTTTCTCTGTATTTGATGCCAAAAAAACAATCTAATTTTTAAAGAAAGAAAAGGAGGGTAGCCTGCAAGTAAAGAGGATGTTTCTTTTGCTGTGCAGGTGTATTTCCTGATGTGCTGGATGGAGTTTCCAATAATAATTTATACCGACGCTTTTGATTTAAAAATGTCCTATCCATATGACAAGTAGGTTGGAATGCAGCTTCTGACGTTGAAGCCACTTATTACAGCAAGGCCTGAATTCAGTGTTGACACTGCTCGAAAGAGTAGGCTGCATGAGATGAGAAGCCTATTGTCTCACCCTATAAGAGGATCTACTGCTCATTTATGCTCTCCTTTCCCTCAGATTTTGGTAGTGATGGGGTAATTTTCTTGTATGAAGCTGTCAGCCTTGCTAACTTCACTTAGCATTTTATAAGTCAATCTTTTGGTTATTATTTCTTTGTCTTCATTCAGTGTACTTTAATGGAAGCAATTTTTTTTCACCTTCTGTTATTATAGGAGGGCTTTCTTGCTTTATAAATGAAGAAGTAGAGTAAGGACTTTCCTTCTGGCACTGCCACTATGTGCCTACTTTGCAAATAGCTAAATTCCTCTCATGGGCTTTACATCACATTAGTGGGAACATTTTTTAGCACTTCCTTGCTAGAATACTGTCGGTCGTATCATTGTCCACCTACTAATTAAAAAGATGTGTGATAATGACAAGACAAATCTCAAAGGTAATTCTCGAATCGGGATGGGTCAAGACCCCAAAATGTGTTCTTTTTAATTAAAGCCAAAATCTTTATGAATATTTAATAAGATATTTTATGGAGACCTTGTTAAGACTCTATCTTTTCTTAAAGAGAGGAGAGGAGCAGTCTGTCTCAAAAGACCAGAAGAGAAGCTGCTCTTGAAGTTTCTTGAATTGTTCTAGAACATTTTAAAAATACCATCTACAACACAGAAGTGATAAAGGTCAGTAAAGTGAGAAATGAAGGTGAAAATAGAAAGGCCGCATCCTGTTGTTGTGATCAACTATTTAGTTTAGGTTCACTAGTGTAAGAATTCAAAGACTTTTTCTATTTTTCCTCAAATCAGCTCAAGCATCCTCAGACATGTAGATTTTATTTTCCTCCTTCTTACTTGGTGGATATTCCATTTACGCCTTTAACCTATGCCCTGAATTTTAAATTGTATTGCCAACCTGAAGCATGAATACCTAAAAATCAGCATGAAGAGGCTGAGTGGCATGAGGTTTAAAAGAAAAAGATGTACTTAATAAAGTGATATCATTGCGTTTGCCTACAAATTTTTGATCCTTTTCAACGGATTCGCTTTTGTCACCTTTAATAAAGGAACAGAAGCTTATTCTTTTTCTTTCTAAAATAAATTCACTGTAAGTCATGCTTGATTCCCTAACTCTAAGTGTTGCCAGAGTTATGACAAAACTTGGAAGTTGATAGGGGTAAAAATCTTTTTTTATTTGTATTTTTTTTTTGCTTGTTTTTCATTCCAAGAAGCCATAAGGAAAAAAATTCTTTCAAGAGTCAGTCCCTGGGCCATTGATATCCTCTGAAGTTTGACAAGGGTATAGGGTGATGGTTTCTGAAACCACTGTGCCTTTTGAGAATAGGTATTAGAAAATAAATGACCAAAACCTCTTTAAAGACAGAACCATTTCTATAATAAGTTGTAAGCTTGTGATTAATTGTTTCATTGCTTATATGTAAAATTGTCTCTATGAAATAGCATTGTAGCATCATAATAATCCTAAATGTTGCGTTAGGAAGTGTCTCGTGAAAGAGGAATTTCATCTAGTGGTGAACATAGCGCCATCTAGAATGTTACTTCCGAGAACCAACTTTTCTATCATGACTTTTACAAATTCCACTCGTTCAAGTATGAAGTTTGGAACTGCATAAAGGCATGCTTTTCTAATTAGGAACAGGTGAGGAACTGATTAAGAACAACTCGTATCTTCTCCATGGTATAGCTACATAACTATAGGAGCACAAAACTACGCCTTTGCCTCATGACAAACAGTGCTGTTGATGATATCAAGTGTGTGCTGTCATTTTGCATGAACTTGTCTTGGTCATTAATGACAACCAAAAGGGAAGAGAATGTATCCAACAAAAAGAAAATACGGCCAATTAGGTGGAGTGCAGGTACTGAATCTCCGTTCCCTTTCTTTTCCAGTGAAAATAATGGATGTGGCATGGTGCAGGCTTGGCATGGCTGCTGCAGCTTGGCCTGTATCATACCCTCTGAAGACAGCTATAACTGGTTCACTCCAGCCATGGGATGCACAGTTCTCTGGAGTGAGTGCTCACGAAAGCATTCAGAAATCAAAAAATGAATAGATTAGCTGATATGGGACTCATTTAGCATTAAGGATGCAAGAGAAAAGATAGTCTAAGAAACTGATGAGAAATGTGTAAGTCAGGCCATTGCAGAAATATCTCTGCATTTTATTTTAATCTCTCTCCCTTTATTTATCTTGTTTTTTCCTTCACCCTACCTGAATTTGGCTGAATGGAATTAGAACAAAAATTGCTCCCAAGCATGCTCTTTCTCATGAGGAAATGTAGCAGATACCTGGGAAGGAGATGGAGACCTGAACAACTATTAGGTGGCTTTTCCCTACTATGCTCCTCCAGTTTCCACAACCTTAAGGTCTTTTAAAGTTATCCTGCTTTCCAGAGTGTTTCCACCAAGTTCATTAAAGTTTCTGTGAAACAACATGAAAAGCAGATGATGACCAGCAATGTTTGACTCTCTGGACTTCACTCTCAAAACTCCTCAAAACTCGGTGCCTACCACCCTCCTTTTTTACAGTCCTGAGTGTCTTTGATGCTCCTTAGTTACAGCTCTCCCCAGCAACAGTGCTGGAACGAGCTTGAGGCCCCATACTGGGCTGAAGAAACCCAGAAGGCGGATAAAGTACAGACAGTTTTTGAATAAGCAGGAGAAAGGAAAGCTTACTGGAAAAAGAAGCTGCAGGAAGGTCACGGAGGAGGTGGGATAAAATTCCTGTGTCCTGTGTTATGTGGTGTATCCTGTACAACCATTTTAAAAGAAAGTAGGTCAAATTAGTGATTTAACTGAAGTTTAAGAAAGGATGAAGACTTACGAGTACTGGTGATGATAAAAAAATTTATTCTCTCTTGGGTCAAATACTACAAGTATTATAGTAAGACAAGCCAAAGTTTAGTTTCAAATTAATAGATATTAATCATTCTATATTAGCATATGAAAACCAATAATCCATCTCTCATCTATCCTCTTCTACTCAAACTCATACTGCATTGTCTTCCCTACCTCTTTCCTCTTTTTAATAATCTTAGCTCACAAAAATGACTGAGGAAATGCTGGCATGCTTGTCTTCTCAGTTGATTTTTTTTGGGGGGGAGGGAGGAATTTGACCAGCACAGGAAGCTTTCTGTTGTCAAACATCGTATTAGATATCTTACGCTTGATTTTAATACTCCTTAAATCACATTAAATTGACTTTTTAAAATGGTCTCAATCTAAAATTGTTTTCCCAAATCTAGACTAGTTTTTACAACTCTTTTCTGATTGTTCTCCTGTTTGTCAATGTCTGTGCTAAAACATCAGCAGAAACCGTATGTGGTATCACCAGGGAAAGTTCATTAGTGCTTCAGATAATAAGTCAAGCTTCCTTCTCTTTGTATTCTTTCAATAATAAATACTCTATAAAATCAGAACTTAAATATTTTTAATTGAAACGGTTTGTACAACTAGACTGCAAAATATATGTAGTCAATTAGAGTACTAGAACTAATTTTTTGGGTAAGGGACAGCTGTTAGTGAGGCACTACCTTGGAACCCCTTTTCTCTCTGGATTTTTGAGAAATCCCAGAGTATTTTAAAGAGGAATGTCCAGTGGAAATGTAGCTTGTATTACCTTTACAAAAGTGATACAACACTTGTGTAGCCAGATTAGGATTTCCTGTTAATACATCCACCAGCCAAATGTCCGGAGCACCACATTTTCACACCCATAGTAGCTGATCCTTCATATGGAAGGATTGTAAAAACACTCCGGTTTTTTATTTCCTTTTAGGAGTTACTTTATTCCACTATGTAAAAAGAAAATTAGTTCCCCCTGATTCCTCTACATATTCATATTTTATGCTATTTTTCATTGTTCTTTGCTATATACATTTTTATATGTGTTGTCTCCAGTGGGAAGTCTCCAGACAACACCACAGAAGGGTAGCATATCCAGCCCCACTTTGAGCAGAGAGGTGTCTCTGGGATGCAGGTGCTGGTGGCGAGGTTTCAGCATATAGAGAGAAAAACTTTATGAAGTCCAGAGACACTAACTTATCCAAATGAAAACTCTGCATCCATATTAATTTGATGTTTATGGCACCTTTTTCACCCCGATGATATTGCAGACTATGAATAGAAAATATATTGCTGCACCTACACTGATACATGATGTGCTTCAGGGCTGTAAACATCAGCTGTTGAGTAAAGGAGCATAAAGTGAATAACACTATATCTAATTAACACAGGAAGGGGCATTGAGTTAGTCAGAATGTAATTTGAAGCTGTTTTAATTTTGTTTCAGTTAAGTTAAAAATGTGCTGTCTGTAGAAGCAAGATCATAGCAGATAAAGTAGTGATGATGGATTGCTTACGTTACTGAAAATATTTCTATAGTTATCTTTAAACTAATTTTATCAGAAAAAGTCGTATTTAATTCTCTGTTTAATAATATTTGCCTATAGAGTCTGATCTTGATTTTAAAACCTAATAAGGTAAACATTCTTCCTTGAGATCTAGAAATGTTCTTTTTTTTCTAATTCTAAATTAGCTTCTCCTATCCCACTCCATCTCAGGAATCTTTTACATATGCAGAGCCCTGATTTTCTTGTTGACCACTGATTTTAAGGTTCTGTTGGTTATTTTCCTTCTTTTTTTTTTGTTTTCTTCATAGGCTTTTGTAAGTCTGTCAGCTGAGGCTAAGACATTTACTTAGAGGCAATAATGACTTTGAGATAAATGATTGTTAACTATTTGATTATTTTTTTACTCGCTGTCCCCCATAATAACATTAAATGGCAAAAAAAAATTGTTTATCAAAATTCACTAATATTTCTTACCACAAGGGAAAGAATATGTTAAGATGATCATGCTGACAGCAAAGTCTTGACTAAATACTGATTTGTATATTACTTTAAAATTTTATCCAAGTATTCAATATTTGAGAGGCTTTAATCTCAAACAGGTCATACAGCATTCTCCTTGTCTCTGTTATAAATATCCTTGTCATACTTTTCATATGAGTTTCCTTGCATAAATATAGTGTTAGAAATAAAACTGGCTCTTGGTGGACATTCTAACAATTTTTAATCAATGTTTCAGTGCCCCTTCAGGGGATAAAGTGAGTTGTAATACCACAGCAGACTGTGCATATCAGAAAAGAGTTCTTGAACCTCACTGTTTTTTGAGACGCAGTGTAGACAGTGAAGTGGTAGTCTGGAGTATTCATGGTGACCTCTGACACCTAGTAAACAGCTACAGTATTTAGGACTGGCTGCTGTTTTTGGACATTCTTAGCTATGATGATTGTAGCTGAAGAACATAGCTGAACAGCTGAAGTCTGAAACACAACTGTATGTCCCTAAAAAAGACAGCTTTCTACCCAGAGGCAGAGGACCATAGATACAGAGGGAATACAAGGTAGTAAAGACTTATAACGAATCCTAAGTTTGAAGTTCTCCCTCGAGTGATATTGGAGGAAAAAAAAAAGAAAATGCTTTTCTTTCTGCCTGTCTGTCTTGATACTTCTTCTTCTTTCAAAAGTTAAACACCAAGGCTTGGGGTGGAGATGGGCTGGGATATGCTGTCCCTCAAATTTAATATAACTAGACATCTGGATGACTTTCATGTGCGTTTTTGCTGGCTTAGTACTTTCCTGAAGAAAGATCTTGAAAACGAAAGTGTAAATAGTCAAGCTTTGGTTCACTTTGCAGTGACTATTCACCATTACTTTTTACCCCTAAAGCATTTAACCAGTTGTCTGCTAGAAGCAGTAGTGGTGAATTCTGGTTGTGTGTTCCACCGTGGGTGAGGGAGACATGATCTGTGAGTGCAGCGCCATACCCTGGGCCTCTCACGTGATCTGAGTCTGACAGCGTTGTTCAGGAAAATGGATGTCCAGAAAATGTAGCAGAATTTCTATAAATTTCTCAATTTGGTATTATTCTTAAAATAAATCTATGTTGTGAGAAGTTAACTAGTGGCATCAGTAGTGTGATGGCTTCTTTAGCATTGTTTGTCAGTGCGTGGGTATTTAATAATAGATTTCTCTCTTTGATATATGGGTGTTTTCTCTGATAAAAGTCCTAGCAGTGCTCAGAAGCAGAAGCAGAAGGCTTGCAAGCATTCAGGCTGCCTACAAACTCACGTTTTCCACTTTGCTAAAGGTTGAGCAGCGATGTTGGACCAGATGTCACACGGTGGTCCCTTCAAACCTGATCAACTCTGTGATTCCAACCAATCTGAAAATTGTAGTTCCTTTCCATGGAAAGAAGTGTTTGGAGGAGGGACTAGTGTTTGTTAATTTTACTCTGATACAGAGTCAGTATGACTGGAGCATTTTGCAGAGAAGCTAAAATATGCTCCAGTCTGATGAAGCAGAGAAGGCTCCAGTAATATAGAAACATCCTAATGTGTGCCCACAACAGATGTCATGGAGTATAAAATACATTATTTTTGTTGTTTACTACCTGTGATATGTCCTAAAGCTCTTTGTGGAAATGCAACAAAAGTTCTTGAAGGAAAATTATGATTTCTTAGAGAAGTAAGAGATTATAGCAACCGGGACCTACAAAGAGCATTATCTCTTTGAGCCCTTAAGAGTACAATCTCCATATAAAAAATAGTTTCAGGATAGTATTTTTCTACTGTTGATTTTTTCCAGGACTTTTCAGAACTATCACTGCCTGTTCACATGGCTGTCAGGAAAAGAATAATTTGGTGCCATGTTCCCAATATTCAACTGAACGGCTGTTAGGTTTTTTGGGTTCTTTGACTTTCCATTTACTTGACTTGATTCAATATTATAATTTGATTTTGATATGATCCAACTAATTTCAAGGGCTTCTAGCTGCTTTACAGTGCTAGTTTTGCAAATGAACCAGAGAACTGTTTGATGATTGATTTTATTTATGTGCGGATCAGGGGTTAGATAAATAAGTGTATCTCTGGAGAATTAAGGTGACAATGCACGTTCTTTTCTTGGAGCATAGATTTTATTTTCGAAGGCTACAATATTTTGTGTATATATTAGAATATTTGATCAATACTTACAGACCTATAACACACAAGAAGTCAAATTAACTCATCCTGTTATTCTATTTTGCAGTATTTTCTATTAAATCTGTGAAGAATTTATATCAGAAAAAAATGTGCTGAGTTATCATATTGCAGGAATTCTATTTCATTGTTAATTTGATTATTATTCCTTTGTTTGTTATGGGATTTGGTTTTTTCTTTGTTCTTGTTTTTGGTGGTGGTAGCGGTTTGGGGATTGAGTTTTTTCGGTAGGGAGAAGTTTTACGGCAAATTGGGGATTTCAAACTGCGATTGCTTTCTACCACCACATATATATGTGCAGATATTTCTATTCTAATTCTGGGGAAAGGTGTCTATTTTTATATTTTTAATCTTAACAGAATTATACAATAGTCTTAATGAAATTATACAGTCTTGATTTTGTAAGCATATTTTTGTCTGCAGGGAAGAGAATGATCTGCCACGAGATGGAGTGTTAACTCTGGATTTCACGTATTCTCATATACCCTTCAGTAATTGGATATGCAGCTCATGTATTTAAAATGTAAGAGTGAAAGTGGCAAGGCACAATTTAAACTACTTACTTCTGTGCTTAACTAGTTAGTGCTTAACTAGTGCTTAACTAGTTAGGCAACATGGGAGGCTAGGGAGTGAAGTTAACCAGAGGTGATATTGCTTTATATTGGAATCATTTGTTTATTTGTTCTATTCATTTTATGGTTAGTTTTAAGGAAAAATGGGTAGCTGAAAATGTCTTTATTCATTCCTTATAGACTACAATGCAGAGCAGAACACTCAGGAGCAGCAATTATGGAGCTGAGGCTCTAGAGCAGTTCATGTTGTTAGCTTCGGTGACTTCACAGGCTCCATAGGAATGTCTGCAGGAAGGGTGATTCCTCAAACTGGTTGTTCTCAGCAAAAGCTTGCTCAGCTCCTCACTCTCCTAGATCTGCATGACTTATTGTTATTGCAGAGGATGCCATGGCTTTTGGCCTGTTTCTCATTTGCAAAATGAATGTGCTGGCTTTGCAAAGCATCTTCCTGGAGTCGGACACCTCCCGGCTCCCTCACTGGGGCCCACGTTGAGCTACATCCCACAGTGCTGCTCTGACTGCCCACCTCTGCTAGCAGCAAAGAAAAACTGTAATGTTCAGAGTCCACTAAGGCAGACTTCAGCTATCACAAGGGATATTTCAACTAGGGATTGAAGCAAACGTGGAGAAGAGACCGTGGCAACATACAGAGCTGTCTGGGGTTCCATAGGTAGCAGCTGAAGCTCCCCACATCTGTAGATCCTTGGCTCTTCAAAGCTTTCCTCTTTGCTGCTTCCAGCCTCTGATGGCAAAGGAGTGAGCCAGAAGCCACACAAGAGAAACTAACACAAATTTACAGTTTTCTCTTCAGCCAGTCATTTTTGTATGAGAAGAAAGGGCACAGGCCACAAACTGTGCGTTGTATGATTGACTTTCGATGACAATCGTTAGTCGATAACTCAGTCCATTTCAATGTGTGCCTGACATAAATTAACTGAGTCTTTCTAAATGGACTATAGCTTATATAATGCCAAAAATTCATCACCTCCCTTTCTCACCATCTCACCAGCAGTGATGCGCTATAGTTTTGAGAGCAATGGTTGGAGGCTCTGCCATTTACTGTACATGGGTCTTGATGGGAATAGGGCTCTTACAGAGACCTATTGTCTCTGCCTGTCCCCATTGCCCTCCACCACCACTCACTGAATACCAGTCTTGCTAGGAATCACTCATGTTCACAAGGTTTTTTCTGCCACAAATAGTAGGAACTGTTCCTGGGTGAAGTTCAGCCCTGTAGGATGGATCTGGAGAGATTTGTATAATTCTTCTCTAAGGGCAAATGCTTGAGCTACATTTTTAAAACTCCAATTTTATAAGAGAGAGTTGCCTGGAGTGGATTAAACAATGGTAAAGGGAATAACAGAGAAAATAAATTCCCTAGTAGTGTTCTAGTAGCCCCATTTGGATCAGCTTCAGTATGCAAATGGAGTTTTCATTCACTTATGTTATTTTACATGAACTTACAACTTTTTTTCCATAACACATACATTGCTTGTTTGTTTTAGTGCATGTTTACCTTTGCTGTCACTCTTTTTCTATGTTGCTGGCAAACAACTGTATTCAAGACTGTGGTAGTTTAGTCTCTTTGGTAATTTATATGTTACAGAATCTTCCATGATTTTTGATATGGAAAACATAGAAATTCCTTACATTTATCATCCAACTTTGTTCAAGGTGTTCTCCTTAGCAATTCATCAACATACCTGAGATGTCTCACAGGTATGAGAGGTATATCTGCCATTTTATAAAACTCAGGTGTGATTTCTATGTAGCCTGTCCCTAAGAAATAAACAGTTCAACATTATAATGTAAAGATGGAAGCAGCGGATGTGCTTATTTTGTTTTCTTATTTATTTCAGTAGCGCAGATGCAAATCTTGTAAAGTATCGGAAGAGTTGTTAGACAAACACTTTATTACTCAGAGCTTTCCACTCCATGTAATTTCAATTTTAAAAGTGCTGAGTGAGACCTAGTGCAATAATTAAAATGATATAATTTGTAATTATGGAGAAGCTGATTAAACGAGCACAATAGCGTTAGCATCATAAAACTTGTCTGTTCTGTTCATCCTGGGGTTTTTTTCTGTGACATCACATCTTCATGTTTTCCATGTTCCAGTGTTTTCTGGACTCTAAAGAGGAACAAGTCAGATAATTCCACCTCTGAAACATAGACATCACTGGTTTTTCCTCTTTGGATAAAAGCTTCCTGGAGAAGTTAGCAGTTTCTTTTGGCTGGGGTTGTGCTCCACATAATTTTTATGTCTATTTTTTGTCTCAGTAGTCATAACTTCAGATCTGAGTCCTTTTCCTAACTATTGTGTAGAAAAAAACCCATGCAAGCAGATAGAAAACAGTTTCAATTTTGTGCTGCAGTATAAAATGGCATTAGGATTTGATGCCTTAAGTTACACAAGAACTTTTTCAAGGAACTGGACACAATTTGGATGGCTTTCAAAGCTTTAGGGCACCCAGGACTCCTGTTTGTTTCAATTAAAACTCTAGATACTCATCATGTTGGAATAATTGTTTGATGATTGTGCTTTTGAAAGTTGTATTCAGGCTGCCATAAATCTCACACTCTAGTTTTGTCTTCTTTTGTTGTCTGAGGGGAAAGGTTTCCTACAAATGGCCTGTGGAACTTAAAAAGGAATCGGAAGCAAAAATTTACACCTTTTTTTTTTTTTTTTTTTGTCCTGCAAATCGCTAATTTAATTTGAGGTATAGCACCAGTAGGAAAAATGAACATGAAATAGTGCAATCTATCTGGTGGAGAAGAATGTCTGCATCTTTTAGTTCCACAAGTGGCATATATGATTTCTTTCTGCTGTGTGCGTGATTGCTTCTGATGCCATGAGGTATAATAAAATTGATAAAAAATATATTAAAACATTTATTTTTAAATTTTTTCATCTATAATGTGTAAAATGTTTATATAGAATAGTCCCTAATTATAAATGAGATACCATATTATTATGTTTCGTGAAAAGACTAAGTGTTTATTGAAATGAGGAATGTATTTTCTTTCTTCATAAAACTTGTACGTCTGCTAGTAGGACTAAAAGGCATAGTTCTATGTGAGAGCTGAATGTGGAATTTCTGTTTCCCCCTAAGATACTGAGTATAATATATAAGACTTGATAACTGGAAACTCTGATTTCATTCAGTGTATTTTATTTAAAAAAAAATATTTCAGTGAATACAATAATGGTGCGTAAAAACTAGAAACTGTCCCTTTTGTATTTCAAAAAAACCCATTCAACATTAAGTGACAATCATAATATGATCTTTTAACTATCATATTATTTTTATTATCTATTTAATGGGCTTCCTTTAAAGTTGTAAATGAGCACCCACTAATGTGCAGTACAGATTGGTGAACTCCAAAAGCTTTAAGCTTTTGATGAAGAGCTACCGAGTTTGATTCTGTTCTGAAGCTTCTGCATCATCCCTGCCTGTGTCAACTAGCAAAACCAAATTTAATGAAGAGAAGCTTAATATATGACTTGGAAGAGGAACAAAAGTATCCCCATCTAGAACTAATTAGAATTATGGCTCCTGCGATACTTGCTCTGCCCACAGTCCTCAGGGGAAACAGTGATCATTAAATGCACATATAGAGAGGTGTGTATATGTGCACATGATGTGCCAGCAATCTTCTATATCTTCTGTTGAAAAATCCATATATTACCTCTCAGGTTATAAAGCAAAGTAATCATATGATCTAAAAGAGCATGTAGTTAAAAATACGCACAGTTGTCTGTAAAGACAGCTCCAAAAATTGGGCAAAAGATTCAGCTGTAGTAGATTTGTTTGTTGTAATTTTTGGGACAACATCATTTAGCACCAGATGTAGTTTGAACTCAAGAAGTCAAGACACTATCACCATTTCTGCAGTGAAAGAGATTTTCAGCAAAAAATTAGAAACAATACACTAAGTCAAGTGGAAATTTTTATTATAGCTCTGCATGCTTCCAAATGCTAATATCTCCTTATTCAAAGGATTGCTATTCCCAAATCTTTTTTTGTGTCAGAGTGATAGAGGGTTATTGATTGATTGCTTAGAGGCTAATCTTGGGAACGGTAAATAAAGGCTTTTTAAAAACAGAACAAATCTATCTTAGAGCCTATGAAAAGTAGTTTAGGAAAATGCTCGTTCTCATTTCAGTATATCTTTCAGTTTTATACATTCCTTTTTTTTCTTCATTTACATATCTTGAACAAAGTTTTTATTTAGATAAGCCACATATACCTGTCCAAAATAGATCAAGAATATTTTCCTTTTTATTCAATCTGTTCTTCAATGCATATGGGAAAAAAACTCTATAGTCCAAAATCTATGTTGTTCTGCTGACAAATCTGCTGGAAGTTCAGTAGCTTTGATTTTTTCTGCCTGTAGAGCCAATCCCTCTTTCAAGCACTCTGTCTCTGACAGTCTAGACAGTTATTCTAAACTTCAGAATTTCTCAGCCTCGACAGACATGTACTGAACTTTGGTGAAAAACTGTGGTTTCCATTGTCTGGGTGGTTTTTACTCTAATATGCTAATAAGTATTTAATGCTATTTGCTATAAACACTTTTAAATTATGGCTGGTAAAAAAAGTCACTCGCCAAAATAAATACAAAATAAAAACCTAGACAAGAGTTTCTTCAAACAAATATCCTGAAAACAAGTTTTTAATTTGTGTGCTCTAAAGAAGATGGTTGGTGTGTTCATGGAACTGGAAGTCCTACTGGAAGTGATATTCTGGAGAAACACCAGCCTGAAGGTAAGCAGACTTCCATGCCCATTTAATTTGACATGGCTTCATGCTACGAGAAATGGAAGCATCGTCATTCTTCTGCAACAGCTTTACTTTAATTTTTGTTCACTTTTCATGCAAACAGAAAGCTGTTCATGGAAGTGCTGCTATGAGTAAAGGTAAGCAGGTGTAGTGTACAGTTTTACTAGTGGGGCTGATGTGGAGAAACCAGCACAAAATGTTTTCATTTCTGGCAAAAAATCCTCAAACATTAAAAGATTGAGCAAATGAATAAATGAGTAAAAGGAGATTGAGTGTTTAAATTAATCTGATTTCTGCCTTCCTGATTCCTCTTTCTCCCCCCCTCCCTCCCTTTAGTAGCCAGATACAAAGTACACATATTGCTTTTCCATGGCAATTTTACTTGACACAGAATATTTTGCTGTGTTACGGATATCCACACTGAGGAAATGGCACTCAGTTTGAGCATTTTAGCTTTCAAGAGACATTTGATGATCTTTTCCTTCTAATATGAACAGAAGTGAGCTTGAACCTCTGTTACTCCAAGAGAAATTAAGTAAAAAATTCAGACTTTTTCTACTCCTTGGTATGAAGACATAAATCGGCTAAGGTTTGCTCTAAGATAAGCTCAGCATAATTTACTCAGAATTAATGAAATTATATCTGCAAAAAATATCCACCTGACAGCTGCAGAGTGGAAAATCAGTACACTGTCTACAAAGAGCTACTAAGATGTTTCTAAAACTGGATATTCAGGTCATTGATGCAAAATGAAAGTTGCTTTGAATAACAAGATAACTTGACAAAGGACGTCAAACTTGTCTAGGTGTGCAGCTTGATATGACAGAAGGATAATTGAACTCACCAGTACTTGAATAAAGAACTCGAATAGACTTAATTCAGAAAGATCATAATTAGTGCTATACAAATCTCAGTGTATTCATTAGTTGTTATGATAGACTGATCAAAGTACAGGCGCCTGCTACTGAAATCACCTCCATGAACCTCTGCTTATCGGAGAACTGGAAAACTTTCAAAGAATAAATGAAGAAATATTTCATCCAATTTTAACCTGGTATGACAATCATGCACATAGAAAATCCACTCCTGTCTGAGCTCCTCCTGTGGAAGAAACTTTAGTTTGTGTTTTCCATAGTACTAATATAAGATCTTTTGAGACCTTCACCATGAACTATGCAAAGAAAGTATCAAAGGTAACCTGAACAGCTTCTTTGAATTTTCTCTGTTTCATTCTCAATTTGTTTGGCTTTCAGTGTGAGGTGGCTGCCTTTCTCCTGGAGAAAATTTAAATTCATACCACTCCCTAATTATTCTGGCTAAATGCTTTTGCTTTAGAGGAAAATCATACCCTTAGCAATATGACACCTCAAAAATGTAATCTGTGACCTAATATTCCAAACTTCCCTGGTTTTTCATCAGCCATTTTTTGCCTTGTTCTTCTTTTCTATCTTTTATGGACTTTCTTAGATTCACTGACTCTCTTTGGTTAAGTGCCACCAGACTCACAGCTAAGGCCCAATTCTGTCATCTATCTGAAACTGCCACTTGTCAATTCACAGTGCTCCATCCTTCAGCTGAGGATGATAATTCTCATTATGAATTGTGTGGTTCAATCAATTATGTTTAAAAGATGTGCAGATTTCTCTTCTAGACTGTTAAGTAATATTACTGACCTTGTGTTTCAATTTTACTGTACCATTTTGTTCAGCATTGCTAGATAGTTTATTTTCCCACATTTTGCAGATAGTCTCCCCTGTTCAATTTTGAATACTTTTTTTGATGTGGAAAGTGGAATCATTGAACTGCAGATATCTGCATTCAGTGGCTCTTTGGCAGCTCCATTCCTTGTCTTGTGTATAAGATTAGCGCTAATAGAGAAAAAAAAGAAAATAAAAAACCTCTCTGGTGCTCCTGCTGCCTCCAAAATAGGATTTGGTCTCATCTAACTTCCGAATTAGCATTGTCAGATGTCATCCAAAGAAAGAAGTCCACTAGGACTGCAAAAAATAACTATTGAGTCCAAGAACTGAATGCAAACTAGGAAAGACTAAAGTTCGTTTCGTACGGGTTGCTGTAGATCACGCAGATCATATAGCCCTACATGGCAGGAGGATGAAAGAATGCTGAGTGATTACATTTTACAAGGAAAAATAATCTGGTATTCCTCATTAGCAAGTCACTCCATGCAATTGCATCATAAAGTCCGACTGCCTTCTTAACTTTGTGTGCAATTGTGTGTATGCAAATAGAATCAGCATGAACGTACATTTTATGTCTCCGTGGTTATAAATCTATTTGTATGAGATTCTACTATTTTAGTCACATCCTCAAGGGACTAAAAGCAGGTGACTCAATTTCTGACTTGTTTAGCATATCCTTTCTGATCAGCTTTCCCACCCTAACTGAAGGAATTATTTCCATGGTTAAAAAACAGAGCGGGGTATTATACTAATATGTAGTATTTCTATTTATTAAATATAATTATGCATTTAAGAGTAGCCTTTCTCATAGAGGTTTTTTTGCAGCATATTGTTACTGATGGTAGCATACACTCTATTACCCCGCCCTGGCCTTTTTCTGATTCAGGTCATGTTTTCCTTAACTGCATTTTCTCTCATTAATAGTCCAGACTTTTGAGACCTGTAGCAGCAGGAATAAGTCGCTCCACTAATACCAGTATGTCAGAATTTATAAGAGCTTTGTTCAAACTATTCATAAATGCCAATAATGACATAGAGTCTCCTTGAATGTAGAAGTGCTTAGATGGAGCTAATGTCTTTTCTGAAATCCCCCATTCACTTGTGAAACCTCCTTTGCAATCATATTTAATCTTTTATTAAACAAAGAAGCCTATGATGTCCTCACCGTCCCAATGACCTCAAAAAGACAAAGTCACACATGCACGCATGCATGAAACACCAGATTATCTGAAACTCATTAAAGTGAAGAGCTCAAACACAATGTGAACCTCCCATCACTCAGTTGTTCCACCAGCCATCAGTTTTAGTAATAAAGTTTGGGGTTTTCTTTTCTTTTTTCTTTTTAGCAATATATTAATTTCATTGAATAAATGTACTCATATACACGCAGATAAAGTACTTCCATTACTTACCCAATGACGTAGACCAAAAATGAGGTTTTACTGTATCAGACTCTTCCTGACTTAATCAAGGGACATCCATTCAAATGTGTCTTTGATGCTAATTCAGCAACAAAGATTTCTGTTAATATTTGGCTAAATATATGTCTTTCAGTATAATTTATTCATCTCTAGTAATCATTATAAGTTAGATACAAATATTTAACCCCAAAGCTACACTACATGTATTATAAAACTACATAGAAGCAAGAGCTCTTTCATACATGCATTGGAAGAGCAGTGAAGTCACATTATGAACATAATTGATGTGAAGGTATTTTGGTTCACTCATTCTTTCAAGTTACTAAGAAGCCCTGAATCCTCTAAAAGCAGGCCTGAAAATACTGAGCCTGGTACAAACTGCTGACCTGGAGACAAGTCACTTGGCACATGGTATTCTGACTTTCATAGTTTCTGATGTTATAATGTCTCAACAGCAGCTTTAAGTTTTTCTGATAATCCCACTGCATACATAACTTTTAATGGGCTGCAGTGGTATGAACTTCTTTGCTTCCTGGATTAGCACAGAAACTCTGGAATTGCTTAAGACAGAATTTGGGAGTAGCTGCTGATATGTAAAGAAAATACTAAATGTTGTTTGAGAGAAATTAGGTTAATGCAGTTAAAGATCTTAATCTACTTGGATTTTTTTGTTGCTTTTTAAGGTTTTATATTGGTCTTTACCACTGTATTGACTTCTTTGTGCATGTGTGTATGTGTGTAGCACTGGCTCCATTTTCAGTGTTACCTTGTTTGATATTAATTAAATGTTTCAAAAGCTTTTATCTCTGGAAGGAATTATTTTTCAATTAGAACAATAATTATTTCTGAGATCTAGGAAGAAAAAAGGAAATTAGCTGATAGGAAGTGGCAAGAACATAAAAACCTCTATAAAACTGGTGAAATTTCTTGGCTGTTTATCAGATGTAAGTACTACTTTCTCAAAGTCCACAGAGCCTTGCCAAATATGCAGCCACAAATTTAGCGGATCAGCAGGCCAAAATTAAATAGCTATTTAATGAAAACATAAATTATTTGGTAGCATCTTGTTCCAAAGACAGATTTTATTGCTGAAGGAAGAGAAGCTTGTTTATTTGAAAGTGTTGCATTGCAAAGAAAAGCAGTATCTTTCTCTATGTGATAGCCACATTCTCTTTTCTTAATTCAATTTTTTTTCCCTCCCTGAAAAAACACCAGTTAGCACATTGCTATGGAAACACAAAGGATGTATGTGTCTTAACAGAGTAATTTAAAAATCAATTTAATTAAAGCAATCCAAAAGGATAATTGCATATTAATTTGAGGAACAGACATACAAATTATCCCAACATGCATCCATTCGACCATGATAATTACTCATTCATGCAGCTACAGACAGGACAAGTCACAAGTTAAGTCTTCTTAAGTCTCAGCTAAACAAGATTAAAGTAAGTGGCATCACTTCATTTTGCTACAGGTTTGGGGTGGACAGGGTGCCACAGCCTAGTTTTCGACTAGTGACCTCTTAAACAATATCAACCTGAGCAGGTGTCTGAGTCATATTTTAAACTAAACTTAAATACCCTTTGTATACACTTGTAACTCAAATAGATTCCTTAATGGCATTTGTACTGCTTTAAGGTACTGGGGACTTAAACCAAATTAAACCGAAAGCTTTATAAGAAGACCTAGATTGGCCATGTAGAGCAAGAGTAAGCTCAGTCCTTTGGTGTGTGGAATGTTCCCAGTTCTAGTGGTACACAATTTCAAGGGGAAATGCTGCACAGAGTTCAGGCTTTAAGCTCCACGAGCTTAATGGATCAAAAAACTGATTTAGTGAGCCAGTTCTTTAACTCAAGACTTGAAAGTTCAATTGAAAAATGCCATTTGGTTATAAAAGCGGGATTTGAAGACACTAGGTCTTACATTAATAATTATTTTACTTGCCTACATGCAAATGTATTCCAAGTGTTCTGAGTGTTCCTGTAATGGCACTTCTTTGATATATATTTGTAATACATTATTTGTAATACCTTTTAGTATATAGTAATATATTGGAAAAAATAAAATACTTGCAGCTTTTGCTTTTTTATCAGTTACACGTTAGTGTTGTAGGAAATGAATCACCTGATTCTATGGAATGAAGAGGGGGGGTCTCCTTTCAAAAGACCCAGAATAATAAATACTTTTCTTCTAGTTGAAATAACAACAACCTTTGAGTCATGAAAATGGGGACAACCTTTGAGTCACGAAAATAGGGATAACTAAAACAGGAAGTTAGCCATCATCAATTTAATCAGAGGCAGGCATTTCACGAATGAGTGACCATTGCTGATCATAGCTTGAAAATGTTGCACTGAGTTTATGTGGCAAAGTTTTTGTATCAGGAGGGCTGCAGAGGCGGCTTCTGTGAGAAGACCCCAGAAGCTTCCGCCGTGTCAGAGAGAGCCAGTGCCAGCTGTCTGCAAGAGGGATCTACAACTGGCCAAGGAGCCCACTGGTGACATTGGCGTGACAACATGTTTGAGAAAGGGCAGGAAGTGCTGCGCAAGAGCACTTGAGGAAGAGGAGTGAAAAATGAGAACAAGAGCTCTGCAGCCACCAAGGTCACTGGTGTAGGAGGGGCAGGAGGTGCTCCAGGTGTCAGAGCAGAGATTCCTCTGCAATCTGTGGTGAAGACATGGTGAGACAGGCTCCCTGCAGTCCACGGGGGCCCATTCTGGAGCAGAGACCCAACTGCAGCCCATGGAGGATCCTATACTGGATGCCTGAAGAAGGCTGTTCCTCCATGGAGAGCTCATGTTGGAGCAGGCTCCTGGCAGGACCTGTGGCCTTGTGGAGCGAGGAGTCCATGCTGGAGCAGGTTTGCTGGCAGGACTTGTGACCCTGAGGGGAATTCATGGTAGAGCAGCCTGTTCCTGAGAGACTGGACCTGTGAAAGGGGCCCACAATGGAGCAGTTTGTGAAGAACTGCAGCCTGTGGGAATGACCCATGTTGGGGAACTTCATGAAGGACTGTATTGGATGGGAGGGACCCCATTCAGGACCAGGATGAAGTGCAGACACCACGGCATATTGACCCATGAGATTTTTGTCATATTTTTCTCCTCCTGTTCTGCTGAGAAGCAGGAGTGATAGAGCAGATTGGTGCTCACCTGGCATCTAGGCAAGGTCAACCCATTACAAAAGTAATTGTCAATTTGCTATCCACAGAGGAGTTAAAATCCAGTTGTAACAGGATAGATGTTCACACCAACCTTTATTTAAAAGGGTCTGCAATGGTCTTTAAGTGGTTAAGTGAATTTATTGTGCAGCCTCAGAATTTACTAAGGTCAATTAATTCTAAATTGCAAGGACTATAACTAGGAGGAGTTTGCACAGGCAGTAAGAGAGGTATTCAGAATGGCCATGCCCAGGGTGATGGTTCAGACGTGCCTTTTTGCCTCACTGAACATTCTAAAGACACAGACATGCCTAAGAAGATTTGTCTGAAACTAGTTAATTTACCTCATTCTCATTTTCTCATTGACCGAGTCAATTTTTCATTATGTTTAATCAAATCAACAAGAACCTGGTAATTTATTTCTCAATTAATATAGCCTTATTTTTAATATTGATGAACATTCTATTTAGAAAGTTCAATCATTGTTGCCTAAAAGAAACCTGCAATGACTGCAGAAAATAACAATCTTTCCCCCACCCAGTAAATGCTTGTAACATTTATAACTTACGTTATGCAAAATTTTAGACTAAGCAATCCTTACAGTCCGTTTTGTACATAAAACCTATGGAATAATAAATATTCTTGTCTGAATCTGGCCAAGTAACCTTGTAATATCACCTCGTATATACTTTTCAGCAATCTTAACCGTCTTTTTATCTGTTAAAATATGTTCTTTTATGTGTCATCCAACTATTGCTTCATACATAGTCACTGTAATCTTTATTTATGTTTCTGCATACATATATAGAGGGGGTTGTGTGTGTGTCTATTGGTTAGAAAGGTAATATACTATAAAAAAAATGACAGATGGAAGGGAAATATCTGAACATGGAGACAACTCACTTGTGAACCAAAACCAGCAGTTGAGCAGAGGGCTGGATTAAACGGGCTCCTTGCAAATGGCTCCAGGTGCCATTTCACACTCCCTCCTGCTCCACTTCCCTCTTCCACTCAGCAAAGGTTCTCCTTAGACAGTAAACTCTGAGTCCATGGCCTTGAGCATTGTTTGGTGGACTTTCAGGCATCTATCTGTGGTCACATGGAAACAGTGAAATGTGTGTTTGGCCCTGCAGCTCCAGACTTCGAAATACCACTTAGATTGCAGGGGGCTGTATCTTGGAAAAAAGCAAGAAAATTTACTTCCAACAGGTTTAATAATGTACCAGTAATATTACTGTAGTTGAATAGATTTTATTAATGAGTATTTTCCAGCTTTTTCTTCAAAAAGAGGAATTTACAATTGCAGTAATTCATTCTGAATTTACCATTTTTGCTTACAGTTGATCAAAACAATAAATTAGCCTCCCTTTCCTATGCTGTGTTCCTCCTGCTGTCATATCCAGCTTTTGTATGGAAACTGATGTCCCTGCATGGTTGTGCAAACTAGTGTAAGAAATTCCTTAAGCTTAAACTTTTTTGTGGATGTTGGCTGTGTTTTCCCTGCCTTGGGTCCCCAGACATGAGGATCAGTATCAGCTACTGCCCCCAGGGCACCCACTGTCTCATGTATCTGGGGTTTTTTTCTGTGGCAATATAAAAGCCATTAATAATTTATCACAAAAGGAATATCTCAGAAAAGTACTTCCCTGTGGTAAGAGACAGATCCCTCAACTACTAATTCAGTGCTGTATTTAGTATTCCATGCTCAAAATTCCTGAGTATATTAACAGCTTGGTCTATCACCATCACGACAGAGAATGGAGGAGTTCCCATTCTGATTCAGCCTGCAGGTCTGTAACAAGTCTCATTTATGCCATTAGCAATTTAAAACCTTCAGTTTTTTCTAGCCACGGCTCATTATTGCCCACCGTACTGATGCAGCTACTGAGTACCAAATATATTTAGTTTTCTAGCCTTCATACAAAAAGGGGCAGAAACATTAATCAAAGCTCCAGAGTAATCAGCAGGTAAGTTTCCAGTCAAAGAAAAAAAATCTATCCTTTTACATCATTGTAAGTGGCTCATAATTTATGTCAAGGGAGAAGTAATAGGAGCACCAGGCAGCAATTTACTTCTAGTGGCCCATGCAAAGGGAAGACACATTATTTGTTTAGTGGTCTAGTGACAGGCGCTGGTGCCTCACTTCCCATCCCTACAAAAAGCAGCAAACCAAAAAGGGACTGCGGAGAGCTATAAAATATGAGAGAGTGTTTTTAGGTCTTCAGTATTATTTTATGTTTTTTAATTTCTGGAATCAACTCTATTAGATTATTCATTTTTATTCTGGTTCACTATGCAAAAAAACCATTTTCAATCCTTCTTTTTTGTTTTCTTTTTCCTTCACTTCTTAGCTTTACTGCTGAAGCTGTCTGCCAAGGCAACTTTTACCATTTTTTAAATTTAGCTGTAAAGGGCAGGTTTGCAAGCACAAAGGTAAAATATTTTTTCCACATCAGCTCTCCACATCGGTCTTGCAGACACATGTATTGTTTCAGACTGTTCTTTCAAATCTGGTTCTCTAGACATTTTGATTTAATTCTGTAGTACTACACCTTGTTGGTAATTATCAGTAGTGCCATTTTTCTTCGACATCACTATTACTTAAAGAAGGAGTCCAGGAAGGGCTTTGCAAGTTATTGCTTTCTTTTAAACTCTTGGTTGTCAAAGAAATGTAACAAGAGAGAAAAAAATACATTTTTAATCGGATGGAGATCTGTGTTAGGTAAACAAAGCAGATTATTTTAAAACAGTACTCATTCTGCTTCCAGCAGCCAGACCAGACTTGTTAAAATATTTGTGAAAGTTTAAAATTTGCATTTTTTTGAAGCAAATTAGATCCCCAGGTATCTTGAGTTATGAATCTGAACAAATCCTTTCCTCTCTTGTAAAAAAAATTAGTATCTTTAAATCCCTGCTCAGACACATCACAGTGATGTGAAGGAATATACGTTTTTTTCCTTGCTCATTTTGACCAGACATTTCTTCCTATTGACTGAAGTGCCATTTCCAATGAAAAGTTGGTTGCCTGAGCAATCAAATTTTTACAATGGAAAAATGTTCTCATAGTAAATTGCTCCTTAGTCATTATTCTTGCTTGTCATTTGGATTGAGGGACAGATTCTCTGCCATTTTCTACTTTCAGCCTTGGTGACAGGAAGACAAAAGTCTTCAGCTGTAATACACTTGCTTTTACAACCTCTGAGCAGCAGAGTTTCTGTGACAACTGGCACTTACTCGGCCCTGGTGAAAGACCTAAGCCTGGAGAAGTGACATGGTTAGCTGGGAGGCAGACCTCAGTCCTCTCACACATGTACCTGCTCCAATGAATGCGCAATTAGAGAGGTAATTTTCCTGACTTCTTCCCTAGTTTGGTCTTTGTTCTTCATGTCACAGTTATGCTGAAATAGGAACTTTAGCCCTTGGAGTGTAATAGCATTGATTCAGCTTTTTGAAGTTGAGAGAGAGGGTCACTTCTCTGCCTCATGCACAGCAAAATTTTCTGAAGGAGATGTCTGTGCATGTTTATTTTAGCATGGTATCAGCAATGCTGGAGTGACGGTATTGGAGTTCTGCATTACTTTGTGATCTGTAGCCTTTGTCAATTGATCAGCACTTCGTTGTCTGACCTTTTTGTTTGCTCTTGTTTAGCCTCATTAACCTTTGAGGAATAAGGTTCATTGGACAGTAGGCAATCAAAACAAAGAAAACCTGAGAAGGTCAGTGTGATGTGGTGTGCAGCAGGATTTCACATAACAAAAAGGTATGTGTTTTGCTTCCCTGCTGTCACACTCTTCTACTCAATATTTCTTAAGGGAGGAATCACAACAGGTGAGGTAAGTCTGTGCTGGTCCCCCAGAAGCATTGCTCATCTCCTGAGTATGTAGAGATCTTCCCTGTGATATTTATTACAACATGTCTTCTCTTCTAGAATGATTTTTCAAATGTAGCATTTGTGAAAAACATCCGGGTGACCATAAGAAAGGGAGCTTGTCCAAAGGAAGGGTGAACCACTTTAAATGAGTTGAACTGGAGCAATCGGTTCTGTCTCATGGGAACTTCGTTTTACCCTCCAATCCCAACAAAGTTTTCTGGGTGAACCTGCTTTAGTAAGGGGGCTGGGCTAGATGACCTCCAGAGGTCCCTCCAATCCCAACCATTCTATAACTCTGTAATAATATGAGTGATGAAGTGGACAATGATTAGGACTGCATTTTGCAGAACTGCTTTAATAACAGAAAGCAGGAAAATTCCACTTCATAACTGATAAATGTTTTGTTTCAGAAAGAAAAAGAAAAAACCAGAAAGGGTTACGTTAGTTTTAAAATAGACATCTAGAAATCCTAAGGATTTCTTATTGACTTGTGTCGGTCCATTCTTATGACAGGGCAGTCACAGTCTCGGGTGAGAGCCAGAATCTTCCTGCAGTTTTAAAATATAGCAAAAGGTAAAGTGTGGGAAACACAGGAAAAGGTAAAAGGATTTTAGGGCCTGAGAATTAAAAGCAGGTTTCAGAATTATAGGGGAAGAGTTTTTAGAGATCAGCTTCGCCTGCAGGAACTTTAAGAAGATACAAGTATATAACAGGCAAGGACACTGAAACAATGGTTCGAGCTTCTAGGTTCAGCTGAGACAGCTCTTAGAGTTTCAAAAATTATGCTTAGTAAGATAGATAAAGTTGAACTGAATAATGGAATACTGTGCAAGGCTTAAAACAAGCAGGTATTGTTTATAACAAGCATACGTGCACTATTAGAGATTGGTTAAGGTAACTGTCAGTAATTTTTATAAGAATACCATTGGCTGAAAAACCTTTAAGAATGGTCTGTAACCAGGAAATTCTTTGGAATTCTGGGGCTACGAGAGCTTGTATCGTCTCCTGTACGTGAGATTGATAAAATAATTTAAAAAGCTCATGGAGCGTCAGTCCCAGGTCCCCATCATGTTTGCCTAATCGCCGACAGTAAAGGAAGCATACTTTCACATGCAGGGAGTAATGGTTTTCTAAAACACCTTTTAAATGTTTTTTCTGATAATGAAGACGAGAAAAATCTTGGCAAAAACAAGGGTTGATTTTTAACTGTGATTTTTTTATTACGTAAAGAGGAAACTGATATTAATGCTACTTACACAGTGTTTGTATAAAACTTGCAGTTATAAAAATATAACTGTGGATACAGAAAGCTGTACTATTTATCCAGGAAAAGTATGCCAGTTTGGAAAGATAATCCATGATAGCGCTGCTCAGCTCTCTCACTTGAACGTTTTCACAGACATCAGTGACATCCCTTCCGAGTACAGCATAAGCAGAATTTGGTTCTCTGAAGCTGTGCTCTGACTCTTATACTGGAGATTGCAGTACCTCACATTTGCTGCTTAGAGAGAAGGGTATAGCAGGGTAAAATGTACTATAGGGATGTCAGTCAGAGCCTGAGAACTCAGTAGCATTACTCTTGTGCTTTGAGTTAAGCAAATGCTTTATGAGATCCAGAGTGGAAACTGTGAGGTTTCATTCTAACTGAAAGTCTTCCTTTCTTTCTTTAAAAAAAAAAAAAATCTCTACAACTTTAATCAAGAAATGAAAAAAAATTAAGAAATACCAAGAGCTATTCATTGCAAAGCCAAACATGGCTGAGCTTTATAGAGGCAGAATTCGAATTTCTATAGTGTATGTTATTTAGTACCACTGAGATTGAAACAGGTTGTCAGGCAGAAGATGAAACAAGCATGAGCTCCTGAGTCCTGTTCCTTCATCTTCTCTGTCATAACCGATGGCAGCATCTGTTCTTTCAGCACTAAAATAAGTATGTAAGTAAGGAAGTGACCTAAGCAAATTTAGGCATTTCTGCTCCAGGAAAGATACAGTGATACAACTGTCTGGTAACATAGCAAAGAAAATAGTGGGGTTTTTTCATTGCTTCATTTTCTAGTTTCTTTTTTTCTTAGTATATATATGGAACACGTCTGAGGGAGCTCCAAACCCTAGAAAGGATCAAGACAGATTCCTCCAAACTGAAGGACAAGAAGTGAGAGAGCAACCAGAAAAGCTTGTTCTAACCGCATTTAGACTTTACTAAATGGATAAGATTTGAGTAGTAAAGAGAATACTCGTGCCTCACTTGCTTTATAGTTCCTCTCTTCCAATTGGAGTTTTCATCCAGTGATGGTATTCTGTGGCTTCACTTGAAAGACTTTTGTGCTCCCTGTGTGACCATTCTGGACTTGAATACTTTGCCAATTGAATCTCTAACCATCTAAATCGTGTCTGATAAGGAACTGCTGTGCCTGTGGCAGACCCCACCAGAAGTGGCAGGACTGTGACCATCCCTGTGACTGGCCCATGCTGCAGGGAAGATGGGGTCCAGTCCCTTTAGCCCTCCCAGTAAGCTTATGCCTTGAACATTTAATGGCACTCTGGTTCTCATACTTGCACGAACACCACTCTGTCCTGAAATATGAACATTCCTGTAAGCATCACAGTGATGGCACTTTTAGATTTGAGAGCTAGCACTGGGGGAAGGAGATACTGGCCGATTCTTTCAGCCTCAGACAAGAATACAGATACCTTGTTATCTCAGTAAAGAAGGCAACAATAATAAAAGCATCCTACCGAGAAGCTGTTTTCCTTTTTAGAAGCTCAGGGCAAGATGCATATTCAACCATCTTAACTGATGCCTGTCATTGCAAAGGTCTGTTCATTACACCTGGCTTGAGACCTCCAATTAAAGAAAGAAATTTTTCTTTGACTCTTAAAAATCACTGGGTATAATATAAGAGGATAAAAAGCTCCCTTGAAAGGAGTCTACCTCTACTGTAACTCTCTGTTAGGTAAAGGGAATGTCCCTGATGTGAATTAAATCAGATTTGGCATAAATAAGGTAATAAATGATGCAAAATGAGACGATAACAAGATGCTCTATTGTGAAATATGGAGCTGTTTAAAGTTTAAAAATATTGTGTATTTTTCTAGGCTACTCTAAAGAAAAAAAAACGGCAACTGGCTTACTTTGTGCTCCTTTCTACGAAATATAAACTCTTTACCTTAAAAATTTACAGAAACTTGTTTCAGATCTACTGATAGTCTAAGACTCAGTGAGGAACATTATTCAAATACATTGAACATCTATGTACAGTTCTCTGCTTCCTGGGGGTACTATAACTCTTGAGAAATGGCTGATGATAGCACTTCCTGAACAGGCAGGGCAAACATGATTTTGTACAGCTTTCTGAAAGTTTAGGATATGGGGAAAAAAAAAAAGTAGATCTAGAAATTCTTTTTTCTTTCATCTTTAGATATTGTTAATGCATATTTAATTCTCTTTAATTCCCAGATCAGATGAATCTGAGATTTTTCTTTCATTTATAACCATGAATTTCTATTCCATGATTTTCAGGTGTGATCTCTTTCATCACAGGACTTTTTTCACTGAAGCACAATGGCTCATAGCACACAGCTGAGAAGCAGTGTTAGAACATGGTTAGGAACAAGGCAAGGTTGAGGAAGTAGCTCTCAAACGCAATGTCCCAGCTTCCAGCAACCTATGGCTCAGAGATTAAGCTAGATGTCATCACTTTTTGTTTAGTATTCCTTAATGTATTTCTGCTCAATTAAGGTGTCTGGTTACTTCTGAAACCAAGTAAACTTCAAGAATTCTCAGCATCTTGGGACAATGAACTGCCCAGTTTATCTCTGATTTCTGTGGGAAAAGCATTCTATTTGTTTATTTGCCACTTGCATTTGATATATTCTGATTTTTATATCATGAGAAATGATGAGTTACTGTTCTTTATTTCCCTTTACTCATGTTTTTACAAAGTTTTATTACACTTTCTTGCAGACAAATATTTTCCAGGCTTCAGAGTCTAAATCTATTGAATTACGTTTTCAGTGTGCCTTATTTAATACTTCTCGTCTTTCTTTGCAGCTATTCTAGTTCGGCTTAGGTGTTTTAGTGACAGAAGTGGAACACCCATTTAAAACATAATGTGGATTTAGTCTGTAGTATAGGGATATTTTTTGCTATAGTCAATATTACTTTCCTAAAAAATATTAACATCACAGTTGCTTTTCTGAAAGCATCCTATTTAACATATTATGAGGAGTATCAGCTAGTTTAGAATGCATCAGTGTGTATGTATCTAGTCAGTGTTCGTTTTCCTATGTGCATTGCCTTATCTTTATCAGTAATTTACTTCCCAGTACATTGTTCAATGACTTACCCCCAGCATGTCCTTTCGTAGTCATTTTCTTCAAGCTTTTGTGTCTAGTAGCCTAAATTTATAATCATGATAAGATATTATTATCTTCCTTTTTTCACCTTCTCCAAATTTGTGTATACTTGCCATAGTTAAACATTTATACGTATTTTGAAAAGTATCAGATTTAACTAAGCTTCCTCTGGCATGCAAATGACTCTCTCACCTTTTGAGCTTATTCTTATTCTGCTCCCTATTTTGCAGCTAAGAATCCACAAGACAAATTTCTTTCTTATCTCATGACACTAATATTCTATATTCTTATATTGACGGGGACTTCATTTAAAAGAAAACCACAGAAAACCACAATTAAATGATTTAATCTGTTCTATAAACTTATTTTGTTTGATTCTGGAAGCTCCAATGATATTTAGTCATGACCCCCCTCTGCAGAATCTGCATTGGTTGTTCCTCAAAATTCCCATTTTCTTAATGTGCCTACTGATCCGCTTTCTTCTTTGGTCACAATTAGGCAGACCAATATAGGATATTGTAGAGGACATCTGCTGCACACTGCCTGAGCAGAAAGAAGGAATAGATGTGGCCTTTCCAGACAGCTAGGAGAAACCTTGTATTTGCAGAATTCGATCCTCATGGGAGGCTTTACCATCTGCCATTTAGGATCACTACAGATGTGAAGGTCAGGGACAGCTTTGGCTGTAGTGATGGTGGAGTTCAGGATCCTGAGAGCAGAGTACAAGGCAAAAATCGGGATCACCTTGAGCTCTGGAGAGCAGTCTTTCACCTGTGCAAGGACTTTCTTGGAAGTATCTTATAGGATATGTCCCTGGAGGGAAGTACAGGAGAGCTGCTTGATTTTCAAGAATCACCTCTTCCAGGCTCAAGACTGACCCATAGCAATGTGCAGGAAGTCAGACAAAGGCAGCAGAATGTCTATAAGGATGAACAAAGACCTAAATTCTGACTAAAATCAGAAGGAACCAGGAAGCATACAAGACCTAGAAGCTGGCACAGGTGTCCTGGAAAGAGTATAAAGATACTGTCTGAGCAGGCAGGAATGGGGTCAGGGAGGGCATGAAGGACGAGAAAGGCTTCTGCAGATATTTCATCTGCAAAAGAAGGACTAGGGAAAATGCTGGTTTGCTGTTGAATGGTTCGGGGACCCGGTGAAAAGAACACGGAAAAGGACCACCTCCTTCACCTCTGTCTTCACTAGTACGGCTTTCAGGAATTCCAGGCCCCTGCAATTGGTGTGAAAGTTTAAAGACAGGAAGTTTTATCCTTGGTAGAGGAGGATCAGGTTAGAAGCTTTTTAAACCAAATGGACTCACTCATGGGAACCTGCAAGTTCTGAGAGAGTTGGTTTTTATTTTGAGGCCACTACTGATCATTTTTGAAAGGTCATAGTGACAGAGGAAATTTTCTGAGAACAGGAATAAAGCACTCCCAGAAAGTTTGTTGATGATAGAAAATTGGAAGGGTAGTTGATACACCAGAATGTTGCACCACTATTTAAAGGGACATGTACAGGCTGGAGAAACAGGAGAAACAAACACAGGAAAACTGGAAACCCATGAAGCTCATCAAATGGAAATGCCTCCTCCTGGCACCTGGGGAGGAATAACCCCATGCACCAGTACAGGCTGGGGACAACCATCTATAAAACATCTTTGCAGGGGAGTTCCTTGGAATGCTGGTGGACAAGAAGTAAAGCATGAGACAGAAAGATACCCTTACAGCAAAGAAGGCCCCCAGTTCCCTGGGCTGTGCTAGGCTGTGTTAGAGCTTTGCTAGCAGGTCAAGGGAGGTGATCCTTCTCCTCTGATCAGCCCTGGTGAGTCACATCTGGAATTCTCTGTCCACTGCTGGGCTCCCCAGAACAAACAAGTCTTGGACACATTGGAATTCACATATTAAAAAGTAAAACTTTTACTGTGAGGGTGTTTGAAAAAGGAACAGGTTGCCCAGAGGGATCATCAATCTCATCCTTGGAGACATTCATTTGACTGGGTATTTCTGTAAGCTGGCTCTTCTGGCTTTGATCAGGGATTCTATTATCTCAAGACAATCTCCAGAGATGTCCTCCAACCTCACTGATTCTACATTTCCATGTTTTTGTGATTGTTACAGCTTCTACCAGTTTTCCCAGTGCAGATGCCAGAAACAGTTGTCAATATTTTATTTTCAGAGTTTGCAAAAATTTTTCTGCTAGGTTCTATTCACCTGGTATTAGTAAAATTTTAAGGAATTTAGTTTAGCAGCACAGTTTATAGTCTTGAGATTTTATTTTCCTTTTTTTCCAGAATTTTTTCTAATATTAACATCTGTCATTTCATTTTATGTATTTTTCTAAAGCCTTTTCTTCTAACACTTTTATCAGAGTCAGATTCTTCAGTCTATTCCAAGTAAAGAAAGTTTCAGCCATCACAGCTTTTCTACTATCTCTACAGTGATTACAGGTATAAAGGATTTGGAAATTTCTCTTCTTTAAGAACTTCTTTTACACTTTCATTTTATGGCTCCACAGTCTATTATTCTCTGATTTTGGAATACTTACTAAACATTTATTATTAGTCCTTATGTCATCAGCTCTTACGTGTTCAACTAGGTAGTACAGTCCATAAACTCCCTGGTGTTCAAAAGGATACACCAGCTGTGTGTCATATTTATTGATACTTGGGACAAATACTCTTTATCCAAAACTGTGTTTTAGGGCTACCAAAAAATTTGTACTATTTTTTTCCTTCTCTCTGATGTTCAGAATTTACAGATAATGACTTTGGCCCTGTTAAGACCTTTTCAGGTAATAGATAACCAGAAGGAAGTGTATGACTGGAGAAGACTGTGTGAGGTCAAGAAGTTCAGTTTCCAAAAGATCTTTAGGGGATAAAGCTAAAGATTTTAAAGGACACTGCTAGACACAAGTGTGGTGATATTGAATTTTAATGAATACAGCTGTATCTGTAGAATAGTCTCTGTCCTAGCTTATAGCTATGAATTATGCTCTAAATAAAGTTTGCTTTATCTTCTTATGGTCATTAGGACTTTGTGCACATTATTAATTATTGTAGGTTCGATGTCACTTTATCAGAGTTCTCATTTTCTAAAAAATACCCTTTCTTTTTGTATTCATATATATGTGTTTGTGGATGTATTTGTTTTCATTGTTGGATGAATATTTCTTTACTTATAAGCATTATTTATTGGAACCATCATGATATGCATACACCAAAGTTGAGAACCCTCATTCAATATTTCATCAAATATGAAATTCTTATGAATTGAATTTTGAGATTTTAAAAAATGTATTTTCCCTTCAATATAGTGACCAGTAAAGGAGTAGGAAAACATGATGTAGTGAAAAATAGCACATTTTTAGTCAGTATTGAACCAAACTATAAAAGCAACTGTGCCCACAGATGGAGTGCTAAATGTCCTGGAAGGAGACATTTTTAGCCCTTAAAATTAATTTCTATGCAAATGAAAAAAAAGATGCAGTCTATAAGAAGCAGAGTTACAGATCAGATATATTAACAACATCAGTATTTCTTTGGATAGTGTTTGCCAGAAATTCACTTGTTCGTAACCACTGGTGTATTTTTTTCCCATCATTTCAAAGATGGGATGTTAATTCCAGTGAGATACTACCTGATTTAAAGGAACATACTTTAACTCGCCTAGTTTCATGTGGAATATAGATAATATACTATGTGAATTCAGACTGATTGCTTGTATTACTGTCCATAAGATATATCTCCCACTGTGAAAGTGTTTTTGTCTCCAAGACAGACAAGATTTTTTTTCTCCAAACTGCTGCCAACTTTGCCACAGAAGAGTTTATGGATCAGTATCCAGATGTAGCTCCACCTTTTCATCAGACAGCAAGAAATTTGAAGTTGGGCAAAGCAGGCATATTGTTAGAGGGAAATAGGTCAGTTTCACATTATGCTACATTGCTGACAGAGAATTTTGACCAAAATAATGTTTTATGTTAAAATCTCAAATCCCAATATTTTATAACGAGGAATGAGTATGAGCCTTGAAATAAGAAACTGCTCAGAGGATGGCTACTTGGTCTCCGTACCTTAATATATGGGAAATTAGTTCCATGAAACATGGCTCTTAAATGGACAGACCTTCACAATCACTACACTGAATCCTAAAGGAAAGAGACCAGAAGTAATTGCAGAGGTGAAGAACAACTGAAATATATTCATGGCAATGTATCACATTATGAAGCTTGTATCATGAAGGTTTTCTTTCACATTACTTTGGGATTATGGACCCCTGCATAAAACAGGCTTGAGATCACCACTTCTCTCATTCAACACACACTGCAACTCAAATCTGGGTCAATTTGAATAGGTATATTGACAGCAGTCTTGTCTATAAACCAGTAAAATGTGTTAGAATTAAATAATACAATAAAAAGTGAAGTGGTCCAACTGAGCAGAAGTGAAAAGAGCTATGCAAATTTTCTGATATGCCTGGAAGTCTGGGAGTATTGAAAACAAAGAAAAAATTACCAGAGATAATTTGTCACTTTATTGACTGGAAATGACTTGCATATTTTTCGACGATGTAGAGAGTGTATTTCTGCTTGTCAAGCAGGCTGTTCTCAGAACAGAATTTAATCTGGAATAAACCAGCTTTTTATTTCCCCTTCTTCAGTCAAGGTTGTGTTTATCTTTACATAGAAACTGCTACTTAAATTAATTATGAATGCTTAAAAAAATCCAGACTGAATTTTACCAGTGGCTAGTCCTTTGTATAAAAAATTAGTCTTTCTAATGAGGTCAGCTTTGGTCACAGTGATTTATTAGAAGCAACAGACCCTATTCCAGTTCATCAAAACTTCATTATATTCCAGTTCCTAAAAGTGCCAAGAAAAAATAACATTGTAATCTAAGATGTCAAGGAAATAATGTATCCAAACACTTAATGTGCTAAAAGCCTTAGTGAGGTGGTGCTGTGCTGTGCTGTACCTTCTTTTTTATTACATCTGGCAATACATTAGATCAAACTTTTGCAGCAGGAATAATCCACGATTAAAAACATAGTCCTGTTGTCTTTATCAGAGGTTTTGAAAGTTATCTTGTAAGTGAGAGCTTCTTTAGGTACTTGGGGCTGTGTGGCACCTGCCTCCTCCATGGGTGTTCAGAGTTGAGGAAGGATAAAGAAGTCTTTAAACCAGTTTGCAATGTCATCTGTTGCAGGATCTATGCAATACAGGAGGGAAATGTGCACTCCTCAGCTCCTATCCCTCTGAGTGTTCTCAGGACCCTTCAGGGTTTCAGCTGTGCTTTCTGCTGGATCAGTCATGAGGCTTTCAGTCTTGCAGTTTCAGCTTTTTTTCACTACTAAATTCTCCTTATGGCACCCTTGGCATGTCAGAGCTCTTTTAGGTCTGTTGCTCAGGTACTGTAATGGTGATCTCGAGAAGGGAAAAAATGCCTCAATAGGGGCACACTGTATTTCAGTGTGCAAACCAGGAGATGCAGGAAAACTGAAATCTCTCTGTGCCCTACGCCCTGAATCCTTTGAGTGCATTATTATACCTGAATCCAGCTTCTCTACTTCAAAGAGGGCTCTAAAGATATCATTAATGTTCCCTTGGTACAACCTTATCATTCTGAAGAAATTTCATCTCAGATAATTGCGTTCTGCCCTCCCAAACTCCCTGTGCCATTTCAGCTGGATATGAGATTCTTTTCTCACTATCTGTTCCTAGCTATTGTGAGCAGTGCTGTCTAGAGGCAATGCTGCAGTGGGTGAGCAATCTGCTTACATTGTCTCTCCTTCATTTTTTTCCTGAAGGAATGTTGATTCTTAATTTAGCATTTTTAAAACGCTTTAGGAAAAATTGTAGTAAGTATTGGCAAAACATTGCTTTCTTTGCGGTTTCAATGGGTCTGATACTTTGATAAAAGGTGTATAAAATAGTATAACATTTTAAATAAGATGTCTACTATGTATGGTAATTTTATGAGGCTTGTAACTCAGATGTAAATCAGTCATATTTCTTCTGTTTTCTGGTGGTAGAGGACTTGCCTTGCTCCATGAGGCAGAAATAGGAGATGATGAAGCAAATGTACATGATAGCAGGAAGGAAGAGGAAATGAGGGTTGTACATAAAGCAAGAAATCTAAACTAAATACAGTATCCTTTCCCTTTATGAGATGTGGTGTGAAACATATAATTATGTGACAGAATGACAATTTTGCTGCTATTATGCCCTCATGACTTTATTGATTAACTTGTTCAACCAAAATAAACATGTTTTCTTTACATTCAACATAGAATTTTCTTTAGTGGAATGCTAATCAAATATAACATCAAGGGAACAATTTATTTCTGGCTGAGTTATGAACTACTCTGTGTTTTGACAAAGGATGGTAAAAGTCTTTGGACATATCCCACATGATAACATAACTTCTTTATTGAGAGCAAGTCCATTCATAATATTTTTAAATATAAGAAGGGGAATTTGGCTCTGTGTGTTGAACTAGTATACATAATTCTTTGCTACAGTTCTATGGAGACTGATCTTTGCTATAATTATCCTCACTGAGGGTAAAGGGAGAAATCTGTTGAATTCAACTATTAACATATAATGCTCTCTATTCAAATTGTGCAGGTTTCTGTAGCTGTTGAAATAACTTTGGCAGTTACAGGGCGACGGGGAGCTTAATTAGTGCTTTGTGTACTGTCACCTACAACTGGAAAGCACTGTCAGTGTCAGGAAGGGCAACCCCATCACACCCCCTGAAAATTTATGCCTGAAATGCATTACAAGATCATAGTATACCATCAAGTCAGACCTCCTTTTTACTACATGGTATTTCATTTTATCCGGGAATTAGATTAGAAGGAATAAAAAACTGACCTGCAGAGTCTGTTACTGTTTTGGAGAAATCCCATCCAGGGGTTACCACCCTGGTTATAAAATAAAATCCTTATTCTCCATTTCACTTGTTTCGGCTGTGGTTGTCAGCTTCTTCCTATAACTTAAGTGGCCCCTTAATATATGGGGCTTTCTTTTAACTGAGGTGCTATGTACTTGAATAATTTCATAGAGCTTTATTTTTATTATTTGAAAAATCTTGCAGCTTTAAAAAATTATTCTAAACCACCAGATATAGTTGAAACATTTTAATGGGAAAATATTCATTTTTCTGACACTAAAACTTCCCAAAAACCCATTTCTAAATCTAATATATCAAACCTCACAGAAAAATTAGTATCACAGTTGATGGATTTCTGACTTGAGTTCAGATACCGTCTGTCATGTGCATACCAGCTGAGAAGTTGTTTTGTCATGTTTTTATTTTGTTTTCTCTTTTGCATGATAGATTTGGTCTGAAATTTCATTTACTGAATGAACATTTTACATTCGCCATTTTTTATTTTCACCTTAATTCAATTATTAAAATAATGATATTTTAGCTGAAAAAGATTTTTACTTCGTTGGTAGGTTCTTTTCACAACATTCTGGTCTTGATCTTATTAAACAGAAGTAAAATCATCTTAGTTCTCTTTTTGCTAGTCCTTGTTTTTGCAAGTAGCAATTGTATTAAACCCTTTTTGCCTCATGGTGGCTCCTTGGGACCTGACTGTTTATAGCTCCCACACAATTTCCACAGTTTTTGTTCCAAAGTGAGGCCTGCATTCTTTTTTTCTTGCTGTAAATGTTTACATTCAGCTGTATTGAATCAAGATTTTGAAATCCAATCTTTAACCAAGAAATCTATTTTATTTTTCATCTCATTTTATAAGCAAGACCTTTATAGTCTGATCTGAGCACTGGTAGTTGAATACTATTAAGTCTAGATGTTATTAGAAAAATTATCAGTCTCAAAGACACTCCTTTCAAGCTCGGCTAATAAGCCAATTTGCAATCTTCTCATATGCACTAGAAGTGCTAATTCAAATGCCTTTATTAGTCCTTTAGTCTTATACAGTAAGAACACTTAAACAAATTTGCCATTTCATCCAATGGTTAAGTCAGTTTTGCTTGACAAGATCAGCTTCCTGCAAGAAAATTACAAATTAAATTATTTGATTCCTGTAACAGGTTTTCCAAGAGTTTGTCTTGTTTGATCTAAATGGTTATTCCTATCATCCTCTTTGCCTTTTGTCACTTTGGCACAACACTCCAACAATATTTTAGCATTTCCTTGGAGTTTCAGGTTTATGTGACGGAACATGGAAAGGTCAGAGATTGTCCACTACTTTGAAAATTTCACCATCACCACTAAGTGTTGATTAACAGCTTGCTTAGCTACTATTGTGAAGTCTTCCACATTTGTCAACTTGTACATTATCCTGCATTTTCCCAAATGTAAAATAGAAATATTTATTGAACACTTCAGTCTGCATCTTAGTTGTTTCTGTTATTATTATCATTAGCATTTCCATCTGATAATGAATAAAAGATTTATCTTTTCAATATGCTTAAAACACTAGGGGTTTTGTGTTTTGTTCTGCCAGAAATTGGTTTTTCCCAATGTACTTATTATCCTTTCCCACTTCTGTATACTTCATAACTTCTAATTTATTTTGATTTCTATTATCTTTTTTCCTCACTGTTTTATTATTGATATATCTTGTTAACGGAAGAAGACATCTAGGATAAGTTTCTGAGACTTTCACTATTTCCTGAAGAAATGGCATCAGAAGCAGTTGGTGAAGAGTTACAGGGAGATAATGTGGGAAACATTGCCATTAGCACTTTAATTTATTCCAAAAATTATGGACACATTTCTGTCTTGATCTCAGTTCATGAAGAATTTCTTCAAACTTGTGCCATGATGGAAGTGGTGCACTTTCCAAACTGCATAGAGCTGGGAAGGATGCAGTCAGATTCTCTCTGCTATCTTATGCCAGAGTCCCAGGGGAGAGGTCTGTAAACACTGTCTTTCCTCCACCAAAAAATAGTCTGTGCCCTTGAAAGAAAGGAGGAAGAACTGGTGAAATCGGCCAGCATGGCTGACAGTTTCTGTAGCCAGTGATGCAAAATGCCTCATGTGATTCATCTTGTCTCAGTCGTCTTTACCTGCTCAGGTCCTCTATTTGCAGTGAGATAAAGTTTATTCCTGAAGCTATAGTGGAGTGCTTTTTGATCACTGTATCCTTCCTGATAAAGAAGACAGCATGTGAATATGCATGGAAATGATTTTAAAGTCGATTTCCATAATAAGGTATTTAAATAAAATTTTGCTTGGAGAATATCTGCACCAATCTAATCAAAACTGTTGAAACAAGTTTATTCTCTAATGTGACTGCTGTGATTATTATTTTCCCTAACCTACCAGCTTCAATTAGTTACTTGGTTTGTTCCATTTGGTGTAAGACAAATAACAGGAGTAAGTTATTCTTATGTTATACTTATCTTGTACAGATTATAACAATGAAATTTAGTAATGTTGCTGCCATCTACATTATTGAGATGGTTCCCACCAGACCTGTACAAACCATGCTGAGGATCTGAAGCTCAAAGCAGTGGGAGGCTGAAATGCCTATCGTTCCATTGCTTTGGCATCCACCTTCAGTGAAGTAACATCTCTATAAAGTTACACCTCTGTCTCAAGCATGGGACATCAGCCAAACTTCATATGGATATAAAGACCCAAGCCCGTTTTTCACTGGCAACATTTTTTTCTAAGGTTTGTATAAAATATGTTCTTTTCTCCAGAAATATGATGCATTATAACAAGTGTGTTGCAAACACTTTTCAGTTTAGTCTATAGGCTTTTACAAAGACTTCCATAACTTCTTCCGATATTATTTTTTCTTTAAAGGCTAAACCACCCATGCATTTGCTAAATATTTTACATCAAAACCTGCCGGTGGAATATGTAGCTCAGGATTTCAGTTTGTTTCTTATTCTTTGCATCTGCAACATTTTGGATCGATTTCTAGTTCCAGAGTGCAGCATATTTCGAACTAGATCTTTCCTGGATTGTTTTGAAAAGTATTATTTGCTAATCAGAATAAAACAAATAATGCCATCATAATAGTGCACCTTGGTATTAAAAATTGAAGAATGTCAACTCAAAGAGCATGTGTATTATTGCTCTCGTGACGAAATTTGATCTGCTGAAAACAATGTTATACTTCTCTAAAGTGTAATCAAGAATGGTGCAATTCAGTCAGGCAATACTCTCCTCAAGCTGATTCCATCTGCAATGCCCTACTACTTACATATAAAAAAAAGAGAGTCTTTCCAAAGTGGTACTAATTGCTGTACACTTTGAGCTCTTTTGGAAGTTATATGAGAACGTAAGGGTAAAATGACTTCGTCTTCATTTGTCATGATAATGAAGTGGTAGAACATTGCTTTAAATTTGCCTCATTTTAGGTGCACATTGTATAATGATAATACATCCTGATAGCCACCATTCTTCATGCAATCAAGTTGCTATTGCAGTGATTATTTGATTGGAAAATATGAAGACAGATCTTTGTAATGATATTATGTGATGAAATCAAATGGCGTTAGTTTTAGGTGAAGCATGTGAAGGAATGAAAATCAGATAGTAGTTTACTTTTGTAAAAATAGTGGCTTTAGTTCGTGGGAAATATTTTACAGAAAATTTCTGTGTCTTGATAAACATGAGCTTGAAAGTGATCTGAGGATATTTAAGTTTAAGAATCATTCCATGTACTGAAAATAAATATGCACCTTTGTATCAGTGTCTCATTGTGAGTAGTGAGGGTAAAAATGTTTTTGACTCAATGCTGCAATTGATTGTGGGAGAAGCTCTTGCTAGGCAAAAATGTATCATTCTCAGTCTACTATTTTTATACAGACAAGTTTTTCACTGTTGTCTGATCATCATTTATGTTAACTAGTGTTTGGACTTGTTTTAATTTTGTTTAAAACTTGAATTTTTCATAAGGAACCATATCAGTGGATTCATTAATAGTTAATTACAAGCATTTAAAAAACTCCCAAACCTCTCTACCTTCTACCTACTTGAAATGCACCTGTGTCTTATTCCAAAAAGCCTCTGATGTTAGTACTTTCCTGATTTACTTGGTCCAAGTGATACAAAAGAAAGAAAAAGGGTTACAGATCTCAGCTTCTTTATTTCCCAAACATCATATAGTTTTGGTTTTAATCTGACAAATTCAAAGTTGATGTTATGACTGGATAGTCACTTTTTGCATGCATCTTGCACATGCTGGTTGCATGTATTGCATACATAAGGTGCAAAGATATATTCTGCATAGTCACCAAGAATAGTATATATGTTTTTTTGCAAATGTGGGAATAGTCAAGTATAGATAAATACACAAAGGTATATATGTATATATGTACATAGGTACAGACACACATACCTTTGCCTTGTAGGACATGACTGATCACTTTGACTTTCATTAGGAGGTCAGGCAAACATCTTGGCATTTCACTGTATAGGACACAACAAATACTAGCAAATGAAAACCAGGCAACTCAAAACGAATTCATACTTTAGCCCTACATTCAATTATGCCATTTCATTTAATCTGATCTAGTGAAACTATCATCCCTATATAAATAAGTCTTTATACCACAGACTATTTTAGGACACTAGGTATAAGGACATGTACCATCCTGAACAGCACCAAGATGATACTACCACCAGCCTAAAGGAAGCAATTTTTTCTAAATAAAAAGCTGTTCTGTCATTTCTTGGCTGACCACACACAATTTGAAACACACCTTGGAAAGAATATATTGCTGGAGGGAAGGAGAACCATTAAATAATTAAAATATATATTAGCAAAGCGTCTCTGTATTTTATGTTCATATAAAGTGCAAGGGTCAGACTGAAGAGTGTTTAGATTTGGAATAGTGACAGCAATGCTGACACTTGGATGCTCCTGGGTTTTCACTTATACTGTAATAAATCACCTTCCCCACTAAAAAGAAGCCTTTAGAACTGCCACATCTGTAAATTTGCTGTAGGCAGTAAAATCAAATCATTTATCTTCCCACATAGATAAAAAATCCATTTAGGACCAATCAGACTGTGGTGCCACATTAAAAATGCTCCAATTTCACCTTGGATCATCACAAACGTGTACGTATTTAAGATGCCAGAAAGCAAAAAGGAGATATTAAACTGCAACCATTGGAAGTACACCTACACTGAAATTACAAGGTACATTTTGACTTTTTTTCATCTTCTCATTATCACTGTGGCCTGCCCTTATTTAATATGACTCTTCTTCCTGTTTCTCTTTTCTTGGGCAGATAAATAAGTCTATTATAAGGTATGCACTGAGGATTCTTGGGGTAGTCTGTGCTTGTCCTCTGAGATACCACCTTGTTTTCCCCCTAGGAAAGAAATATCTCTGAAAGAATTATGAAATGGCTTTTATTTAGATCTTTTGCCTTTTCCACATGCATAACTGGATTAATTTCTAACACTAGATCTTTGAAAATTATCCATAAAATGCACATTATTTTCTGAAATTGGAAACACTTTATGAAATAATAGCATATGTGTATCAGCAGTGGAAAATCGGTATATATTTACTAGTTTTCATATATTTATAAACTTCAGGAAAGTTAGACTGATTTCTTTGGACAGTATTCTGTATACTCAGTATTTGGATTTACATTACACATGTAAGCATCACAATATGAAATATTGTATTTTTCAGTTTTGTCTTTCACTAATGTGATTTTTAACCAAGTAGCTTTCCCTTATCATACACTTAGAAATCTTGGAAAATTCTTCACTTCATTTTGCAAATTCTCCACTTGCACCCTGGAAAATGGAATGAAAAGTGACCATTTGACCTGCTGTCATCCAGTCCCCTGTGATTTCAGACAATCGTGTGCCACATCTTTCTTTAGTGGATGAAAAGTGAAATTTTGGGGCCAGTTTGTATTCCAAAACGACACTCTTCAGTAGGTTAGAGATTTAGGCATGGATACTTTATGCTTGATTATCTCCCAACACCATTTCATTTCAAGTAAGTCCTTTTGATGTGTTTACTCTCCTGTCTGCTTGCCTTAGTTTGCTTCTTCAGATCATTTTAGCCTCTTCATGTCTTCTCTGAGCCTAGGTAGTTTATATTTATTGTTGTAATTAAACTTTTCTTGTAAATGAAGGACTAATTCTCTGCGAAGTATTTGTTGTGCATTGTCACTAAAGCTTTGGACAATGGGGTTATGCTTCCTTCTCTCTGCTCATTACGTAGCTTCTTTTGTGGCTCCATGATATTGTCAGCTGCTATCTGATGAGACCTTCTCCTCTTCTGTCATCCCCTCTTAACTTATATTTTAGACATCCGTGAGATTCCTATGACCCTGTGCTTTGCACTGTCATTTTACCCTATCCTACTGCACCCCTTTCAGAATCTCTAGTGCTTGTTATTTTCTGGAATTGGAAGTTAAAAATGCATTTTGCTAGGACATTAGCCTAGGTGTTAACACAGAGACTCCTAGGTCAGCCCTTCTTCCAGAGTGTTTATGTATTTTAGCTGTGTCTTCCACTGTCCTTTTGAAGCATGTGGTATCTGTTGTTAAATTCTGCAGAGCCATATGAGATGACGTTCCCATTCCACTTCCAGTAGATAAGAAGACACGTCAGAGATCATGACTGGGATTAGGGACTGTAATCAACTCATCAGGTTGTTTCCCACTGCCAGCTCTAGGGTTCTTCTGAGGGAGTACCGTATCTTTGGAACAGGAAACACTAATATTGGTGAATAAAGCACTTAGTGCTTCAGGGGTCTCCAGAAACAGGTAGTGAACGACCTCTGGTTAAAGGGTTTCAGATCTGAAGCTATGTGCCTCTATTCTGCTTAATTTTCACTGTAGATATTTTGACATAGTCTCTTTTGGATTTCAGCCTTACAATTCCTTGCCTCAGTACTTGATTCTTAAGAGACTGAAGACCCTCCTGTACACAAAAAAGTGGTTGTGGAGATAAATTAATTCCTGGCTTTGTAATACTTAAAAATGATACAAGATGTAAAAAAGCATTTACAGCTGGAAGAAAAAAGGAAACATTTTCCTGTTCCTGTCCCTGTTGTTTCTGAACATTAAGTCTGTCAGGCATTTCCCCAGCAGTGTGTTTGGATCTCCATTTCTCATCTACTTCAGGCAAAGTCAGGATAATTTTTATTTGTGTTTAATGGCTCATTGCTTACTAATCGAAATTCTTTTCTGGTATTTTATTTTTAACAGTAACTTGACACAGCTACAAAGAACTTAGGGAAGAGAAAAGGGTTTATTCGGGCACCACTCCTAATACAAGGGTGAGGTAAATGCCTCACGTGTTTTTCAATATGCCTGAAAACACACCATCAGGTTGATTCTCAACAACAGGTGAGATTCTTTTCTCATGACAAGGTGAGAAATTGTCTTGTAAAGCACTAAGAACTTTACTTCTTGATACTCAATCTCAAATATCAGCACAGACCCCTCTTCAACGAAAATTTATGTAAGCATGAAATGAAGTCAGTATTTTAGTGCTGTGCTGATACACAGCACTTCACAGAAATTGCACAATACTGAGACCTGTTGATAGATACAGTGCTTTACAAACTTCAAATTCAAGAGCCAATCACAGCCATGCTGGTGTTGTTTGGTATATCTCTGAGAATATTAATTAATCTGGCGATCATTTAGCATGTGATATTAGTATTATTATATATGCAGATATATTAATATTTCACTGCATCATTTAGTTGGATGTTTAAAAAAAGATTTTATGAATCTATTATTTAAATGAGATAAAGGATTATGTGGTTCTTTATGCAGAAAATATATCTCATCTCTCTTACTTTATTATCTCATTTGGTTTTAGATGAAGGATGTCAGATTGCATAATGAGAGAACGAGATCTCATTTTCACCAAGGCTGCTCAAACTTAATGCAAGAGTTTCAAGCTCCACTGTTCTTCTAAGTAATAAGACTCTATATGTCATATTTTTTGCTTGTGAAATGTGGAGTAGGGCATTGTGAAGCTTCTATTTCCAAGGTGCTCTACCACCTGTGACATTATTAGTTGAAAAGACTACAGTATATTATGGCTTCCTGGGTTACAGTTTCTTCTTCTTCTTAATATGCATGGAATTGTTTCTTCAGGGCTTTTGGAAGTGAGAAAACTGTGTGTGGTCAAAGAATATCTAGCAATGATGCATCAGTGATATTCTCCTATGTACAAGATGTGGTATTCAATTGCTTTTTAAAAATCTAACTTCAGGTTAGGGTGGATTTCAGAGGTAAAACAGAGTACAAACAATTTTTAATGTATCACTTAATTTAAATCTTCTGCACAGCACCTGTCTATGGTGATCATCTTCCATTAGAATTGTCATCTTTGGGTTCTTCAGGCTTTTTCTTGGAGCACCTAACTATTTTTTGTTGGCAAGCATGTGTGGCTTGCTTTGAAATGCTCACACTGTGTCTGATGATTCATAAACCGTTGGTGGCTAGATTCATTTGCGTGTTTAAGTCTAATGAAATGATATGAAATTATCTAAGTCTAATGAAGCATAAGCCATCAGTCAAAATTTGGAATAATGCCAAGACAGAGGTTCTGATTTTCTTGCTTTACTTGCTGGGTCAGGGCTGACAAGGTCAAGCCTCGCATGTACAGGTAAGTGAAAATTGAAATAGTGCTGTTTACAGTAATTTCTGGTGACGTGTTCAAGAATTTTAAATTGCCCTAGGAACATGAAGCCGGATATTTAAAGACTATTCAGCCACAATTAATGGAATTTTAATTGGTGCAATAGTCACAATGAGTCACAGACATAGAAAAATAATTTCTGAAATGCGATATCAGTAGAACAGCACATATTTAATACTTATGGGAAAGTTAGTCTTTTGTATTTATTCTTTCTCCGAACCTGAGGGTGAAGAAAAGCCAGTTAGGGTTTCCACAGGCATTATGGAATTTTTTGGGACCCTCGGGGAGCAGATAATATGCAGAATTCCGGTGCTGTTCAGGACTAATGTGAGAGCAGAATTGCTGGGAGGCTGAGTTCACAGGATAAATAGAGGTATATTAGGAAAGTATAATTTATTGCTTAACAGAGAAATTGGCTGGGTTTGGTCCAAGAAATCAGCAGAAATTATTCCTTAATTTTTCACTGGGATGTAGGGTGTTGTGAATATTCATTTGACTGACCATACACAATTAAGCACCAAATTCCTGAGTTAATTTGTTTTGCTGATTGTATTTCATTCCTTATCTGTGAGGAGGTTTGAGAGTTCTTCACACTTATTCTCTCACTTTATCATTTTGACTATTGCACTGCTATTTTCACATGTTTTAAGGTGAAGATATCAAGCAACAACAACATGTCCTGACTAGGGCACTGCTCACTTTGTAAACTTGGATCACTGGCCTCCTGTTCAGCAAAGGGAGTCCAAGATCTAGAGTCAGACCTCCAGAGAAAACTGTAATAAAATACGATTTTATGCAAAAACTAGTACTAGGCTTTAAATCTGAATTTTCTAAAATTAAGAAACAAAATTATTATTTCAGATGACAATAAAACAAGATATAAATAATCTAAAGGCGTGTCATCATTGCGCATCACATTTATTGGACAATTCTACCTACAATAGATCTCCAGATGGTTCCCACACTTCTATTTAACAGCTAACTTAAATGCCAGATGGAAACTTCAAAATAACCTGGTGAAATCACGCAAGGCAAAATCCGACTACTTGATGCACACAGCATTTTTCACTCCAATATGGGCCTGTATTGCTGTTGTTATATTACTTTCAAATGTTGGATTTTTAATGGCATGTAAAGAAACTTCAGTAAACATTACTCAATGATTGAAGACTAATTATTTTATGAGTGGTTTTTGTGAAGGGGGGATTATTTTCTTAGTGAGTCTGGGATTGAAATACGAGTGATTTTACTCTCATGAAATGAATGTGATGTATACTCCAGAATTATCTAATCCAGCCTTTCTGCAGGTGTCTGTTAAATGCCTTTGTGAACATTGAAGATATTAGCTCAACATTTTGGTCCATATAATTTCAAAATTTTCTGTGTGAACTTCCTACCTCCTTTTCCAGCATCAAGTTAGCCAAGTTGTTTCTTTATCTACTTAACCCCCCATCAAATTGCCTTAAATTCTACAAATTTAAGGCAATTTACATTCTCTATCTCTCTCTCTTTCTCTCTCTGTCTTTTCTACCTTTCTCTAGTAAATGAATAATGTAATACCATCATATTAGTATTCATGCACATCCTCATCATTTAGTGATGACAGTAAATCAAAGCTGAAAACACATCTGTTTACAGAGAAATTTCCATATTTCATATACTGTATGCAAATTCTATGCAACTTCTGTTATTTCCTTGAAGGCAGAATGTTCATTCTTCTGACACAGCTAATTACTTCTGTATTCAAGTTTGACTTGCTGATGAGATATATTTATGATTTTCAATACTGCATTTGGAGTCTCCAAACCATGCAGTCCATGAACTTAACGCACTGAATTCAAGCTACTGGTGATGGCCTCATCTTTAAAGACCCCATCATTTTAAGCATAGTAAGTCAACACAAAAGGAAAAGAACATTACTGTAAGAAGAATGACAATAGTAAAAAGTTGAACAAAAATATCTGATCTATTTTTCATTGTATCTTAGTTAAATTATTGCAAGTGCTTTGGCTTGTGACTTTTAATTAATTATTTTTACATGCGTTCAAGAAGAAAATGTTCTCTCATCAGACATTTAAATGCGAACCTACTTTCTAGGGTCGAACAATAAGATGTAATGCCAGTAGTATTTTCCTTGCTAATGAAAGAAATTTTCATTTCTTCATCATTTCATTGACTAGACTTCCACTGCATTAAAAAAAGAATAAAATTATACGTACGTAACATAGGATGATTATGTGAAATTTGTTCTGTGCCTTATAGCTTATGTACCTTTGAAGAATGTATGCAAACACCAGCCTATAACCTAAGAAACAAGCTGTTTTATCTGGACACTTCTAGGGCAATAAGTTTTCTCTTTCACAGATTTCATTTAAATTCTGATATCACAAAATGAAATAATAACTGAGCACCCAACAAAGATACATTGACTAAAAGATAGGCATTTCCAACAATATTGGCAATCTACCAGAGTATAGCAATAAGACCAGCAATCAGCTCCCCAGAACATTAATGGTTTTAATGTCACATAATATTTGTGTGCTGTGGACTACTGAGAAATGCTTCAATAATTGACTGGTTTAGAGACAAAGGCAGCAAATACTATTTTAATTGGAAAAGCGCGTCAGTTTAAAAAAGAGTTCCAAAAAACCTCCTAATAATTTCTGGCTGCTTGTTGAGTCAAACAATTCTATCAAGGCCATCTGCAGGGTTGCTCCGATGATTATAATTATGTTAATAGTTTAGTGAGTGCATGACTCCATATTAGTGGCTCCTTCCTTCAGTTCTGAGAATTCTGCAAATCTATTTACTTAGTGGGGTGGAAGTAGAACAGAATTTTTAGTTCCTATAGAGAAGTGGAAAAATGCATTCTTCTCTGCTACATTTCCTAAATAAATATCCACAATTTTTTTGAAGGTCAGTGTCAAGTTTTTCACATTGTGTAACAAAGAAGTAAATCTAATTTACTAATTAATGAGTTTTCAAGAAAAAGATGAGCAGCAGAAGAATGACTATCATTCCTTCAAAATTGTGATGGCATCAGATTTGTCTTGCTATACCGTCTGCCTTTGCTTAGCTTCATTGTAAATCAGGCCGTTCGACCTCCTTCCTTTTATACGTACTGGAATTCCTGGAGGAAAATTCATAGATGGAGTATATATATCTATTAGAGAAGCTTCTCTTTAGAACTTGATGTATTTGACGACATGGTTTTGTTTTGACTGTAGGTTTAATGCTTAATGTTTATGGTCTAATGTTTATGGTTATGGAAGGTCTAAATTATGATTTGTCAGCACAATTAGATATCCATCCATTAAAAGAATTACCTCATTCTATTGTTGTTGCTTTTGTTTTAAACCAGCTTCTTTGTCCATAATTTTCTCATTGCTATTACAAATCATAAGACTGCAGCAATGTATCAGAATAAAATTCCCTTTGGGCCGCTGTGCTCCTGTACTTCTGACAATGAAGGCATCAAGTGAATGTAAGCTGACTTTGCACACATTTGATAGCAGTAAAATCCCTAACCAAAAAGTATGAACATTTTGAATAGCTGAGTGAACTATTCCTCTTCATGTCTCTCAGAAAACTTAAGCATTTTCAGAAACAAAATCCAGATCCATTCCTGTATCTTAGCTTCTCCTCAGTAATCTGCTTACATGGGACAAATTCATTCATTGAAACAAAGAACCAAGAAACAAACACACACTTTTTCTTGCCGTGTTCAGCCTGAATCAAGCACATGTTGATTCTTGGTGAAAAAATCATATGCCAATGATATAAAAATGTCCACAAAACTGACAGCCTATCTCATCTCATACCCTCCTCCCACAACTGTTTCCATCATTGTTATATTTCATTAAAGAAAAAAATGTATGAAGTAAAAAGCCCCTGAAAAAATAAAGAAAATAATATCATACATACAACATATTTGACAAAAGTGAGTTATAAAAAACTAAGATATAATAATGGATTTTTTCTGGCAGAAGCAGATGTCTAGGTAAAATGTCAGTTTGAATAACTAAAAGAGAAAAAATAATTTCTGTAATTCAAAGAATAGCTCTATGTTAGTAAAAGTCTAAGGAGATGAATTAAGGCTTTATTGTATTTTAAAAATCATTATGTACCTGCCAAAATAATAATAATAATAATAAGTAGTGTACTCAGGAAAGCCTTAAAAATCTGAAATCACTTGCATTATATCGACAATCACCTAGTTACGTATATTATGCCAGGAATGGAGACAATCACGTAAGCCATACTTCAGGCAATTAAGCTCTACCACCACCACTGGTAGGCAAAGCAGGTGGGCAGAGCCATTTAAAACCAGTTGGCCCTTCTACTTGCATGAATATTATGAGTGTTAAGTGTTAAATGTTGAGTTAAAACTTGTTCACACTGTGAATGAAACTGCTCTTCATTACAGTAAATTAAATGAAACATTTGCTATTTCATGTTACCAGCTAAACCAAAAACCATCATCTAAAGTGCTGGTACTCGGCACTACCCCAAACTCAGACAAACGAAATTACTCGTGCACCAGCACGGCAGCTGGCTGTCCCTTGCTTGATGGATGACCCCATTTGGAGTACTGCATCCAGCTCTGGGGCCCCCAGGATGAGAAGGATATGGATCTGTTACAGCAAGTCCAGAGGAGGAGCACGAAGACAATCAGAGATGGAGCACCTCTGCTGTAGAGAGAGGCTGGGAGAGCTGGGATTCTGCTGGAGGGGAGACCTTAGAGCAGACTTGCTGTACCTAAAGGGGGCCTAGAAAAATGCTGGAGAGGGAGTTTATATGAAAGCCTGTAGTGATAGGACAAAAGGGAATGTCTTTGAACGGAAGAAAGCAGGTTTAGATTAGGTATTATGAAGAAATTTTTGGTGTTAGGGATGCCTCATTCTTTAAGAGTTGGATGGGCCTTTGAGCAATCTGGTCCAATGGAATATTTCCCTGCCCATAGAAGGGGGATTGGAACTAGATGCTCTTTAAGATCCTTTCCAAACCAAACCATTCTATGATTCTATGAATGTTTCTGTATCTGAGTGATAGAGGAGAAAAAACTGTGGATATGACAGTGAAAATCAAAACCACAGTGAGAACAAATACATTGGGAATAAACTGGGAACACAGACCTGAGAGAAACTTGTAGAAAGCTTTTAAATTAAGTCCTGGATGAAGGAGTATTACATGAAGTGTTAAGAACCCTTCCTTTTGTGCTTGGCTCATGGTGTATTCAGAAAATAAAGGTTTCTAATTTTTTTAGAAATATGAAGGAATGGATCAAAAATTATGGTTATAAATACCATTTTAATGTAATTATTTGGGCCCCATAAAGTAACCCATCAGACTTTATTTGATTTACCTTATAAATTTTATTTGAAAGGTCAGATATTGAGAAGCAGAACTAAGACAAATTTTTAAAAAAGCAAAAAAAAACCCCAGACACCTGATATTGTGCTACCTAATCCATAATGATTTTATAATATTTCAGGGAACACTGTTCTCAGATAACATCTTCATTTTTGCCTTTCAGTTTTTATCTGTGTTCTAGGTTCATCTGATATTTGTTTGGGTAGAAAAACTGAGGATGGTGGTAATGGGATAGTAATTATAAGTATGACAAAAGCGGGTTTTGCACAACCTTAAGGAGTATTAATCATCTTCATTTATCTAATAAAGTTCTCATTTATCTTAAGCATGTCAATATGGAAACATTATCAGCTGTTGTAACTAAAAGCTTTGTAGACTGGTGGGAGAACTTTCAGACTCATGTTCCTGCCATGGTTACACATTTATATTTGCATATAAGAAGAAAATGATTGTGACAGATACTCAAAGAGAAAGGTATGGTATACTTTATAGAAACTTAGATGAAAGTATTGGAATTGGACGCCTGAATGAGGAAGATTAACAGAGGCAGAAAAATCAGAAAGATAAAATATTTGTTATCCCGGTTAAATACTGTACTAAGGAGTTTTGGGTTGATGCTCCCTATGGCAAAAGCAGGTTTAGGCTTTGCAAACAGTACCAGAATTGTGCTCTGGCTTAGCAAGGCAGTTAAGCATAGGATTACACTGTAATATTATAACTGGGAGTAGTCCTGGTGGCTTCTGAAGGTCTTGATTCAAAGTTTTTTGGAATTATTGATAGCATTTCCTTTGGCTGCAGGGCTTTAAAGCCTAAGTATTGACTGAGGAGGCAGAGGATGCTACCTGCATTCTGCCATGTGTATTTGCTCTGCCTTTCCTGTTCCTCTTAAAATAACCTTAAATTTTATAGAAAAATAAAATTGAATATATTCTTATGGTCAGATCAACCAGGGTGTAATTTCTTACTCTTGTTTATACTTTCACTTCATTTCTCGGTAAAATAAAGCAAGTTATTTGATATTTAAGACAAATAAATCTTGTGTATCTGGAGATTAATGATCCTGGGAAAAATTATTATTATAATATTGGATATATGATTTTGAAAATGAAATATTTAATTTTTTAGTACTTCTGGCAAGGAAATAGATTTAATATTCTTAAACGCTTAGAAAGGTTAAGAAATGAAATGCAAATGTGTTTCTCTATTAAGCCAGTACATTTCCATCTAAACTGAAGTGAAAAAGGCAGTATAGTGGGATCTCTTCAAATTCACACAACACATAATATGAAAAACAGCATTCCTAGCACATTTGTTCTTTCTTTTCCAGTTCATTTACTTTTCATCTATAAGCCTATTTGGAACTTCTATTACACAGTGAATGATTTTCCAATTTATGCAACATTCACTGACATTTTACTTACTGTCAGTAATTAAAAGAACACTTCTTTTGTCTTTAAAGTTAATTTTTATTGTCATAATTATGGTTATGTCTTAATCCTGCTTAATTTTATGGGAATTTTAGTTCTGTGGATGGGATAGGAGTTTGTTCAGCCTTCTTGGCATTACACTGGGACAGCAATGGAAGGCTTTCATTTACTAAAAGATTGATAGAAAGATCCTTTAACTGCGTGTACTTCATCCACTTCTTCTGTTTTGATCAGAAAGCTTGTCCATGTGGTAGGACCTGTTCCACTAGCAGCCTTAACTATGAATAAAGTTTGCATTCAGGAGCAAATCTGGGAATGCAAGAGATGCCAGTGTTACTGCATGCGAGCACGCGTGGACACAATTGCTGGTAAGCACCTGCTCCACCCTCCATGAGCCTCATGTTTGCTAAATCTCGCCTCCTGAGCTTAACTTTTATGTACTTGCATGTATTGGGTATTCCTGTTGATAGACCTGTTTATATTCAGAGTAGCACAGGAGCTGTTGCTATGAGCTATGTAGTTGTATTTTCATGTTTTCCATTGCATTCTCTTTTTTTTGGTGTTCTGGTACCAGAACTGGACAAAAACATGGAGTAAGTATAGGCTTTAAAGTGGCTGCTTGCCTGTGCATAGCTGAAAATCATGGAGGCTCCCTTCATTTCCAGTGTATGAAAAAGGAATATTTCACTTCCTCTGCTACTGTCTTTCATACAAATTTAAGAAAACAAGAATAAAGGATTGTTTTTTTTCTGGAAGAGGCAGCTGTTCCACAGTCTGCTGGCCCTGTTTTTCTACCTCCCATACCCAGTAAGATTTAAGTTCAGGATAGTCCAGCTCAACAAAAATCCCAATTATTTTTTTCAAAAGTGAGCCAGATCAAAGATCAACTAATGTTGTGGTGCTAACAAACTCTTTGGCTAAAGGCCCATTTCTCTCATTTTGGAGATGTGTGTACTTCTGTGGGGGTGAAAGATTTCTTTTCATTTTGCTGCACAGTGCTTTCATTCTGTAAGTGCTTTTAGCTGTGAGTAACTGTGGGAGGCATGTAACAGTATTATTTAAAATTTCAGAAAGCAATTCTGCTAACAAATTAAATTAACTGCAGATTGTTGCACTGAGAATTCTGACATTGTGCCCTTTAGTGGTGGAACTGCTAGCAGGGATGTGTTGCCTAAGTAACTAGTTTTAATTTACTTGTTTGGACATTTGTATGGAACTTAGATGTAGCAACCCTTACCCAATCTGTCTTGTACATTCTGGCACATTTCTGATCTGTTCTGTTTTTTTTTTTAACAAGATCTTGTTCTAAGGCTGACTTTCCAGTCTTTGCATTATTTTTCTGTGACTTTCCAGTTTTAGCTTTATTTTCTGTTGCAATTTGATTTTTAAAATCCCCTCTCCCTTTATTTGTTAAATCATTTCCACTCTTGTATCATTGAGTCTGCCAGAAATATGGCCACTTGTCATGAGAAATACACTGTCATTTGTGCTTAATTAAATAAAAAAAGTCATTACTCAAATGGGCATTAAAAATGTCTTTCCAAGACTCTTAAAGAGGCATCTAAACGTTAATAAATCCCATCTTTATGATAGGATTAGGAGGACAGAGTTTAAGACAAAAGCAAATTGTTCTGATCATCTGGTCTGACTGACCACAACAATTTAAACCAGCAGTTGTCCATCAGCAGTACATATAATGATGTTTCTTTTGCATATAGGAGTATTAAAGATTGCAGTTTCCTAAAAGTCCCAAGTTAGGAGTTAGAAACAAAGTTTTCAGCCTCCTTGTCCTAACCCAAAAAGTGTCTTTTCTCTCAAAAAAACCCTGTGTCTATTAAGCCCTGGGAAACCAGTTCCATAAAATAAAACTAAATACAAAATTGGACTCTAAACTGGGCCAGCAGGTTTTGACCTTGTTTTAGTCTCAGGAATTCCAGACAAAATTTATTTCTATAGCTGTTGATTACACTGTCAGAAGGTAATTTATTACCAGAAAGAAATAGGTAATAGTTTTCACTTAAATTCCCATCTTCAAAACCTCCTAAGAGTTCATATGTTGGAATGGAAGATATCATACTGTATTTGATGTAAACCAGCAGTTTTAACGTTCCCTTAAGATGAATAGGTTTTTGCTAATTGTTTTTTTTTGTGCTAGAACTTATAATTTCAAAATAAAGTCTGAGCTATTAACTGTAAACCTAATGTCTTCGTCACCTAGGCTTTTTCTCTGTGGTGGTGTTCTGTTCCTGTCTTTTCCCTGAGCACGTCTGGACAAACGCTAGCCATTGCCATGATTTCTGAGTTTTCTTTAGAAAAACTTACTTTGCCACTATGATATCACAGGAAAAAAGACAATGAGAAAAAATTTGTTTACTGCTTGTCATAACTGCTCTTTTCCAGTCTAATAATGCTTAGAGCACACCTGTCACAGTGTGTTGGATGGAAGGAGATATCAGAACAGAGGACCTGTGTTGTAGGCAAAGGGTGATTTCTTTGTCTGCCTCCAAACTGTCTTTCTTAGTTTTGGTAGGTATAAATCACCCAGTGTGGTCTGGTTTTCCTCCAGGAAAGGGTTATATCACAGACAGTGTAGTTCCTTGTCAGTAATTTGTTTGCAAGAGGGTTTGAGTGCAAGGGACAGCGCAACAAATCTGTCAATACTTCCTGCACCTGCATCCAGCCAGCTTCAGGACCTGCCTATAGCCAGGCACTCATTCTCTTTTCCTACTGATCGTTCTGCATTAGCTTTTGAGTTGACTTCTGATTTGGAGCTATTTATTCAAAACTTACTGGTGTTTCAATTAGAAAGGAAGTCCCTAATATTTTGTGAGTCATAGGTAGATGTGATTATGTATTTTCCATCCAGGCATGCTGCAGATATGCACTAGTAGATTTGTACCACAAACTTGTATTCTGACTGCTTTCTGGGTACACATCTTCAGCCATTGCTGTGAACATTTCCTTTGTGCCACCAGGGCTGAAATTCATTAGTATCTGTCAGGTGCTGTTTGCTTGTCTCCCACGGAAGGAGTCAGCCATGTCAAAGCTGTCCATGGTTTATGTCACAGGAATTACTACAGCAAGAACTGGCACCTTGCTGGCAGCAGCCTCAGCAGAAGAACAAAGGAACTGAAGAGCGATAAAGTCTGAAGTAAATTGACGAAAATCTAAAGGAGCTCTGACATTTTAAATCTCTTGAGAATCTGTTTCAGGGACATTGCCAACTTCTGGTTCACACGTGTGAAGTGGCAACAGGTAAAGTGAGTGCTCACCATTGTACTTGGTATATTTTGTTTAATTGGACAGGTGATGATACTTTTTCTAATTTTGTTTGTTAGCAGAAAACTTCTGCTATTAAAATTTAATTTCAAGGCAAGCCTGTCTAGGTACAAATGTACAGAGCAATCTGAATTTACTAGTAATTTCATCTCAAATTTTGTGGGTTTTTTTCTATGATCTTGTCAGAACTATTTTTTAAAATGGATTCCCATTAATAATTGTTTCTGCTAATCTTACTAGAATATTGAAGATGGACTCCAGTGTATAGTCTGTGTTTACCAGATATCCAGAAAATAATTAACTGCTTGTTATAAAGTAATTTCAATCTGCTTGTGAAACATTGCACTGGGCTTCTATGTCCTCCACAACTGTAAATTTACCTGATATTAAGTTACGCAACTATTCTTTGATAAGTTACTTCATTTATACATAATTCATGCTAAAAATGTAATTTTCTTGCATTTATTTATTGTCTTGAAAATTTTCTTTCCAAAATAGAATAGTAATAGGCAGTAAATCAATTAATATACATTTAACAATCTTTGAAGATTAACTGTTTAAGGTAGAGTTCTAATTACCTGTGATTACTATTTGGTTTCTGATTTTTTGTCCTGTGAAGGTTATACTCAAATTGCTTCAGTATGATATGAAGTCCTCAGATATCCTTGGCTGCAGTCAGTGAGGCTTTTGACCTTATAAAGACAAGCAGAAGGCTCATTAGCCAGTAGGTTTTTACTGGGAATAGGAACCCAGTGATACCCAGTGAGTCTCAGTGATAGGTACTGCATCTTGAAGGTTTTGAAACAGTAGAATTGAAATTATGTGCCACTGGTGGAAAGCACCACTCACTTTTTACTGAAAGGGCTCACAGAATAGGTCCAGATGACACATACGGCGTGGTTGAGGATAAAAAGGTCAAATATTAAATTTTTTTCCATCCTTTTTCATAACCCACTGTATAAGATATTTGATAGAGAGTCACAGGCTGTAGCCTTCATGTCAATTTGACAGCATAGACCTCAGAGCTCACCGAGGCTTGTCTTGTCCTGTTTGAGCTTGCTTAATCAATTTTATACAGGCCAATTCATTGTAATCCCATTTTAGCATAAGCTCTGTGATAATTGCTCTGCAGCAAATGTCTGAACCATGTATACATTCCCTGAACAAACGACAGCCATTTACTTCAGCTGAGGATGAGGGAGGCATTGGAAAACTGTCATACTTCACTTGGGAACCAAGGAGAAGGAAGAAAGCTCTTGCAAGAAAGTGTGCTAAATTGGACCCAAATGCATCCTAGACTAATGATGAAGACTCTCTGAATTATGCCCCTAAAAGAGCATAGTTGCCCTTCAGGTTGTTGATGACTTGACTCAGTACTCCCCCATTCTTCTTGAGGGACATTGAAGTTGCGGATGTTAAGACCCAGAGGACCATTGCAGAGATGAACACAACAGAAAGAAAAGAGTCAGGCACTTGGAATGTCATGTACATCAACTTGATCAGTGAGGATTTTCTTACAGAACTTGGACTATTAAAACAGAAATTGTGCTGTTTAAAATTTCTAGGTCGACATTTATATATTTCCCTATTACTCATAGAAAATTTTAAGTGTAACAGTTTCATATATTTCAGATTTAAGTTGTTTGATACTGAAATATGGCCACTGGAGTTGGCGAAACAATTCTGACTCATTTTAGTGTGGTGGACATCTAAGCATTTGTCCTTTGGGGCAAATTTTTGGCCTAACTTAGAAATTTTCAGGACTCAAATTTTTCTTGAATGTTTTGATAACATTCAGCTAAAATCTTCATTAGAATTGTTTATTTGAGCTCCTGCTCATATATTTGAAAAAAATACACAAAGGAATTTATTTACTCAAGTGAGTTGTCTTTTTGAAGTGGTAAATACCTAGCTCACAGCAGCTGTCTAGAATTTTAAATTGGTAAGGAAAAGCAATATAAGTTTATTGCCATACTTGAAATAACCTGTCATTGTCTATAAACACCACACTCGTTTTAAACTTTGTAATTCAACAAAAACATTCAATAAGTCTGATAAGGACTGAAAACTATTGCTGCTGATGGTAGGCGATACCTAACAGTGAAAACCAGCAACCATGTAAACTTTGAAAACAAACACTGTCTGATTCAAAATCTTAATCACAACTTTTCCAGCTGCAGTCTGAAAATGTGTGGTGCATCTCATGGAGGAGAGGATGAGATGAGAAAATTTTCCTCTTTTATCTCAAATTTCAATATATTCAACTGCATTCAAAGCAACTCTGGAAGTAGTTTTGCTTCCTGCAGGAGGACAACCCCCATGGTGGACCCATGTCATTGGCAAATTCTCTGGTATTGGTACTCCAAGACTACAAGCTTTTTTCAAGAAAACAAAATCTATCAAGTTTCTAGGAAGCTTGTAGATAAAACCATACTGGTTTTTGGGTTTTTTTCTTTGAGAGCAGCTGAAAGCTTGTCACTTTAATGCAGGTATAGGGGATCACTAGCTGATGAATCACGTAAGGATAAGCAGCAGTCTGGGTAAAAACTATAGAGGAAGAATAGGATATTGGGAAGATTTAGAGTCTGCATGATAGACTAAGGTATTTAGGAGTTTGGGGCTGTGAATAGGATTTACTTGGGTTTTTTGTTTGTTATTTTTTTGGGGATTTTTTGCTGTGATTGGGAAGAATAATGTGTTAACTTCAACCTCCTGGGACTTGTCTAGCTTGCCAGCTACATCCCCTTTCCTAGAAGTGGTCAGGAGGTCTGGAGTTATTTTCTGTGAGTGGGAGATGGAAATAGTGATATGGGATGCTCCTGATTCATTCCCTATCTGGGGTAGTTCTAGAAATATCATCTGGAGCAGCTTCAACGTCCCTCTGAGCCATATCTACAGCTGCTGCTTTATGAGAGTTTTTACAGTATTGGAAAAATGTCCATGTCTTAGTGGCAGCCGGCTCAGGAAGGACATAAGGAGGTTTGTTTGTTTTTATGTTCTGTTTGTTCATTTCTTCGCTTATCCCATTGATCTCTCACTGTAAACAAAGTCACCCAAAATACAAACCAACATTAACAAGCTGTTAAAAGCTGCAAGGAAAGTTCTAACATTTTGGTGATCTATGAGAATGTACTACATTTCACGTTAATTTAATAATGCATCTAGACTCAGATTCATATTCATTTATCTTAGATTTAAGGATTAAATGAATCTCTAGATCTAAATAAAGTTTTTTTGGTAATGATAGAATGAAAGATAGTCAAGAAATTAATAACAGTGATGGAATATTTCCTACAGTTCCTTGAAGTGTGAAACTGCTCTAAGTAATGCATAGCTCCAATTGAAAAGTGATTAAATAAAATTTTTAATATGTCTGGGTTAATTTAAGAAGTATAACTAGGCATTTTAGACTTAGGATAGAGCTGTTTTATTGAGGCAGCACACAGTTATCCTGTGATTCTTTTTTTTTTCCAAGTGAAGCATGTACTCTGAAGTTTTACACAATTTCATTGTAAGTGCTAAGCTTCTACCATTAATCTCCTGAGTGCTTTAATTCCTAGAACTTTTCCCAAAGCATGTGCCTTCATTGTGTAAAGTTGAACTTTGTATTAATTGCACTGAAAGTATGTTTCAAAGGAGCTATTTTCTGTTCAGGATGTCATCCTTTCATCTAATATCTCTGAAATCACAGCTGGCAAACATCTCTCTCTTATTTTATTGGAATATGATTTCTTTGGATATCAAGATATTGCCGTTATATTGAAGGTTGACTTAAAATTGACAGAGGAACTTTACTCAGGATCATTAGTTTCTACTTAGTCTTATTTATCGGGAGGTATTAGAGAAATTCATAAATTTTCAGACCACTTATTTATTTACGGATGAGGAAATTGAGATAAAGGGGAGTTTTGACCAAGAAAGATTTTTAATAACATACCTCCTGTCTCTTTTTCAGGAATAATTTCTAGAAATATGTAGAGCAAGCATGATTGCTTGGAAATCCTCAGGAGCAGTGTCATGCCAGAAATCTCCTGAAGACAAAATCAATAATATGGGAAAACTTGGTGGATAAGGGTTTTTTATTTTTAGCCTGTGTACTAAGGAATATACTTTGTTGAGACTCTCTCTAGATCTCAGCAGCCTAATTTTCAGCTCTTGGGCATGTGGACATGTTTCAGGACTAAAGATTAATATTGCTAGAGACACAAACCTGGGCTGTGCTGATTTAGCTTCAGTTATGGGAGATGAGCGCAGGGATACTGCTTTCTTCCATATTTCTCCCTGATCTTGCTGTTTTTTCTAACTAATGTTATGTATGACAGAAGCAGACAGACCATTGGAAGGATTTATTTGCCCTCATTGCATATTTAGAAGTGATACAAAAGGATAAGCTTATTTTACTGTTAAAAAACATCAGGCATCTCTAAAGGAGTTGTTTCACTCAGAGATAGACCTCTTTGGGTGGTTTGCCATGAGAAGGTGTTTATCTGTCTGTGCTACCCGTAATGCCTTTGATTGCTGTCCCAGGCTCTGGCAGCCAAGGTTAGGATAGACGAGTTGAGATGGATAGAAGAACTGCTTAATTTGGTTCAGGTTTAATTTTTATAATACCTGTTTCTTTTCTCCAAGCTCTGAAAGAAAACTAGATCTATTTATGTTCCTTTAGGGTGAAGGGTAGGCCAGCTCTTATTCCAAGAGTTGCTAAGCATGCTTAGCGTGTTAACATTTTGGTTCTGATGAGGCTGCATTATTGAAAGCAATGTTCCAGCAATCCCTGCACACTGAGTGACCTCGGGCGGAGCAACCACAGAGTGTGAAATGGATACTCTTGAGTGAGACTAGAGCAGAGGATGAACTCTGGGAGCACTCCTTGGCCACTGACGGGTGTTTCTTCCATGGGACTAGTCTGGGGCTAGTTTGAGTTAAACACCTTATGAAACATAATTAGCCATGTTACGTAATAGTTCATACACATAATGCACCAGGTCCTCTGCCTCATGGGTTTCACTCTCCTGTGAGACAGTGCTACTTGCTATAGGTCCCTTGCAGGGACCAGGGAGCTGCTTATAGGAGTGAACAGAACCAAAATGTGTGTTAGGATGATGGGATAGAAGAAAGACAATGTGGGGAAGAGAACATGCTGAAACCTGTTGGAAGTCTGCAAAGCAAATGCTGAGAAAATCTTTATTCTATTCCTATTTCCCTGAAGAAGCGCATAAAGGCAGGGGGTAGAAATGCTTCTGTGTGTTCAGCGTTTATGTCAAATAACAGTTTTGTCTTCTAATAGGATATTGCTTTATGGACTAGAAGCTCTTTTGGAAATTTTTCCCCCCTTAATTTGTGGTTTAGAGAAAGAAGGGCAGTTCTTCACAGTTCAGAATTGAAGTAGTTTTTTTCTTCAAACTCTAGGTGCAGAGACAATTTGTAGTATGTGGTACACACAGGGATTTTAATATCTCCCACTGAATATTTTCTCTACTTTCTCTTTATCAGCACCTGTGATCTCCTCTTGAATTTTACATGGTATGTCATTACAAAGATGGAAAATATGCTACCAAATTGTTTCTTGGAGTGTAATCTTTTTTCGGTCTGTAATGATCTAGGACTTTGACCTGATTATATCTAGTTCACCACACCTTTTCCTAATATTACAGACTTTTTTCCTTTACTAGTTGTAACTATGGTGCTCATGCTGTACACTGATCAATGCATTAAGTATGGTTTTAACCTTTCAATTGATTTTACTAATTTCTTCTAGCAGATGGAGATGAGTGAGAAGAACAGTAATCCAGAACCCTTTTTAATCAAATATATTAATATCTTAGTCCTTTTTCAAGATAACTATTGCATTAGTGCCACTTAACTGAAAGCAGATGCTGTGCAATTTTTGCTTTTCACATCAAAGTGAAGAATTCCGTCGATTCTTGTTAAAAGTGGATCAGCTTGGGGTAACTGTGATTCCTTGACTTTCTGCTACTGTACAGAACTCTTTCAGATACAATTTGACAAGTTAAAATTAGAATGGTCATATGATAATATGAAGAGCATATTTTTGGGAAGGGTCTCTCAGAATTAAGTCCTGTCTGAATATTTGGGACAAATATATTTAAAAAATACAGTTTTGGTGGTTTTATTAACAAGTGGCTAAAATTGTTCTTGCATAAAAAGTTTTGGAGGATTTTGTTAAAACTAACAATGTTTAATAAAACTCTATATTAGAAGAAAGGGAGATAAATGTTAAAGATTTATACACTGGCACAGTACCGCTCTGCAGTCTGACCACATTAAAAAAAAAAAAAAAGGGTTATAAGTTTGCCATTAAAAAGTTATGTTAAACTTAATGAAATTTTTATTACTCTGAAAGAGTGACTTTGTTCTATTGTATAAGACTTTCCCTGAAAGAAAGTATTTGCAGCAAAATTTGAACATGTTTTCAGATGGTGAAGCTCATAGCCAGTTTTTTAGATGCTTTCCTCTGTTTCATTGTTAATAATTGGCTCTACAAAAAGCTAAAGGAGACTTGCTAACTACAATCCATTTTCTGCTTGAGCAGATAACTTTCTGTTCACATGAAAAATGGACTTAAAAATGCAAAATTTTTCTGGCCCTGTTTCAGAGCCTGTTTGGACTTCTTTCTAAGACTTACCTTTTAAAACTCCTAGATTAAATACCTGCAAATTTGTCAACAGATTTACTTAAGTTGAAGGCTGAGTGGGCAATCTTTTTCACTTATATGAAATGTGTTTTGTTTTGCCTTAAATGGAATTAATTACGGTAAACCAGAAAAATCCAGCTTTGAGGTAAATTCAAGCAGTTTTCTATTTTCATTTTTTTTCCTTTTAAAAAACTGCTTATTTGCTAAAGTAACTCTGAAAATAGACATAGTGTCTGGCTCTGCTTGCTTTCCTTTTAGTCTTCATTTTCTCTGCAATATTTCTCTAGTGCTTTAAAAAATACCCTTTGATTAGTGTCACTCTTCTGCTTTTCTTGACATCCTGCACGTTTTTGCCAGTTTATACTTTTCATTCTCTCTCTCTGACTCCTTTTTAGTTTTCAGGGTGCTTGCTGTTCAGAACTTGAAGTATTTGTCCTTTTGACATTCCCTGAAAGTCCTTTGCTTCTGAGTCATCTTCTTGTTCCTTTTTAGATGATTCTCAGAGATATAGAAACCTTTGCTGTACCTTTCTTAGTTGACAAGAGGGCTGAATTGTTGCAATCAAGAAACTCTCCCCACAAGTACATAACCAAACACTTGCCAAAAAAAGAGAGACACCTTTTCTTTGGTTTTGCACTTTATCAGACCTTCACTGAAATAATTTTTCCCTTATTCACTAAAAATCTGTGGATCACACCCTAAATATTCCTGAATATTTGATGCATTTTTAATTTATTTCCACTCATAACAGATTTTATTGTGGTTTTGACTTCGTTGGGCTATGTGAATTTGCTTGTTATTAATGTTTTAGAGCATATTAAAGTGGAAATGGATACCAGTTCCTGTAAAAATTGCCCTTTGACTCAGAATACTTGTATACAGATTTATAATTCAGGCAGAGCAGTACAACAGTTGGGAACAATGCAGTGGGAGTCTTAATAAAATGAAAGAAAGCTGAAAGACAGGGAAATCCTGTTATTGTGAAGCTTATCAGTGTGAGGAGGAGTTTTAGAAGATATAGAAGAAAAGAAGAAATAAGATGAAATATTGTATATTGGAAAAAATGAATTGAAAGCAACTGAGTAGCAGAAATATTTAACCTTTTACAAATGTAGTAACATGAAAATATATGGTATAGGGTTTTCTGCTTTTTGGGTTTTTTTAATACAAGCTTCTAGTCTAAGCTGTACTTACAGAATGGAAGAAAACGGTTCAATGATATGCATTCTTGAGGAATATATACATATCTCAACAAACTGTTAATTAATTTAGTCATAGATCTGCTTTCCATCAGGAACTTTTCCAAACAGCTCTATGGCCTGAGGACACAGCATTAAAATAAAGCAGAGAAAATGATGTCCACAGAAATAATGATGAAAAGGGCGGAGTTGAACCAAATGAGCTGGAAAACGTTCTGTAGGCAGAATGGGAACCTTTGTCACAACAAACATGTGCCTGCCTCTGGTGTTGGAGATAATAGGAAGTTGCATCAGACCTTGCACTTCTCGCCTTCAGGTGATGTTGGAGTAGTAGCCTTTGTTCCCTGGCAAGAGATTTCTCACATTATGAAAATACAGATCTACAATGCTTTATTCTCTTCCAGGCAGAGGCAGCACGTTTCTCTTTACAGATACTATGGCACTTGTGCTTTCCAATCAGCATACTTTCGTTACAGAGATATATCTTATTTCTGCTCCCCAAAGGTAACAGGCAAATCAGAGTTATGCACGGTGGAATGTGCATTCCCCTGCTTGATTTTGTGAATTTGCAGGTGAAAAAAATCTGCAGACCTGCTGGTGTCAGTTACTTTTTACAAGCTGCCACTTGGGAAGTTTTTTTTTTCATCTCACTATTCTTATTAAAGGAATGCCAAGCATACATGATTGCCAGACTTCTTTTGTCTAGTTCTCACCATCATTTGCCTTGGGCTAATATTGTCCTTCACTTTTGCAATCATCTTCTCATTTTCCTACTACCGCTCCATGCCCGGGTTTGGGACATCTAAAGAGTTTAAGGTACTTCATTAAAATAATTTTCCTGATTTCATGTGGTGCTAGGCTGATGAAACAAGTTGATTCAATTTTCTCTCACAAGGCTGGCTTTTCTGATTGTCTGGATCTCCCTCCCAAGTGCCCCTCCTCCATCTGAAGATCCTTGAGTTATCAGTCTAAAAGCATGGCTAGAACCAGTGTGTTTTGGTGAGACATCGAAACATGGTGAAAGCCATTACTGAAACATCCTCCTACAAAGGACTGTGATGTAAAAGAGACAGAAGTCAGTGCACTGATTTGTAATCCCTTTGATGCAAAATCGACTTTGAATTTCTCAACTGTTTTTTACATTTGATGTACAAACTTTTCATACATTTTTTAAGAATTTGTCAACTCCTTCTGAGCCAATAGAGACCTTTATGAATGTTGGTCATTTAGTAATTCTACTCTGTTTTCCTGTTATTTTCTTATCTAATATGTTTTCAAACCACTGAGCAATAAATCCAATCAGTAAGTTAATGATATACGGTTGACTTGCATAATATGTGCAATATTTTTTAGTCATAAAAGTTATAATTCAGTTAAATATTATCCCAAGGCACACCAGGTTGAAAGTCACTGCTTTGTAGAAGCCATATTTCCTGTAAGCTGCAGATTCAAAAAGTGAGGTTCTAAAAACATCTCTCAGAGAGATATGTGCAAACACAGCTTGGTCAAAGGCACTTCATGATCAGTGCTAGGCAGTTTCAGTAACTGTTTTCCAGGTGAAGGTTTGGATGGCAACACAGCCCATGAACAGGCTCATACATGTCTGTCTGCTGTGTTTCTTTGCTCTGGTGGATACTCAGTCATCCACAGCAAGCGGATGCCGGCGTGGTGATGGCTCTTCTGCTCCACCTGGAGAAGTGTGCATCTCCACCAGATGGTGTGGGGACAGTGGTGATGAGAAACAAGGTAAGTCTTGGTGGGCCTTGGCAGAAGTGTGATACGGTCTGGTAACTGAACGTGACAGCAGAGAGAACTAGGGGGATTTTTTAATGTTAGAAAAAGACTGAGAATTCTTTTTTTTACCCTCTTTATTTCATCTTTAAGAAAGCTTTTTTCCAGCTGCTGTTTGATTTTTCCTGCTTTTTTTTATTTCAACATTTGTGAAGTGCAAGACTAATAAATCTTCATATGGATATTATATAGCGAAGCATTTCCCCATCCAAATTCAAAGGAGATCCAGCAAGTAATACTTTTTTCTCCTTAATTTGTGGTAAAATTGTTTGATAGAATTCAGATTTAATCCAAAATACCTAGACTAAGGTATAAACTACAACAAGTTTTCTTTTTTTTTTGTCTAGACAAGGGTGGAAATTTTCCTGAATTCATGAGCTGATTATCCTGGCTTGATCTTTGTCACATTCATTGGTTATAAATACAATTGCTGCAGTTTCCTGTAAGGAATTGATCTAAGCGGTGAGATTGAATTTTAACTGCTATTGTCTGAGTAAATTTGCATCATAATTCTAGTATTTCCAGAATACTGTACTATGAAATGGTGCTGTAAATAATTTCATGTTGTGTTTTTAAGCCCAGCTGGAGATGAAACACCACACAGTTGCTGCTTGTGGTGAAATGGGGAGGAGAATCGAAGAAAAACTTGTGTGTTGAGATAAGAAGAGTTTACTAATTGAAAATAAAAATAAAGTAAAATGCAATAATGGTAAAGGTAATAACGGTAAATAATAATGATAATAAAAGGGAAAAAACCTATGAGTGCTGAACAATCCAATTGCTCCCCACTCACTGACTGATGCTAGACCTTCCCTTCCCAAACCCAGATTGGCCACGCTTCCAGGTAACTCCCCCAATTTGATACAGTGGGCATGACCTCTCCCAGCTATGCTTCCCCCCCTAGTTTTGGGATTTTTTTTTTTTTTTCCTCAGAATTACAAAATATTCTGAGTTGGAAAGGACCCACAAGGATTGTTGGGTCCAGCTCTTGAGTGCATGGCCCGTATGCAGACCATACCTACAGCCTTGGTGTTATTAACACCAGGCTCTGATCAGTTGAACTAACCCTGCAAACCTCCTCACTGGCAGAGCATGAGACAAAGAGAAAAAATAAGTCCCTGTCATAAGATATATATGATTTAGCAGAAACACAAAACATCAGTGTGTTATCAACACACTGTTATTCCAAATCCAAAGCAGCACTGTAACAGCTACTGAGAAGAAATTAACTCTACCCTACCTGAAACCAGGACAGATACATAAGACAGTCCTTCTCCTTGAGGATTTTTGTTCTGAGTCCAAAAAAAGAGCTTGGATTTATCAAAAATTTTAATTCTAACGAAAAATCTCATCTAAGTTCTTCTACTCACTATGCAACAAAGGAAACTACCACCTTTGTTGGGATTTTAAAATTTCACTTTAAATATAAAGCAGATGGTCTTTAGATGAGCCCGTGTCTTTCTGGCCACACTGAAAACTGCTAATTAGAACATGTTAGCAATCATTGAATTCAGCTGAAATCTGTGAGAAAGAGCAGTGACTTAAATCCAGGTTCTTCAAATTACAATTTTGCGTCCAGCTACATAAAGTTTTCTTCCTCTGATGGGACTCTGTTTTGTCCAGAGGATGCAGAGATGCTTGGGACAGGAGCCTTGAATCAACTCCAGGATACTTGATTTTTATTTCTCTGTAAATAGGACATCTGTTAAGACTGTATTGGATATTAGTACATTTTTGTAAGTTTCTTGTGCTGTACAAAAATGTATTAAATGGCAATGGCTGCAAATCATGCCTGTTGAATTCCCTAACATGTCTAACACATCTCAGATTAGAATATATTTTTATCACTTGCACAAGAGGTGGTTATGCTAAGTTCTGCTGCATAGCCTTGAAATCCTGACTGTGCTTGGTCTTGATTTCCCTGGAAAGGTAATTTCCTCCAGGCAGCACTTTCTATTGTGATTGCAGAATATGGAACAAGAGGTGCATTCTTCCATTATTTTTTTATGGAGGCTTTTTACACCTGTTTGTTGAGGGAATACAGCTGCAGAGAAACGCTTATATATATGAAAGAAGGGAATTAAAGGTTTCTCCAAAGACCAGTACAGAAAAATGAGCCTATGGGTTCTGTAAAAACCTAAATATGAAATTATATTGTATTTCATATGAATGAGCTAGAAGTGTAGAACTAGGCTTTGAGGGACAGGCTGCGTGCTGGGACTGCTTGGATAACGCTCTGGATTACTTCAGGAGATAAGTCAGCTGTCAGACATGAAGATACAGATCAGGCTGTCAAATCTGAGATTTGTCCTGCTGCCATTCTTTCTTGTGATTTGGGATTATTGCGAAATTATTTTTCTGCTTAGGTTTCAGACCCTGATTTCATGTTCGTGGCAGGTTCCTGCTCTTTTCCTTGGGTTTTGCTCAGGTTTAAGGAAGCTTCTGCAGTGAAAAGATATAAAAGTTGGAATTCTAGTTTTTATTGTTCATTTGATCTTCATACTGCAAATATTTGCCAGGAAATGAATGATAACTACTCTTAAAAATATTTTGTTCCCAGAATACTCCAAACTGTGATTTTATACCTACGCACACTTGAAATAGAACCTTTTACTGTAGTCTCTTCCTGTAAGACTTGGAATTTTTTCTTAGCGGTTACTTTATATATTTTTTTTGTTCACAGGAAATTCAGCAAAAATTGTCTAAAAAAATCCCATACATTTCTTCCTTCTGAACTTTTCCTCCCTAAGCAGCGACTTTACCTTTGTAAATCTGTCTTCCAGCAAATCTACATTGGTTTGCTCTGAAGTTATATTTTCTGTGAAAATGAATACTGCTTTGGAAAATAATGATGAATGATTAACTTTTTAATTAAAAAATTAAAAATTAATTTAAAAGGGTAAAATTCTTGCTATTTCATGCATATTAATTTGCAGTTGTTTTTTCAGGTACAAGAAAATTCCTGAAGAAATACTGAAGATGATTTAGTGCATTTCATGCAATGTGAAGCAGATATGCTTCAGCAGTGTTTGTGCTTTTGATAAACTTCTGACACGCTTTTTAGCCACTTAAACATCTAAGGAATAAAAGCATCAATAAAAAGTTGATTGATGACTCAGCCAATATGCACAGTAACTTGAGTCTGGAATGCTTGTGTGAATTATTTCTGTTTTCCCCTCTCTCACCTTATAATTAATTGTTGCAGTAAACGGACATGGATATGAAAGTCATGAGATTGAACATAATAGTGTGACTATAAATGCTGCAGTTGCAACTTTATTTAAAATGACTAGTGAACTGTGATAGTACAGACTAGACCAAAAGCATTAGCAGGGGTCTGGAGTGAGCACCAATTTGAGAGGGAGTGTGAAGGCATTGTAACTCTTGTGTATAAAACGAGGATCCCAATTAGAAGGCAGGGTCTTAACCCATTTTCCTCTGCTGTGTGAGACAAAGAGCAGGGGAACAGAAATTTTCCTCACAGGGCATGAGATTGAGAGACAGAACTACGTACTGGCCACTCTGCTTGGGCTGAAGCCGCAATAAGTTTGCTCTTTACAGCTCCATCTACTTCGACATTTTTTTTTAATTTAAATCCTTCCAATACCCCAATAAGTTCTTCAAGGTGGGGCTATCCAGCCTGTCAAGCACATCCAGGAGCTTCCATTCAGTTTGGATATGATGCATAAAGAGCTGTTTGACACCCATGCAGAAACCAACATCTGTCCCTCCATCCCAGGAAGTAATTATTTATCTGGTCAGATACCCTCCTCAAATTGCCTGACTGAACTTGTACACCAAACTGGGTTCTGTGCCAGAAAGGTGTTCTGCCTCCCTTTTCTAACCTATGTTGCCCTACAGGGGAATCTGGAAGGGGGGAAAATGGTCCTTCCTCAGCACATTGCTATGTGCGCTGGAAGAAATAAGAAAGAGGAAAGGCAAGTGGGGACACTGTGCCCTTCTAAGGACTCATTTCATCTCTTGTTTGAATGATGTGGAATAAAAAAAAATTGCTATCTGATTACATCCTGGTGTTAAGTCTTTGTTTTTCTATGCAAGAAGTCTGGACAAATTCTTACCTTAGAGCTGCAGTGTATTTTAAGAACTGTCTCTGCATATAAATTACTAGCTTGGAGAATTTCCTACAAAAAGGTAACTACACACTTATTTGTGATGAAAAGAGCATATATTATAGTAATAAAATATAAACAGACAAGTTTGGATTTGGTCTGATGAAGGAAGGACTTGGTTGTTTGTTTTGGGTTTTTTTCCGATGTTCATTTTCACTCTCACTTGTCTCTCTTCCACTGAACTGTTTCTTTTAGTTCATGATTTAAACATTCTGGTGTTTCTCACTTTTTTTTCAGGGCCCTGTTCAGAGTGTTTCTGTGTGTTAATTAAACAGTAAGTGATGGTGAAAAAATATCCTTTTGCTTCTGTTTTTAAGTTTTCATTTTTTGTTTGTTTGCTTTTATTCAGGTTCCTCCTCAGACAAGTGTGATTTTGAAACCAATCTATGCAAAGCTCTTCCTGAATTCAATTTACATCCTGGCTGGATAAGAAGAAATGGCCAATCTGGCATGGTACCACCGTACTCTGACCACAATGGGAACCAGAGTGGTAAGACTCCTCATGTTTTTGAGGAAGCCACGGACTCTTACAAATTATGTCATTTTCTGTTTAATTTGCTACGTTTTGCTAATTTCTTGATAGTTCAATTATATTCTGCTACATGTTTTCTGAGTAGTTGTGTCTATATTTTCAGGTGATTGCAATTACAATAACCCAGAATTCGAGGTGCAGGGGGGTGGGGAAAGGCAGCATTCCAGTAAGCAATTCTTGTTATCATAGAAAAGCAAATAATCTGTTTCAAAAGGTGTGTTTGTCTACCAGAGTGATCTTTCCTTGTTTTGGAAATATTAGGTTATAAATTCAGTCTTGATGATTGCAAAGTTTAGAGATTTTGAGATGTATTTTCATGGGATTTTTGACTGGTAAATGTCTGGAGTGTGCGTATCTATTACCTGTGGCTAATATTACTGTTCCAAATATTTTGAGAGAAGAGAACTTTGTATCTGGAGACAGAATAAGCTTTGATAGTCTGTTTTGGAGCCAGCTTCTTTCTAAATCTTCTTACAATTCTACTTTGCCTTGAAGACTGTCTCTCAACTAGGTAATTCCTTTTCTCTGTTCTCAGACAAAATATACCCTTTATACTTGTCCCATGGCCAAATTAACCCTGCTTTTCCTTCTGTAATACATACTGTAATACAATAACTGTTTAGTTGTCTTCTCCATATTTTCTGTTACTCTTCATCTCCACCCACACCCTCTCATCTCTCCTGGGCACAAGCAGTGCTTTGGCAGCCCTCACTGTGAGCACCTGAAGGCAGGCATGCAGTGTTGGAGCATGTACAAGAAGATAATCCTATGTGGGATGCAAGTGTTTTTATGATTAGCCCAGGTGCTTTACACCTCGTTCCCAAACGGTGATGATCTGGGAGTGTGGAAATCTACACTATTCTGAAGTAGCATCTCCTATGCATTGTGTAAGGTACCAAACAGGTAGAAGTTCCCCGTATTGATGAGTATAAACTGGTGGTTTTGAGGTGAATGTATGGAAAACTTGCTTAGAAATCAGCAGATGAAAATGGAACCCAAATTTAAAAAATTTTATTGAAAAAAACAACAACCAAAAGCCTACTCTACCTTTTCCTGCAAGTTCTTGTTTCACAGTGGACAACTCTCATGATACTCTGTAAATAGGAAACTTTATACATGTGATACGCTTTTAGCAGCTTCAGGTTTTGCTTGTGTATATCACAGAAGCACATCCTGCTGTGTGTATTGTGCTTCCAAAAAATAAGGTTGCTCTTAAATAAACATTAATTTAAACTGATATTAGCATAACAATGTGAGCAGCTACCAAACCTTTTTCATAAACTTAGGCTTTATTTCAAGTATGCAAGTTGTGAAATAGTTTGTCTTTAAAATAATAAAGCTCTTCTCATCAAGAAACACATTTAAAAAAACCCCAAAAGTACCATGGAATACAAATACAGCAAACTCTTGGCTAGAATCAAAAAAGGTTAGCCAGGCAACAGTATTGCTGCAGTTGAAGTCTCTAGGAATTGTATGTGATTGGTAGCATGCACCATATCAGGACGTAACAAAGGCCAGAAAAATACTCTTATAATTGTCAAAAAGGTTACCCTTATCTTGCAAAAAAACAGTGGGGAAGGGAAAATTTGAGACAGCCAAAGCTAGCAAAAGATTGAGAATCATGAACTGAAGTGTTTGTTATAGATGAAGCAGTCTGTTCAGTCACCTATATGTTCACTTTTACTTGTTTTGGGCATTCATTCACCGCTGTATCTGCCAGGTCTGAATTGTGCAGTGGTCATGTGGATCTAAGTTATTTTATTCGGGTAGCAGGAAGCTAAAATACCTGCATCTATTCAGCTTTCTGAGAGGCTGTGTACTCAGATCTGTGAACTGAATAGCTAAGGAGATTTCAATGCATTTTATTAATTTGCTTTTATTTTTCTACCTGGAGAATGTCTAAACTGTACTTTCATTTTCTAAATGCTGGTTCTAATCACCTAGGAAATATTTATCTTCTTATTGCAGTGAGTGGAGTTTTCCCACTGCTGGTGACTCAAGAGACTCTGCAGTCAGTTTTATGTTGGTTCCTGCTTAAAACCCAGAAATAATTTTCTATTGTGACAACCGAGCAGAGTATGCTCTATGGCAGAGTGTTAAAGGGAAGACTTCCTACCATCAGGATAATACACAGACATTAGCAGAAAAGCAAAGATCCCTTGGTAAATTTAACTCCTTTGAAGATTTATGTAGTCATTACTAGAACCCAAAACATTTCTTTAGGTCTGTCTCTCATGGCTCTTTTTTTTCACTGAAAAAGTAATTGAACAGACCAGTGACAACCACTTAAAAAAACCCCAAACCAAAACACAACTTGATTTTGCTAGCTAAAACTATTCTCTATGGAGAGGTCTAATGTGAAATGACTGTTCAAAGAATTTCTTAAAATTACTATTTCTGCCCCATCTCTGTAAAAATTCCTGTGGCAGGTTAAAAATAAACTCTTGACTCTTAGACACATTTATCTTCAGAGAATTAAAAGAAAAAATTTCAAACTTTCATGGAAGCTATCATCCAACGGAACAGATTGGAGTCAGGGACAGGGCTCCGCAGAGGCACCAAGCCATCTGTTGTGGGTAGGAACAATATCCTTGCAGCTGGCAGGCTCTGAAAGTGCTGCCTGAGCAGTCAGGAAGGGTCTAAGACCTGGGAGCAGCATGGCCATTGCCCTGGTAGCAGGCTGCAAAATGCTCCTCTGTGGGGGATCGCTCAGCTGGCTCCAGCCTTGAGCTGGGCTTGTGGTGCTTCATCAGGGGCTTTCCAGTTCCACACAAGGATGAGAGGTCAAGGTGGGTAGTTTAATAAATTAAGTATTTAGATATTTTGATTTATCTTCTGACATTTGGTTAATGTATTAATCTTAGTTTTTAGGATTTTTTTATTTCCTTGTGTCCCACTTGGCTTTTTTCTCTTTCATCTTCCTCCTTTCATTAGCATGTTAATGTTAGAGGACAACAGTTTACTTGACATTGTTTGGAGTTTGGGAAGGAGAAGAGAAGAGAAACAAAGAAAAAGAATTAAAAATAGATTGAGTCTTTTTCTGTTCTTTGTTGTTCCTCTTGCATCCTTTAACATCTAACATCTCTGAAATCTTCATGTGCAGGAAGATCCAAATTTGACTTGCAGTATTTGGTATCCTCAAATAGGGTGATTGCCTTCCATCTTTTTATAAGATCTAAATATTTTCAGGAAGAGACACAATCAGTCAAAGGACATAGCAACCTCCATAGTTCACTGACTCCTCTTGAGCTGTTAGACTTTCAAGTGAAGCAAGGACTTGTTTTGTAAATGAAAGATAATGGTGTCTCTTATGGTAGCTTTGAAATTCTGAAGATAACTTTTTGTATTGGGAATGTGTACAGGGATACCACAACTTTCTCTGCAGCAAGGCAATTTTCCGAGCACCCAGAACCCGGACACTCATCTGAACACCAGCAGAACCTATAAAAACACCACTGTCTTCTCTCCCATGTTCCATCACCACCTCAAAGATCTGAACTGTCATGATAAATTTGTATTGTTGTTTACAGCGGTTTGATGTTTAGACATGAAATATGTTATCTATTCAATAACTGGAGTTTAAAGTCTTTGATCAGCTTTCTGAATAAGTCTCACTTTGTCCCAAAATTTTGCAATTCTATGTTGAGTATTCAAGCCATCACCTCAGGAAACATTTTGGAATCCTACTTCAAATTTTGGCTGGAACATGGAGCAATATTGAACATGAAAAAAAGCTTGGAAAACAATGGCTACAAGTCCTATTGTTCTTTTCTGGGGAAACAATTCTACTTGGCTTTTTGGTTATTAATTTATAGCTGTGCATATTGCGCTTCTTGTTTTATTGTTGGGGGTTTTTTCCAAGCTTCTAAGTTTTCTCTTTTTCTTCCTTCTAATAGCTTATTTCCTCTCATTGTCCTCTGAAATGCAATCCTCTTCTGCAGCTTTAAGGACAAATGTATTCCTTCCAACTGATGAAGAACATATTTGCCAGGTATTTTGATGTACAGTCCTTGTATTACATTCTTTGACATAGTATTTCCCTGGAATAATCAGACCTTCTTCTTTTTCCTAGATTAGATTTCATTATTGGGTCAGTCAAATGAATGGAACACTGATGGTGGGGCTTCAAAAGCACTCTGAGCATACTGTTACAAACATTTGGCAAGTTTCAGGAGAACTACAAAATCAGTGGAATGTAAATACCATCACAATCAATAGCACCGAAAAGTATGAGGTTAGTAAACTGAGGTTACTGTAAAGGACACTTCTTAAATGGGTTATAGATTGTGGGCCTTTTTAATAGGTCAGCACTAAATATGTTGTAAATGGAAAGAAATCACTGTCATGAGGTAAACGAGAAAAAAGCCATTTTGAAGATCATAGTTTGCATTAACAAATACAGCTTGTATTTATCTCTTAATGGTGTTAAAACTAACACCAAACTTTTCTTGAACCAGTCAGTCTCACTGAGCCATAAATTATCTGCCAGATATACTTGTGATCTTAACTTTCAATACAGTATTCTCTTAGCCTCAAACTGGACTGATAAACTCAAGGTTTCGTTTATATAGGAAATAGCATTTTATACTATGAGATACTGTTTTATAGGGGTGCTGCAGATGACAGACACTGTACTTAACTATTAATTGCAGCTTTGGGCCTTTGTCGCAGAACACATGCATATGGTTTTATTTTGCTCAAAGCTACTGAAAAGAAATGCAAATGTCATAAGCTATTTAAATGTTTTTACATGTGCATTTACAAAACACATTAGCACAGTAAATGTAACTTAGGGCTATAATATTGTGGGTGATGTACACTCACTGTTATGCATAATACTGGAGAGGAAGTGGGGAGCAGAGAAGAAATGAGAGGCCTTTCCTGCTACAGCAGTTACTGTGAAGATTCTTAGCATACAAACCCGAAGGCATAACAGCACAACCTCATTTCAAAACACCAAACGAGTAACATAATTATTTGACTTCCATACTGTGCTAAAGCATCCAACAGGATCTTGATTTTTGAAGTAATACTGGCCTGCTCAACCCTTCTGAGAATGTATATTGCAAAATATCTGTACCAAACTCAACACAAGTATCAGCATTGGTATTGGTCAATGATTTACATCTACCTGATATGAGTGTATATTTAGCAATCTGAGGTTCTACTGGAAGGGTTTACTTCTAGATTTATTTTTTACATCCTTCATATTACTTGAAAAATTGACTGAGTCTGGGAATGGTTAATATAATATGGCATCTACTTCCTCTGAATTGCTAGGTCAAATCCTAATTAGATCATTGCTTGCAAACCCAGTTATACTTTGGCCTCTATCAAGTGAACTGATGGGCAGAGTCCAGCTTTAAAGAGGCAGGTGTCAAACTTAGTGCAGTAATCATTACAATTAGTTTAACACAGCTCAGCCCCTCACAAAACCTAGAGTCTGAAGCTGAGCAAATTTTCTTCTTTGTTTGCACATTTTGCTCCAGTGACAACTTGCAAGATGTCACTGTCCTAGAAGTGAATGCAATTCACTTGCCCTTTTTGCACTTGTTCTTTTATACGACAAGATACTTAGCCTACAGAGATACCTGTGGCATTTTTCAAGATAAAATTTTGATTGTTAATGTTTCCATGGAAAAAAAATGACGAGAGACAATTTTTATTTGGATGTACAAATCACTTTGAAATAGGGTGCTTTAATAATTTTGTCAACTTTACAAACACATTTGAAGTGAGATGTTAGTTAAAATCAACCTCTGAACCTCCACTGCTTATTTTCTTTGCTCATTTTGATGTTGACTGTGTAACACTTAAGTCTCTTCCTACTAAGAGTCTAGATTATATTTATGGGATATGGAATTTTGTTTTGGCATTTAAAAATCTCAATTTTATGGAATTCTGAGATACAGAAATTGCCAATGTTTAATTACTGAACAAGCAGCAAGCTCAGTATTGGCTGGGTTTTGGAGAACTGTGTCATGGTTTTCTCTGCTAAGCTTATTTACTGAGAACAAATTTCTGTCTCCGAGACTTCATTAAGGGGAAGGGTTCTAGGCTTGGGGTTCATTTCTGCCTTTGTGCTTGATTCCTGTTTTACCTTGTGCTTTGCTGCCATGCTGGCAATCTGTCCCTGTGGTTGCGTCGTGCAGTCAGCCCAGCTTGTGTTTGATCCCACCTACAGCCCCACTACAGCTTTCATTCCACTCATGGAGCGGCGATGTTAATTTGTTCTGGTGCTCACAGATATTGCATAGATATAGATCATTGCCATTATGAGCAAAAAGTGCCACAAAGTAGACTTTTTTTGTTACTGACTTCTGAGCTTAAGGAACTCTAGACTTTGTGTGAGAAGGAAAACTGAATGATTCCTTGCTGGAGTAAACTTGGGTGTGAGTCACTTTGGTTATTATTGGACTGAACTCAGGGGAGGTTGGCTGAGTATCCGCACCAGATAAAGCCTGGATAATCTTTTTTAGACCCAGGAGCAGCTGGAGGCATCTAGAAATATTATCTTCTGGAAGTGGGGAAGTTGAGAGACTGTTCATGAGTTTTGGGGGAAACAAGCTCAAGACTTCATGTGCTCTGATGGAATAGGAACTTGAAGCAGCCTCTGATTTTGCACCAGCAAAGTGAGCTAGTCCCTCTTTAGCATTGTCTAAATCACTTGTCTTGGTACATCATAAAATCTGACTGTGAAAACCCAACTTCAACCTATAGGTAGATATATATTAAAAATGAAGGTATTAAAAACTGAATTTTAATTTCACAGTGTAACATCATTGTGAAAAGGTGAAATATTTGTCAAATCCTTGATATTAAATAATATTTCTTGTTTCTTCTTTTTAATTATAAAACAGTACACTACATTGTTTTAGAAACTTATCTGAAACCATGTAATGATAGAAACAGAAAAAATGAATACACTCTTTGTCCTTCTAGTGGTGATGTCATGAAAGCACACATTAACTACACATATCATTGCAGCAGAATTCAAAAATTCTAAATACTGTTTTCTGAACTAAATCAAATGAGCAAATTTTCACGATGCTGCACTTCAGTCATATAAACATATTTTTGAATGGGATATGGCTGCCATTCTTGTGCAAGCCAACTGCAGCTTCAGAGAAACAAACAAAAGACTGAAGATTAGACTCCTCAAAACAATTCCAGCTCATAACATAATGGTCATATAATTGGATAAGTTGTGTCATCCTGTACAGTGAAAAACTCAATTCTTGATAATTTATAGGTTTTCTGCATCAATCTGTTAAACTATGCACAATATCATTTCTGAAATCACAACGTAATATTTGAAAAATTATTGCTAACTCTGTGAATTCCTTATTAAGAGCTAGAATGTACCTCTAGGTAGATTGTGCCTCCAAGACTCTGGAAAATCCTGAAGCTGTGTCATCCCAAGATGTGGCTAGGGAATAATTAAAGGAATGTTATTCATAAGATTGATTTCTTGGGTTGTTTTGATTGGTATGTTTTTGTTGTGTTTTCCCAAGGACTGTGACTGATCAGTCAGTTCCCTTGTACACCACTGCAGAAAACCTGTGACATTCTGTACATTTACAAATGTGGATTGAAATCTGCCCTTAAGATGGAAATGTAAAATATTTGTGACTTTTTCTGCATAGAAGACTTGGGTAGGGAAAACAAATATTGCTATTGTAACATTAGAGCAGAATAACTGTCAGCCAAGTACCCCTCAAGGTTTGTTTTGGCTAAAAACTTGATGAAAGTCTTCTGAATAATGGTGGTTTTTGCTCTGACTTTCCTCCAGGTTTCTGAAAAATTCTGTAATCAACCAGAAATTGTTCACATTTCCCGTCTCTCATTGAATAATGGCTTGATAAACATAAAATCCTTTGTGTTTTATTCTTTAACTGTTATGATCCTTGCTTAGATTTTAAGGCATTTTATTGTGATTTTCAGATCCCTCCTGCTAAATTATGCTTCAATCTTGAGTTAGATGATTGGGCTACATATCTGTGCTTGTGTAAAAAAGCCACAGATGTGTGAAGAAGCCAGGATGGTAATCCTCCAAAATTGTTAAATGTGTGATTAGAGTCCTCATATTTCCAACAGAAACTCCATGGGCTAGATTGGCATACACTGTGTGCCCTTTTGTTTGGTCTGTAACACTGGTAAATTCTGTTTCTTGTTGATTTGCTGTTAATCTCTTTAGGTTATCTTTTGGGCAATGGTGGAGACCCAGAGACACGGTGAAACTGTTGCCATTGATGATATTACCTTCAGTGAAGGATGTTCTTTGGCATGTGGTAAGAATACCTGTATTTCAGGAGCCAGGTCATTTTACTTTGTCTTTTCCTCCGATTAGAAGAGAACAAACAATGGAAAGCCTTTTGCTATTTGAAGGCTTTCTTAACTCTGTGTTTTCATTTGGGTCGTTTTCATTTCTCCAAACAATCATCTGTCTTCTCACATCTAAACACAGTTACAAAGAAAGACAATAAATACTCTAAGAAATCTGATACATTATAAATGTAGGGCTCAGTGGGCAAAAAAAATCTGCTGCTTTTGGCTGAAGAATTGATGTGTTCAGCCAGCTCAGGCAAAGCTTTGGGGCTGACTAGGAAGATTCCCAAGGCACTTGTGTATTTCTAAATACGTGAAGGTCCTGATCCTCAGCTGTGCAGTGGGGTTATTCTGTTCTGCTCTGCTACACCCAAGAACTGTAATGTCAGGCTAGTCATCTCTGCAGTCAGACCATCCCTGCATGCCAGGATTCTTTAGCGAAGCATTTCCTATTTCCCTTTTCAACCCAATGTATTTTCATGGAAAAGGAACGCTGCCCATCCCAGCATAAATTAAGTTGCTTGCTGCTCTGTATTGCACAAGAGTACTGCCCTGTGGCACCTATGTCACATCCTCAGGTGAGTGCTGTCCTGATTCAAAGCATCTCCTTTGTTTTCTTTTCTCTTATTCCTGGTGTGAGCACAGAGGGTTTAGACTTTAAACTTACCTGGAGATATGGGAAGCAGTGTTTGACACAGACCAAGCTGGGTTACATGGTTGGGTTTGTGTGTACCATACTCCTAAATAGTGCTCTATAGATTTCCCCATAGGAAAAACTGTTGAAAAGAGATGCACACGGGTATTACTGTGTTAGAGTGATGAGCAATTGCAAGCAGATCACATTAAGAGCAAAATACAAACCCTAATTTAATGATGCCAGCAGGCTTACATATTTAGTTAAAAGGCAATCTGTACTGGGGAAATGAAGTTTCAAGTACCTAAACCATGCCAACTTCCCCATTTTACAACTTTCTTATAGTGGAGAATTATAGAAGTAAATATTATATGAATATTTTCATGCCAGGGCACATCTTGCTTTTCTGTTTCATAGATGCTTTCTAGCTGTATTAATTGAATAGGCAAGGATGCTAATTTAAAACATGGGTACAATTGTCTATGAACTCAGGAAAGTATACAATATGCTTTCTTTGAAAAAATGAATATAAAATGGAATTTGAAATTTGTCCTCAATGTAAAGATGACAAATATTTGATTTTTAACCTAGCTTCTTTCTGCTCCTCGGGGGATTTCTGCAGATAAAAGGCTGGTATGGAATGGAAAAAAAAAATGCATTGCTGAATTCTAGAAACCTATGTACTTGTTTAACCAGTTCCTACAGGAGGCTACAGATTGTCTGTAAAAATATATTGAGTTTTTCAACAAAGTTCTTCTAAAGCCAAAAAAAAAATTAAACCAAAAAAACCTCAGCTATAGAGATGAAACAGTGTCTCAAAGAGATGGAAAAGGAAAAAAAGGAAACTGATATATATACTCACTGTATCTTATAAATCCAAGTGTTAAACTTACCTTACATGGCAGCTGTCGAACTACCTGCTGTGGCTTACAGATTGAGCTGCTGCACTGTTAAGTGCCTCAGGTATATTCTAATAAGAGCCAGTTCTTATCCTGTATTTCCTCATTAGGAGAAGTCAGCTTCATTAGGTGACGTCCAAATGGCTCACAGCACCCAAAAACAGGGTCAAAGAATCTTAATTTTCTCCCTGAAAGAGGAGTGTTACTACTGAACATTTTCCAATAATTAAAACAAAAGGTCAGACTAATGGTTGGCTGAATTTGAAATCATTTTTTCTCTAGTCCTTATGGAATGTCTGGAGAAGTAGACTTTTAATGAAAACCACTTTAATTTCATGAAATTCCTAGTTAAAACTTGCATTTTTAATGTACCCTTCATGATTTTTAATCCCAGTATAAATGCCCATAAGAGATGAGCTGTGCATTTGTATGCATTAGTATGACTGTGCTTTTAGGGTTGTGAGTCAAATATCTTAAATTTTTGTGCTTTCAGGAGTTTCTTGATACAAACTGTTGTGACAGTTAAATATAAAAGTAATTTCATTATGCTTTAAGTTCTTTCTCCCCTTCTATCCCTCCCGTCTCCCAAACTTCAGTCCATTTTCCAGTTCTGCTAAAGACTAAACTTCATGCATTGAAAAAACACAACTAAAACCGTATCTTCAGTATAGCAATTTAAGATACTCTACAGTTTGTAGTTTCCCCAACAGCTGCCAAATAGTTTGTTATCACTCAAAATCCCCACAGCTCTTTACTATACATTTGGCTGCAGAAAAAAAAATACTTTGGCTGTAAAATAGAAAATATTGAAGTTATTTTCTGAAACACACTTAATGGAAAATCTCCTTTAATTATCCCTTAAGTAGACCCTCTGTTCAAAGGCTTCATATTCTTATCCAAGTGGCTGCTCTGCAGAATTCCCTCTCAACTCCTGAAGAATTATATATGTGAAGAACCCCACTAAGTCTGTTCTTCTGATCTCTACATAGAGATGAAAGCAAAGAGCTCTAAGGCATTAAAGTTGAATGCTATAAGGGAGAATGAGGCTTTTGTCCTCCTTAAATCACTTGTAATGCAGAAGTGACAAAGCCTCGCTGCAAAGTTGTGGGTTTTTTCAGGAAACTGAAATACGTATTACTTACCATGTATACATTTTGACAAAAATCCAGTATGAATACTTAAACTGACAAAATCTTAAACTTAATTCCTTAGTTAATTCTAATCCTGCAAAGACGTAGCCTTTAATATTACAGAAGCAGGTATTTGAGATGAACTGCTACAGGGATGGGAGTCAGAAAATCCAAAATACTAATCTTACTGTTGTCTGACATGCTGCGGCATTAAGAGCTGGAAAACAGGTGTTTTGTCAAAACAAACATAACCTCAAAAATGTCTAAAAGTAAATTTAAAAAACCCCACTGAATGACTCAAAATGTGCTGGATCAATACTTCAAAAGTGTTAAAAGAAGATCATGATTCCTTTTGAAAGAATTTGCAACTTCTTTTGCATATTGAAATTTGACAAAATCCATCCTTTTCTAGACCAGTGTGGAATTTTGTATTTTCCATGGGAAACAAGTTTTTGACAAGCTCTTTCTCACATAATACACATGGCTTGAAAAAAGTGCACATTTATTCAGCACTGGAAGAAGGAAGAAATGAAAGGTTTGCAGCACTGGCTGGACAGGCCATTTCACTGAGGTGTCAGTAAAGTGAATAATACAATGTCTCTCAGATGAAGGAGACAGTAACTACGTACACCGACCTGAAATTGTTTTCTACACACAGTTAGGAATCTCTGTGTTTTCTCTGAGATATCCTGACTGCTATTTAACAGTGTGTCTTAACCAGGAGATTACCTTTCCCTTGCAATCACATTAAGAAATGGAACTCTCATTATCATAGTTCAATCCTGCTTAAAATCCTGACCATTGCCAAAGGCAACTAGATTAGTCAGGCATGCCGTGCCCTTAAAGAAGCTCTTAAAAATATGTGGTGATGCATTCAGAACCTTTCTGTCTCTAAAAAGAAGTATTCTGTTACAATATTGTGGAGATGCTGCTGAGTTTAACCTCTCAGTTAAAATTGATTTTTGTGTAGCTATCATCTAGAAAGTAAATAGGTATTTCTTATTATTACACGTCAGTTTTTATGTTACCTGGCAACTCTCTCTGCGGAATTGAATTCATGAAGGTTGTGATGACTGGCTAACATAAATAGCGCTCCATTGCTTTGAAAGAAGCATCTGTCTTGAGGAAATTATTTCTTAGAAAAATTAAAGATGGCAGGCTGCAATACTGGACAGCAATCGGGGATACACAGGGCTTTTGAAGAAACCTTTTGAAGAAGCAGAAATGTCGTCAAGGAGTTTAATAAGCATATTTTTCTATTGGGGAATAGTCTTATAAATAATGACTTCTTAAGAAGTGATTGTTTTTCTTTGTCTTTTAGCACCACAGGTTTCCAGTTTTGAGCTTGGCATATGTGAGTGGCACTCAGACCAGACATCTGAGCCTGCTCAGTGGGCACGGCTGCAAGCTGGGCACAAGATCGCCTCGTGTTCCTTCCTGAAGGATTGGAGCAACAAGACTGAAGGTGGGGATTTAATTTAACTCAAAATTACTAGCTGCCATGAAGAATATAGTGCTTTTTAGGGCGTGATGGTGCCTTAATACCAAAACACACCAAAACTACAAAAAGTAATTGTGTGTATTTTGTACTGAAATTGGGTTTTGTTTTGGCTGTTTAATAAGGGCATCGTGAGGACTCCTGCTGGTAAGACATGAAATATTTTATTGTAAGAATCAATGAAATTTTTTCAGGTATTCATGAAATATTTTAACATAAGAATTCCAATGTAAACTAATAGCTGACTTATTCTCCAGTTTATTCTTTGTATGGGATCTGTGCAAGAATTTGGTATAATTAAATTAAATCAAATCAAATCCATCTAAGCCCACAGCCCATGAGTGTGGTTTTTTCTGTTTTGTTTTGATTGTGATACTTGGCAGTTTGACTTGTGTAGTACTGCTCTGCTTGAGCATAGAGTCTGGAGTTTCATTTTAAACCTTTTATTGGGGCTACCATAAATAAAAAATTATTCTACAAAATAGTTTCCTATCCTTAAAACCAATAAAATTACTCCAGCTGCAATTTTAAGATGAGCATCACTTGTTTTTGAAGTCACTGTGTAGTTTGTGTCTACGGGTTTATGGGAAAGGTTTTTGAAAGCTTAATGGATATAAATCTCTAAATGTTCTATTGAGAGATGGAATTGTCTTTCCTGCTAAGTGTTTGGCTTGTGTACTGGGACTGCCTTCAGAGGGGTCAGGGAGTGCTAGTTGTAATAGTAGAGTTTGTGATGCAGCTCTGAAGAACTGATAGTGTAGAGATTACTGCTTGAACTTTGAACACACAGAAATTGAACACTTTTCATTGATAGAATGAATGTTAGGTATTGTTTTCATTTAAAAAAAGATTTTAAAAATAAATTTTAGCATGCATTTCAATACGGTCTAGTAACCATAAGTCAAATTATCACTGAATAGCAAGCAAAAGAACCTGAGTGTATACACTATGTTAAAATGAATTTTTACAGGTATGGGTAATAGAGAGCATAGAGTAAAGCAGGTATTTTCGCCTTAAATATGAGGAAAAAATTCACATCATCTTCCAGTTTCTACTGGGGTATCTAATAAAAATGAGACTTTTCATTTGATTTTATTTGAAAAACCTCCCTGAGAATTGTTGTATCTGTGCCATACCTTAACATGACACCTTAAGGGCTAGTAACGGGTATGGATTTCCCTTTTAAGGCAATATTGAGAACAGAAAAACCTCTGGAATTCTGTAAGTGGCTTTTACAGGACTTTATTACAAGTACTGTCAATGGAAAGAGAACATATTTGGAAATGTTTGCTGCATAGGTGCTTGGGCATTATTGTATGGATACGCACAGGAGCTGAGTAGGCTGAATTTCCCCAACTGCTTGGGGACATTCTCTGTTTTTCCAAGTCATAAAGAAAAAAGGAAAATGTGCAAAGAAGCAAGCCTCAAAACAATGCACAGAATATAATTAATCATTAACATTGGAAAGTATTGAAAAATCTGAACTGTAATTGCTGACTTCTCAATACATTCAGTATTTCTAAGAATGCAGATATGTTGGGACATAAATGAAGAGGTTGAATATTAAAAAGAATTCTAAAAAGTAAAGAAATGGTATGTGAACTGCAAAAATGCCATGCTTGGGGGCCCAAACTTGCAATGAAAATAGAGCCTGACTAAGCTTTATGCTCTGATTTTGATCAAAGCTTTCACTTCTATAAATAGAAGAGAGGTAAGAAACAAAATTATGAAGCAGAGGTTTAGACAATTATATTTATAAAGAAAAGACTTCTTATAGTCTTTGAATAATCCTCCCTTGCTTGTATCCTTAAATTTAATAAAATACTTTCTGTCCTTTGAAGACTTTTTTTCTTTGTTCCTTTATTGCTTTGTTTCTCTAGTTTTCTATAGACAATTTCTCTATAACTTTTCCTCTTAATTTCTCTAGTGTCAAAAATTCTTACAGAGGTTTTATATTCCCCTGTGAGTACTGTTCAGAAAATACTTTTTCCTTGTTTTTTTAATTGATATTTCATATATGCTATAATAGTTTCCATAGTTTATGTTTCTTACATTGGATTAAGCTAGTTTCCTACATCTAGGGTAACATTTTTTTAATAAGAAAAAATGAAACAAATTGTCTGCATAAGAAAAATGAAGATGCAAAAAGAAGTCAAAGGACCAATATTTCAGATAGTCAGTGATAAAAGTCCCTCAAGTTTAAACATTCATAACCAGTGAAATCATTAGATTGTGTGAGTTTATTTAATTTTTTTTTAATTATTTTTTTTCTCTCTCTTTTCCTGGTTTGTTTTTTTTTTTTTTTTTAATTCAAGATTTCACCCAGGATTTGTGTGTTCATGAAAATTCATCTTTAAAGAGCAGAAACAACAGCAGTTCAGATTTGACCTCTTGTTTCTTCAAAATGCTTGAGTGAGAAGGTTGCAGGGTGTTCAGAGACTGAACTGTTCTCTGCTGGGGAATAGAGCAGAAAAGAAAAGGTTCCACCCTGTGGCTCAGCTTAAACTGAAGTCTCAGTTTTCACTCTAACACTTGCAGCATAGATTCAAAGTCACATTATTTGTGTAATAAAATTCCTGTGGATTAAAGTGGGACCGATGATATTTGAGTCAGAATGTGGTTAAAATGGAAACGAACAACTAAATATTCATGGAGTTTTAATTTTCAGTATAACAGGATACAGGCAGGTTCACTAGCCCACCCCAGCTCTGAGAGGACCCTGGGCCACCTCAGCAGTAATTTGCAAGCTCTGCTTCTTCGTTGAGCCCCAGTGTAGTCAGTGGCTGATCTTTCTGCAAGACTCAGAAAGTTTTATTTATGACACAGAATTTTCCTTCGAGATTGAAAGAAAAAAGACTGTTTAACTAAAACCTGATTAAGTAGCCATGTGGAGAAAATAAGAGACTTTATGGGAAGATGTTAAAGTTTACATTCATTATCCTGCCAACTAGACCCACATCTCAGATATAAACATCACTGACTCAGTAGCCTTACTGCCACTTTGTCAGGAATGAAGTGGCTCTTCTGGAATCCCTGTTCTGTCTCTAGAAACAAGGGGGAGTTTGGCACATCAGAAAGAGAAAGCCATGAAAATTCAAGAGAACAAGACATAAGGAAAGTCAGAGCATAAACACAGCAATACGCTATGCAGTGTACTGTTCTGAGGGAAATTCAGACCTTAAGAAAGAGTGGCAAATTTGCAACAAAGGGAAGAAAAATGGTCCCAGTCATTAGAAAGATACTTGATAAATTTTATCTAAAAGTAATCATAATTTTTTTTAAAAAATCCTGTAAAGAGGGGAAACAAGTACTTTAGGAAAGTTTGTAGTCTGTCCAGGTAAATTTTGTTCTACTTTAGAGGCCATATAGAAGAGGTGAGAAAAAATTAAAAAGTCAGTTTTCAGTTTCTGTAGTTTTCATTTATGAAAAGGCCTCAATTTTTCCCAGAAGCAATCACAATACTTGCATAAATATATTCCCTAAAGAAGAGTAAGCATCCCTCTTTGGACATAGGATCCTTCCGGATGCTTCATAGGACTTGGGTTTTTCTAGTGCTGTGCACGTTCTTTCTTGTCAAAAAATCATGTCAACTCCTCTTTGCCCTGCTTTTAAAGATTCACGTACTTGAAAAGAAAGAGGGAAAAGAATGTTAACTACCATTGGGCTCAGAAACTAAAATTGGTTGGCTGTATAATGGCATCAGAGAACTCTGAAGTTAGATAAAGAAATGGTAGCATGTCTTCTAATGTTGTATATTTTTCTTATGCACTAGGTAGTAGTCATAGAAGTGCAGATGCTTTATTGATGTCTGTCAAAGAGAAATCTAGGTTAAATCTATAATATTTCCTTATATCAAGGTTAGTTGCTGTGGCATGAAATTACAAGCTTAAATCCAAGCAAATTGCAAGAATATATTACAGTGTAAATCCTTGCATAACACAAAGAGTACACTGGCAACAAAAGGAGAAGAACATGGTCCTCTATAAAAAACATTTTTCGTGTGAAATGATACTTTCTTCCTTCACTTTGAGATTTTGTAACATTTTCATTTGAGATAAGTTATATTTAGAGAAATAAACACAGAAACAGCAGACTTAAGACCCTTAATCAGTCCTTGTTTATTATTTTAATAGTTGCTGCAGAAGGCAGCAAAATATTCAGTGACTCAGGAGGCAGGGGAAAGAGCTGATATATCTGGTAAAAAATATTTAGCCTTTTTATTTCTGAAAACCAATAGACACTGTTGAGGGGATGGAGTACTCCTTTAGATCTCTGTAGGAATGCTTTTATAAGGGCCAGTAGGTCAAGAAGAGCACAAATTGCTTTTCTGCTTCAGATGGAAAGACAATATGCTTCCAACATTTTGTTGCAGAAGTTCTGGCTGAGAAGTAAAGAGCTTGATTACACGGTGGAGATGTGACTGCTTCCTGTACCAGTAATGCAGACTGCCTTTTTGTTTTGGTTTGGTTTTTTAAGCATTGCTCTAAAAAGCATATTTCCTGGAAACCAAAGTGGGAAGAAAGCCCAGTTTCCACATATATTTGTCATTAGATATTTAATGGTTTTAAATGCAAGGAGGCTGAGCTGGGATTTCTTGCAGGTTTTAACATGCAAAGTAAAAACTTCGAGATACTATCAACTGATGTAATTCTTGGTTGTTGGGGCTATCAGTGAGTAAAATGAGGAGAGATATATATATATATCTATTTAATAGGAAACAGGTGACATCCAAGTCACATCATCAGCATGATGATCAGATTTCATTCTTGCTGGGATGGGTCCTTAGTGTAATTATGTGAGAGCAGTCCTTACTTTCAAAGACCGAGAAAAAAAATGTTTCATGAAAAAGTGACCTTTATTTCCTTTCATTTTTTCTTCAGGCCATTTTGAGTGGTTAGAAGCTAATGACAATGCATTGCATGAAAGTGCTTATCTAAACAGCTCCATGTGTCATTGTTCCAGCAAGAATTGCCATTTTCAGTTTCACTACTCCATGGCAGATAGCAGTGCTCTCAAGGCAGTACTGCTTATGAATCAGGTAAGGAGAAACACGTGTTCATTTCTAAAAGGTAAGCATATGGCAGCCCAGGTGTTACCAGACAAAATGCAAGAAGATACACCTGCTGCTACATGCCTGTACCCTGAGTTAGTTTGTGCAAAAAGTAACTTGGTACCATTCCACTGGTCTGTGCAATTGCAAAACCTGGGTGTTGGCCATCTCAGCTATAAACTAACTTGATGGGTGCATGTTCTGCAATAAGACTTCAAGGACAAACCCAGCTATTACAGAATTAAATCAGATTTCACGGGGGACATCTATAGTAACAGCTTTTCTATCCTTCTTCCTGTCATGGAAATAAGAAAATAGGTGTTTTTGTCTATGGAGATATATTAAAAAAGATGTTGACTCAAGATGACTGGAAAGTTCTTGATTAAACACCTGCTTTGCTTTGCCCAAGTTTTAGAGCAGTAAGTTTTCTATTCTTTTACCTATTAGTAGATAAAACAGCCCTGTCAGAATGAAACAAAAATGTCAGTAAGCAATGCTATTTCCATCTTTCTTACTTCCCTTACCTTGTGAGACTTTCTGATGTTAGGATGTTCTCTTTCAAAAGCCTGGTTTAACAGGTTAGTATTGATGCTTTGTACTGCTACTTAATGAAAGCAAGAGCAGTAGAGCTGCTCTCATTAAGTTAATGGCTCTCGTATCTTGATGCTGGAGTTGAATTCTTATCACCCAACAATACACATACTTAAAAAATTAGATCCACTTCATTCACAAATATAAGAAGCTAAAAACCCCGAAGTGTAACACAACCAAGAGGTCTTAAAATCAGAACAGGTTTTGGAAAGAATTTATTTCTTTCCAATTGTGCATTGGAGTATTTATGAAAACAACTCCAGGTTTTTGCTCATGTTTCATTTATAAAAGCGCATAGTTGTATTTTTCTATGACTCGTTACTGTGTCAGGGAATTGTAACATAATCAATGTTCTGGTCAGAACACACTGAGTTTTGTGCCATATTACTTGCCAATAAATCCCCAGGTATGACACTTGTGGCAACCTTGAGACAGAATAGGAATATTGATTTCAGGGGTTCACCTAAGTAGCAGCATCAATGGACCCAATTTAAGAGTTTTCTTTCCCTGAAAACAGAGCAAATTATATAAGCGAAAACCGTAAGAAAACTGACATATAAGTTCTCACAGAACTGGGAGCTAGATTGAATTCATTGATAAACCGGTCCTTACATGTGCATTAGAAGAACATTTTCTGGCATTTATTACATTATTCCACTCTGTTTCTACAGGTTCTCTTAGCCCTTTTATGTTTTAGGTATTGAATTTCTCCTTCTATCAGAAGTGTATTTATTGCACATAGACTTATTTAAAGCTGATGCGAGTTACTCACACTGCAAAATTTGCCAGAAAAAAGCTTCTGAAACAGAAGCTTGTGCTGGTAGCTTGCACCCCACCCCCCCNGGGACTTCTTAAACTGAAAGGAAGGGAGAGTTGGCTTTTACACACTTTGCTACTGAATCATTAGGTTGTTTATGAAAAACAAATGTATTTTCAAGACTAGCCAATGTTAAGAAACAGAAGTGAGGGTTGAGTGCTTGTTCTGACCCTGGAAGACAACAGAGCTGCTGTCCTGGAAGCTGTCATTCAAAATAACCTCTCAATTGTATGTACCTTGCAGTTTCCTTGCACATCCTATCACTATATTTACTGATAAAAACCTCTTGTCTTGAGATAACTCTTGCTAAATCCCAGCAGTGACAGGCCTAACATACCCATGTATGGATTACACTTAATGTACAGTTTTGGTACTGTTCTTAAAGGGCAGGTGCCACAGACGTTGTAAATTTATCCCTGGCTTTCCTCACCCTTTCTGCAGCAAGGGAAAAGATGAATGAACATATTTTCTAATATAGACATTATGGTATCAATCAGAAGAGAGGGAATTTAAATTGCTCTTGGGTATGAAGAACGATAGGGAAAATGGACTCCTTTTGTCAACAGTAACCTGTTGTTTACTTACATTTAACTTGCAGTCCATGATAATCTGCAGCTTTTCGTCTTTTATTGCTCGCTTGTCAAACTGCTCTTCATTAAACACTACTGCATTTGACCATTTGATTTTTCTTAATTGTGACTCAAATGTCTTTGAACTTTGTCTTATTGGTTTGGAACTGGTTTCTGTATACTGAGATGATTTTAAAGTCTAGTTATGTCCTTCAGAGTGCTTGTAATTCCTCCCAATATAGTATTATCCATAATGTTTTAAAATTTATTTTTCATCCCACTCTCCACACTCTCCAGTAAGTTAGTCAGCACTATAATTATATCAGGCCCTGGAACAGACCTATGCAGAACTCTATTAATTTTTTTTTAGTTTAATAGAAAACTACTGACATCTCCTCTTTGAAATAAGCTCATACTTCCATTTGCACACCCATTTTACAGTAATTTCATCCACACCAGATCACCACAATTTTTTAAAAGCATGTGTTATGTGAGATTGTTAAAAAAACAATAAAGTGAAGTAACTAATTTTTCAAGTCTGTTTATGATGAAAAAAAATATTACACTGCTAAAGACAACTTGCTCTTCGTCAGAAGCAGCTAATGCAGGTTTCTTACTTTCTAATTCTCTAGCTGCTTAGAAGGTTGTCAGCAATTGATTCCAGTGTCTTAAGTGTTGTTCAGCGTCTTGGCTATAATCGCGTATTTTTCTCTTAACTGTAATATATATCCTTTGTTCTCCCAGTTGTCTAATTTCCTACACATTCTCCTCAGGTTCTCAGAGCTTGCTGTTGATAGTAAGATATTCCTTCCAGTATGTAGCCTTAACTTAAAACTTCCTAATTCCATTCCAGTTTTAGTAATTCCGGTTTATATGTGTTTATAACATTATTCTTCTGTTCCAGTCCATGTTTGCGTTCCCATTTGGCAATATTAACTGTTCAACTAACATAAAATATTCAAAGAATCATAGAATGTCCTGAGTTGGAAGGTACACACTAGGATCACTGATGTCCAACTCCTGGCCCTGCACAGGACACCCCGAGAATCACACCATGTGCCTGAGAGCATTGTCTAAACACTTCCTGAGCTCTGTCAGGCCTGGTGCTGTGACCACTTCCCTGGGGAGCTGTTCCGGTGCCCAACCACCCTCTGGATGAAGAACCTTTTCTTAATACCCAACCTTAACCTTTCCTGGCACAACCTCACGCCTTTCCCGCAGGTTCTGTCACTGGTCACCAGAGAAGAGATCAGCGTCGGCCCCTCCTCTTCCCCTCATGAGGAAGTTGTAACTGCAATGAGGTCTCTCCTCAGTCTCCTCTTCTCCAGGTGGAACAGAACAAGTGACATCAGCTGTTCCTCACACGGCTTCCCCTCGAGGCCCTTCACCATTTTCAGATCCCTCCTTTGGACACTCTCTAATAGCTTTGTATCTTATTTATATTGTGGCGCCCAGAACTGCCGCCAGCACTCAAAGTAAGGCTGCCCCAGTACAGGGCAGAGCGGGACAATCCCCTCCCTTGCCCGGCTGTGATGCTGTGCCTGATGCCCCCCAGCACACGCTTGGCCCTCCTGGCTGCCAGGGCACTGCTGGCTCATGTTCAACTTGCCATGGACCAGGTCCCCCAGGTCCTTTCCCATGGCACTGCTTTCCAGCCTCTCCTTCCCCATTTTGTACGTTCAATTAACAAAATTAGCCATCTGTTAACTGACAGATAAATTTTAAGATATTCTGTAAAAACTAAAACCAAATAAGATAATGTTGAGTATATAATTTGCTCTTAATTACTTTTTTGTTACTCCCCTTAAGTAGTAGACTTATTCTTCTTCCTTTTATTGTCTTAATCTTTACATCTTGGATGACTTTAAAAGCATGGAAATTAAGCAATAAAAGGTAATTTCAACTAATGCTTATATGTGCAAACATATTTGTATCCTAATGTACTAAAATTTTTCTGTGTATTCAACAACACTTGCAAAAGTCATGTGAGTACACTCCTCTGCAGAAGGTAAAGTTGATCCATTAATCATTGCGGGGGAACAAATAAGCCTTTGTTCCAAATTACTCTCTGAAAAGAGAAGTAGGGACAAAATAATGTGTGCAGTTGCACAGCAGTGCACATATCTATAGAGAAATGTCAAATAAAAAAAAATATAAAAAGTATTTTATAAATGGAGAATTTTATAAAAAGTCATGATTTCTCTTCCATCCTTCAAATCTGAGTAGCATTATCTCAAAAAAAGTGGGGAAAAACAAAAATTCTTGCCCATTTTCGCTTTACAAAAAGTTGTTTATTGATAGTACTATATCACAGTAAGGGGAATAAAAGGTGTCTTGAGCAACTGCTCCTCTGCCTCACCAAAATAAATCTTGAAGTAAAGTACTGGAAAAGCAACACTTTCCATATTTTAAAGGAAGGCTAGTGACACAAGGAATGTGCTGCTGGGGTTAACCCATTTGTACCAAACAGGGGGAAGAATTTGACAAGCAGGGTGAATACTGTGAGTATTGTGAGGAAGAGAGGTAATATTATTGGCTTATTAGAGCTGTGTAAAATCAGGGGGTGAAATCTGTTTAAAATATTGGTTCATCTGAGGTATCTTACAGCTTTCAGTGTAAATAAAAGTCCTAGAAGGTCTGGATACTGTACAGAAAACTCAAGTTTACTGCTACAAGCTATTTTTATTAAAATGAATCTGGGAGAAAAATGGTCATGGGGCTGGGTTTCTAAGCTGTTATCTGAACGTGAACAAAATTATAGTATTGAGGTGCATCCAGTCAAATACACAGCAAATACAGAGTGTTCCCCAAAAGATATACAAATGTGTTTGAAGGGTTTGTATATGCAGGTGGGGGTGAGTATGTTAACTAAAAGCAGACATTTAACCACAGGCTATGGTTTTAACTGGCCATGCAGAATGGCTCCTAGTGCATCATCCTTTTCTGGGTCTTATATGTGCCCGATTTAGGCTAATAGATTTCCTTTGGAAGATGAATTATTTAGCAAAATGAAGCAAGTTTTAAACAGAATGAAGTGCCCTCAATATTGAAAGACTTCTGCTGAATATGTTGTGCAAACAAGTGGACAAATACATCTTATACTGATGTGGAAACTCACGGCTGACTTCTATTTCTGAAATCAAGTATGTCATGTGCTTTATCCAAATTGATCTCTTCCATCACTGAGTGTTTGTAATTATGGTATTGCCTTGGCCCTGTCTTGCAGTTTTCTAAAACTGGTCTTTGAACACATGTTCAATAGGGATTTAATCTTCCAGCTTTGCTAATATATCAGAATGGCCTTGGTAGGAAAAGAGCACTAATTGGCTGCACATCACAAATCATATCAGTGTTGTTCTGTTGTTCAGACCTCACAGCCTATCAGCAGTAGACAGCACATTTCTCCTCTCTTTCATATTATGAAACAGGAAAAAAGATATCTGTCCTTGTCTATAGTATTGATAACATTTCACATATTTATCTTAAGCCCCTTTATTAATCTCCTGTAGGATAAATGGTTTTTATACTTTCAATTTCTCTGCATACAAGAGACTCTCCATTCTTCTTATCCTGCTTTGCATCTTTTTCTGAACTGCCACTAATTCTGTAACATCCTTTGTGGAAAAGGTATGACCAATACTTTGCAGTTTCCTAAAAATAGTCTCAATATTGATATTTGTAATGTTAAATCTTTGTGTATGTATAACCTATATTAACTTTTCCTGCAGGTTTTTTCTGTCTTTCTGTTTTTGCTCTATTTTGCAACAGCTTCTTGAAAAGATTTTGTGAAGGCATACAAAGTTCAAATTTCTGCCTTCTTTCCTCTGTGTCTCAGTATATTCCAAGCAAGATCATGACCAGAAGCAGAATGAGTGTGAGCTACTTTTGCCAAATTATTGAATCAAAGGTCTTGGAGTGCTTGCATAAAGGGAGCCTTACCATATTTAGCACTCTTGCTGTTATCATTAGGGGGTGGAATGAAAATGGGAGGATTAAGGTAACTCAGAGCACGACTAAAAGTTGTAAGGTTGTACTTTGTGCACTTGCTTTACAGATCTAAAAAAAAAAGTTTTTAGCACAATTGATTTGGTAATTCTGGCAGACCCAAAATTCAGTTCTAAGAGAACTAAATCTAATTAATTATGCAACATAATGTAGTTCTGTAAATAATAAATGGAAACTTATGTAAAGAACACCATGGAAACATATTGTTAAATTCAGCAATATCATGGCTTAATTTACATATTAATTAACTTTAATTCTACCAAGTCTACTCCTGATAATTATATTATTAGTCTGTTTAGCCACAGTAAACATGTGTTGTTTCCCCTCTCTCCAGTAGACCTCAGTGCAAAGATTGCAAATGAATGTGAAAAACTTTATTTTCTCACATGGAGCAACTTTGTACATAGTGGTTGTTTGGCTGGGTGATGAAAAGATGGAGGACAAAAAATGGCCTTGATAACTTCCAGGGGAACAAAAATTATCTTTATAACATCGTTTTCTACATTTTACAGGAGGAGCATGTCTTGTGGGAAACCAACATCATGACTAAGAGGGAATGGGTCAAAGTGAACATACCACTACCAATAGGGCTAGAAAATATAAAGGTATGAATGAAAAAAGCATGTCCTCAATTTTTGAAGATGCTTTACTTTGTTGTTTATAAATCTTCTAGGAAGCCTAAAAATTTGTTAAAATTGTGTATATCTTGAATGTCTTGCTATTTTTTCATTGCTTCAATATGAGTTAATCTCTGGTTGTAGCTCAACAAAACATCTATACAAACATGACATGCAGAAGCTGCTGGACTTAATTAACATGCAAGAAAATGAATACAAATCTCATCTGATTTTAATTAGCCATCTGAGTCCAACTCAGGTATTACCAACTTATTTAAATGTATATATACTATTAAGTAAGATAATGTAAATTATCTTTGTGGAACTTCAGTGAAATGATGTAAACCTCTAATTGAGAAAATACCTTCTCCTTGAAATTTTGGGCATAGAGACAAATGCTAAATTGCAGCTTCTTAATTCTTATATTAATTTACAATTTCCATTTTGAGTAATTTTTCATTTACACTTTTTTTTTTGTAGTTCTGTAAATAACCATCATATTTTACTTTTTCAGCAATTAGCTGAATATACAATCTCTGTGAAAGGACAAAGACTGAGCCCACTGCAGAAATTGATGTTTTGACAGATGTTAGAATGAAAGCATTTTAGCAAGCTAGGAGGCTTTCAGTATGTGTTGTTGCCTGTCTCTCCTTTTCCCACAAGGACAATTTTGAATAAACAAGCAGACGTGTAATTAAGCTATCTGTAGTATCTAAAAATAAATAAACAAAAGCCTGCTCAGGTTATATGCATATAAGTAGGAAGGCAAAACTCTGTATTCTTGTACAAAGACTGCAAGGATCCCTTGGACTTAGGGAAGGAAACACACTGTCTTTAAATTTCTGTTTATTTCATATTTTCAGCACAGCATTCTGCTTTTTGAACTGGTAGAGTGAGAATGGAGAGTATTAAAGACTTCTGTCATTTTGAAGAAATTGTCTCTAGATGAAGATAATGACACATGTAACTTATTTTTCAGAAAGACAAATGCCTCTTGACATTTCACTCCAATTCCCAGGTTTTGGGGAGTGTGTTAGACCCTTCTGCTTATGCCCCAAATCACATCTGTTCTAGTTACCTTCTGTTTTGCCAGATACCCTTACACTGTGCTTTTTGACTCTTGCACATAACTACTTTCTAGACTCACACTTTGGTCGTGTCGCAGCCCATCAAAACCCACAAATCCATTTTTATTTATTCCTCCAACTCCTACTCTTGTTTCTCAGTGCTTTCTTTTATTGTCATCCTAATCTTTTTGATGAATCCAAGCTTTCTTCCTCCTGCTTGCTGCTTTAACTCAGGTATAAGAAACCTGGAGAGCACAAATTGGGTAATTTCATTGATTGAGAGCCAGCAGAGCTGGGCTCCACTGTGGCCAGGAGCAACAGACGTTCTTCTGGAATTTCATTGCTATAAATCAGCTTGTGATAAATCTACTCGGAGCAAGGGAACTCTGGCAGAGAGAGAAATGCTCCTTGAATCTCTGTGTCTATGTCAATAGCAGTAAAATAAGCAGGGTGAGGGCACAGGCCCAAGATTGGTGCATGGTAGTCCAGACAATTAAAACATCATCATGGTTCCTACAAATTTTTTGACCTAAGCAAATTGGGCAACTCCCATCCAGCGCCCAGAACAGTTCCAGGATTACAAGCGGATAGAGACCAACCTCACTGCAGAGACTGGGCGCATCCATTTTATTTTACGTGATGAAACAGTTATCAATTGCTAAGCTCTCCTGTGCTGGTTGGTGTCTGAAGACAGTCCCCAGCCCATTTTAGGCACCTCTAACTGGAAATTTTTCTCTAGGGAATCTGAAAAATGAGGTTTTGAAGACACTTCGGAAAGGAAGATGGAGTCTTTAGGATATTAAATTTCAGGACACCTTTCTAAAGCACAGGGCCATTACTACTTTTTAGGTAAACGTTTATGAGATTAGGAGTTTTTCTTTAAAATAGTTGTTTGGTTTTTTTTTTAAAACTTAATTCTTGGAATTCATTAAACTTCAGCTTAAAATTTTCTGTAATTTCAACCTGAGATAGTCATAGTAAATTTCAAATTCTGACAGGAAATTTATTGTGATTCTTCAATGGAAATTACGCAGCACTTTTTACACCTAGAATTGTTTTGTGTCAATAAAAATCAGTTTCACTCTGTTGTCTGTTAACTGCAAATATTTTAACTGTAACAATTTACAGCTTATGTTTAAAGGAACACTCCAGAGCAGGGCAGGTTTCATCTGCCTGAATAGCATCCAAATCTTGGACCCTGCACCGTCAGAGCCACCAGGTTACTGCTCCTCGGAAGAACCCACCTGCAGTGACGAGCAGTCCATGGTGCCTGGATCAGCCTGTGACTCCCACCCAGATTGCTCTGATGGCAGCAACGAGGACCCAGCCACCTGCTGTGAGTGAATCCCATTGCTTTAGAGGGAGACCGTGGTGAAGAGTGCTGTGAAACCTAAATGGTTCCATTAAACAAATCACTAAAAAAAATTTTTACATTTATATGGCTTCTTTTCCCCAGAATATTTAATGAAGTACAGGTTAGAGAAAATGTTCATAGCATTTTCTTCTTTCCAGTGCTTTCTGTTTCTCTGTCTGCCCTCAGCTTTATGTTTTAGATATGGCTAGTAATTTGTTTAATAATCTGCTGAAGTGCAACATTTACCATATTTTTGCTTAGATGTATTCCCTACATACCACTTTTATAACCTGTAATTTCCTAATTTGCAAGGGAATGAAATCTGTCTTGGGATTTGTTTGAACAGTTTTCTAATTTAGATGGTTTGTGAATTACCATCAGAAAATGCATTAAGTGACATGATATTTGCACTGTGATACAAATCACGGAAATGGGCCACAGTTCAGAAGCTACATCTTCTTCATTATATTTGCAGTTGAAGGCAACTTTGTTTAGAAGCCACAGTTTCTACTGTACAATCAAGAATAAAAAGAAAATAATTAAAATAGCTGAAAAATGTCTGTAAACAATCTGAATAATTTTAGATCTCCATGTGAAAATATCTTCAGAGAATCTATCATTTCTATAATTACTATTATAGGGCATGCATCTGTATGTGTGTTTGCCTGTGGTAGTAACACTTAAGTACATATTGCAGATAAAAAAATATGCACATATTCAAGATACTGGTGATATATATTGCTGCTGGGAGGTACCAATTAAAATCTCATGTATTGCTCAAGGTAGCAGGATGAAAAACACTGATAATGTTTTATTTTCTAATTGCTTGATGAGACTTTAGGAACTATTTGTGACTGAAAGCCTTTTTCAATTTTTTTCAATTACTTAAATAACCATCTGGGAACCATCTCTGAAAGAAGTAATATGTGCAAATGTTGAAATAAAATTTTAAACAGGAAGGTATATATTTTTTTATCTCTGGGTAGGATCTAAGCAAACATTAATGTCTGTAGGGGCTCCCTCTCTTGAGAGCTCTTTTTGATTTTTACAAGGCTTGACCCTATGCTGCTAGCTCTGTGTCCATCCTTCCTCCACTGGTAGGAGCGTGGAGAGTCCTTATAAGTTCTTTGGGAGGAATGGAATGAAGGTGAATTGTACTTTCAAAACTGGACTTTATTTCTCAGCAATTTAGCAATCTCACTTCATAACAGTGAGAGAGAATTGTGGTGAACAACTGGAAATAAAAAAGAATAATTTTTAGGTTTTAAAGGCGGAAGAAAAATAATTGTCAAGTTGAAGGGAGCTTCTAACCATAATACGAGAAGTGAAAATAAAGATAACTCCAAACACTTACAGGCCTGTGTCTCAGACTCTGGACATTGACCCTGGGTAACCAAAAGATTACAAATTACCTAGATCTACTCAGTATTTTAAAGATTACAGTGGAACTTCTGGGAGTATTTCTTCCATCATGCTGATGTAGATGGATCAGAAAAAATGGAGATTGGGCAGAAGAAGGAAAAGTCAGAATGGCCTGGTGGTCTTAACACTGTCCTTTGTGGAATCTGCAGAATTAGGGTGCTGGGACAAGGAATGGTGAGAGCCACAGTCAATGCAAAACCCTCTTCAGTAGCTCTGTTTAGTGTTCCATTCTCTGCTGCTGCTTCTGGAATTAACTTTGGTTTTGCTACTGGCACTGATTCTCCCCTAGCTCACTTCAAATTAAAGAAACGATGACACTCAGTTGAACCTGAGAGGTAGGGACTGTTTGCTTAACTACGTATTGAGATAGTCACGGTTTGAAGAGGTATCATTTTGTTGGAGCAGTGCACAAAAGTATTGTATATTCATCACCTCAAAAGAGGGTGGAAAAACTTTCTTTTCTAAAGTATAAATAACCAATAGTAGTTGCTTATTGCTCCGACTGCTGGCTGAGAAGAAGGAGAAGAAAAAAAAATCTTTAAAATAGCAATAACTATTGTTAAAGTTGGCCCATTTTAATGGATAATATATTGTCTTGGACTTCCCACACTCCTTTTCAGGAAAGAGGACCCTAATGGAATTTAGCTATGTAGCAGTTTGGTCAGCTTAGAAGATTCAGCTTTCAGACACTTTCCACAGTTTTGAGCAAAAGAGGTGTAAAGAAAAAATCCTAATTTATTTTTGTCCTTTGTTCTTTTATTCCCATTATATCCATTTTCCACAAGATCTTGATATTGCCCTCTACGATGCTTAGAGTTCACTGTATTTATTCATACTGATTTTCAGTAAAATTTCCTATCTGGTAAAGTGATGCATATTTTAGCCTTTATTAGGTCTTTTAGCATCTATCCTTGGACCCATCCTCAGTAGTTTCCTTTGATGAAATTGAAAGATATTTCACTGAATGAAAACAAAGGCAGACAGCTGTTTCTTAATGTGAAGGATTCCCCTCTTTTAAGAATTTTTTAGTTTCATTATAATAAGGAATTTTAAAATGATGTTTCTCTTTGGTCATTAATTTGGTCTTTGATTTGACATGAATAGTATTATAATAATACAATTTATTACAAGAACAAACACAGGTTTTGAAATGCTTTCTGATCTTTCTGTTTAATCTCTGCTCATTTATACAAATATATATTTAAGTCTATGAGACTTAAAAGTCTCCAAAATTAGGAAATTGTCTAGGAAACACTTATGCACATGAGTAACCATCTTTATTTGAGTAGTTTTGTTAAAATCAATGACTCTAATGAAGTGACAAGTTATGAAAGTACTGATTTTACTATTAAATTCTACGTTTTCATTTTGTCTTTTTTGACACCTCTTACTTGTGATCACTTCTAAATTTCTTATTTCAGTGAATGATAACAAATTATGAAAACCTAGTTAATATATTCAAACAGAAAATGAGATGCAGTACTCAGACAATTTAAAGGACTATAAAGATCCCTTTCATGCTGATGCCTTTTCTTTATTTACTACCTAATATTAAGGAAGTTTTGCACTAAATACTGTGTCAAATAACTAATATTTCAAACACTATACTTATTATTATTTTACATTATTTATACATAATCTTCACAACACTTATAAACCCAAAAATACAAGTGAATCAGTAGCTAGCAGTCCTAGCAACTTGGAAACAAGTGTAGGGAGCACTTGTTATTTTCAAGTAATATCACACTTCGATGCAGCAGTGTTTCTAATAATTACTTTACCGGCATCCACGTAAATTCAAAATTATTATAGGGTGGGGTCATCCTACAGGCATTTCTGAAAGAGAATAATTTCCATTTAGCTTAAATAGAAGCTTTCTTAAAACACCCATCTTTACCTCTTCTGCTTTTAATTTAATACCTCTAGTATTACCTTAAATATTCTCAGCTTTTCATAGGATTTGTATAATTTATGAATATGGAATACTTAGAATGAAGAAAACCTGTATAACTTTAAAGCCATATACCTTTTACTGCATTTCATTTACAGTATAGCAGTTTACAATTGAAAATCCTTGAAATTTTCCACAGCAGATGAACTCAGATGCAAATATTTTTATTAACATTCAACGTTAAAGTGGAAAGAGCACTTTTTAGTCTGAAACACTTGTTTTACTAAACGTTTGTGCGTTTTCTGTGACACTGAATTTGTCTGAAATTGTCCGTATCTGTTCATTGATCTGGTGTGTAGAGAACAAGAAGCTACACCCACGTTATTTTCACAGATTTGGCTGCTGACAGGCCCTGTGTAGCATTGCCTTTGTGTTTCACCAGAACAGCTCGAAGTAAACGTGATCTCTGCAGACCAAGGGTTGACATGAGATTCTTCTAAGCTCTCTTAACCCTAAGCAAGGGAACTGAGTAGTTTCAGAAGGAGATGAGGCCATCTCACCTGTGAGAGTTTTGAGTCATCTGTCTATTGACTTACGACATAAGGAAGTTGAGGCTGGATGACCCATGGCCATCTGTGATAGTTCTTTATGAATCCTTTAACAAATTCTAGATAAATAAAACTAATCACAAACTGGTAGGAAAAGTGCACAGACAGAAAGAAGGTACATGGCCTTCACTTTCACAAAATGACATAAAATTTTAGCCAGAAATGTCAAAATATTAATGGCAAAGAGGTTCTTTGGTTTCTGTTCATACAGATGGTTGTTACCTCAAATTCCAAAGAAGCTTAGGTGCTGCCACACTGAATGAGGGAAGCAGCCCTCCACATTCAATACTATTATTCAGGGAAACACCAACCAGATGGAGAGACCATCTAAATGTCCCCATTTGTGTTCATTTGATTGAGCTCCCAGAGTAGGATTTAAAACCTTCATGCAGTTGCATGTTAGTGAAGTTGAAGCAATATCACTCGGCTGGTAACCCAGCCTAGTTAACAGAATCGCTTTGTTTTCCCCCAGGAGGATCATGAGGAGCAGGGATAGATAGAGTAAGCTAGTCAAAGGAAAAAAACATTCCCATTTAACCTCCTCGTGCTCTTGAAATATGTGCTTTGTTTCCTTTTTTTTTCTTAATATGTTGAAAAGGGTTTATATTAATTGAAAAATCATTTTGGTATGACTGGCTTTAGTAACTTACGCTTATTCTTGAAACTCAAGAAGCTTTTGGGAAATAATTTTTTTCCTGGTTACATCATTATGTTTTGTAGAAATGGTGTAATAATTCACTCCTTGACTAGTTAAGATATAGCTACATGAATATAGTCACTAATATATCCGCATGAATAAAAAAAAAATATTAAAATCTGACTTCATACTGTTAAAATGAAAGCAAGTTGTTGTTTCCTTTCTATTTTCCTTTCTGTTTTGCTGAGTTTTTAAATAGATGAAGGTCCAAAATAGAGAATTGACTCATTTTCCTTTCAAAATATCAAAAAAATTTCTGCAGTTTGAATCCAGAGAAAACTTCCTCGTGAAATACAAAACATAAGCTCTGGTGCCAAGAATTGCAGTAGGAAGGGACAAAATATATCAGAAAAGAGCTTTATATCAAACTTAACTGTACTATGACTTTCCAAAAATTATAGGCTGTGCAGGAACTTATTTTGCAACTATGAATAGTGAAAGATTACCTATAATCACTTGCAGGTTCAGATAAAATGCTGAATGTTTGATAGGAAAGGCACATTTCTTAAGGTTTATTAATGTTTGAGGAATGAAAAAACACTCTGAGAAACTGTTTTACTTGGATCTGGGTTTTAGCCAAAGCACAGAACTTTTCTTTCGAGCTTGATTAAACATTTACAAGCACCCTTTAAGTTTTTAGAATTAAGTAGGGATAAAGTTTAAGTTTGACTGTTAATTTGGACAAGTGCATTTCATTCACAATTGGAGTCTAGCTGTTCTGCAACATATTTACGCTTTCAAATTGAAGTATCGCTTCCAGATACTACATAGGGGGAACACTTGGGTTTGGTAATTGACTCTGGTCAGTGTTTCTGCGTGACTGGCTGCTTGTATAGAGCTTTAAATTTCAAGTGAAAGGTATAATAAAAAAACATTTAGCATCTAAAATGTGGTCAGCATTATCATATTCTATTTCCTCCCCACCACCCAAAAGAAAAAAACCCAAACCAAACATCATCAACAACAAAAAACCAAACCCAACCATGAATAACAACAAACAAAACCCTAAAGTGCACCATCATGAATGTCCTCTCTACCTTTGGGATTGTGTTCAGACTTAAATAAAGTTTGAAAAAATAACTGGACAAAACCAATTTGACTTGTGATCATGTTTTGCTATGTGTGCATGTCTTTTTTTTTCCCCACTGCTTATATGTTTAGCTTAAAAGTTGATGTTTATACATGTCTTTCTACATCTATAGTGTTAGAAGAAATTTCGTTACTGGTTACCAATGTAAGAAATGCTGATTTCACCTCATCTCTTCTCCTGTTGAACATCAAGGGCAGTGATGGTCTCTGTCTGATCACATGAAAGCTGTTGTTTTTATCATGATAACAAGTCTTCTTAAGGTCCTAAATACCTCTACTTAAAAGCAAATAATAATTAAAAAAATGTTTCCATGCTAAATACCTTTTAGAGCTGTAAAATATTAGTTATTAGTACCATCTTGATATCAGTTTCATATTTAAACCATTATTTTACCTTTTTTTTTCTTTGGTGCCTATGGGGTCATTTATTGATGTCTTTTTGGATATTACTAGGCAGAAACTGCAGTCAGCTGTTCATGCAGAAGACCTTTTGTGGGGTTAGGGAGGCCAGGAGAAAGAGATATTTAAGCCAAGAATGTTTTCCTTTTTTGTGTCACATTGGTTCTCTCAAGACTGCTTAGCTAAGGAAAGCAAAATGCCTAGACGTAGTATTAATTGCCAAAACAGCTTAATCTTGGATATCAATTTGCCTATTCAATTTTAATGTACTAGCAATTGAAGTCTAATTAAAAAGATACCTTGTGAAAAGCATGACAATGTAACTAAATAAGTTAACCAAGTTTTGTTTTTAACTAAATAAGTTGCACTAAACAGAAAACCATGCTCCATCAAATTTTAATGTGTGTGGTGAAGCCAGACAAGAGACACTGATATTTGCAGTTTATTTTGTACCTTAAGATTTAGCTGCTCCAATAACCTCTTTATTCCTGGGAAACGTTTACTATTTAGCTTTGCTACAATAGTGCTTAAAGAAAGATGCATTTCATTTTGGTTCTGAACAGTCTGAAAGTTGAAGTAATAGGTATGATTGTTTCTGAGGCTGATATGATCAGATGAACGTCCTGTGGGAGCAGAAAGTGACAAATACAGTTCTAAAGTAATGGTTGCAATTCCGGTAAGTGACCCCAAGAGTTAAGTGTAGTGCTTTGGGAAGCTGTTCTGGATCAGGAAAGAAAACTCTGAGTATACAATTTTCTAATCAAAATAATTATTTATACTCAATAAATGTAAGAGTGTGTGAAATTTGCATACAATTTAAATTGGTCTAATCCATACCAACTGAGAAAGTGGTCTTTTACTTTGCAATAAAAATTTCTATGCGATCTGACTAATTCATAAATTTAAATCTCATTTTCAAAAATAAATTAAATGAGAGCTTAATTAATCTTTGCTTTCCGTGTATTTTAAGCTCTAAATACATTTGATTTTTTCTTACACATTCAAAACTAAATTACCAGTACAATTCTTCTTTAAAAAATATTTAATATTATTTTCATAATCTCTTGGCAGCCTATGTACTGGTATTTACTATGATATAGTTTGCTCTCTTACAGGTAGTTTGTTTCAGGGTTCTGAGTTTGATTAAGAAAGGAAGGGCCTGTCCAACCTGTTACCTGTACTCAAGAATATTTTATCCATCTGAATAACCTGGTAGTGAAACGTATTCGTGCTTCTTCAACACTCTTAGTACATCTAAATACAAAACAGTCAGAGTTGTGGCATTAAACTGTTGCATCGAGTTCAACTTATTGATCTCTTGTTGTTGTTGCTCTTCCCACAGCTAATTACACCTTATGTGATTTTGAGACTGACCTTTGCGGATGGAAGCCACTGAGCAAAGGTGATGCTGACTGGAACATAAAGAAAGAACAGGATCCTCTTGACAGAAAACTCCCTAGAAGAGGTCACACAAATAATATGGGGCATGGTGAGACTTCTTTATTATTTTTCTACTTCTGTCATGAAAATTCCTACGTGTAAATGGTCACAGACTGATAAAAACTGGTTTGAAATGGATGCCTCATGGTATGTAAATAACACAGGTATTGCATTACAGAAAGCCAGCCTGCTGGAGATGCTCTCTTTTAGCTGTGATCTGGTTACTATGTCTTTGTAACCCTTATTTTTGGCTGGCACAATCAGTGAGGTATGAGACTTAATGCAGTTTTTTAAAGATACTGACTTTTGAACTGACAGCTGACTTTGTTTGTGCATATCATAACCATTGTTTACCCAATATTCACATAGTGGCCATTCCCAGAAGCATTATTTGGACAAATAGCTTTTTGTAGAGTGCACTTAAATTAATCCATATTGTCTGGGAAAGATAGAGTGAGTATAATTTCCTTTAAAGAGTTGTCCTTCCTTCAGCATATATTTGCCATACAATGCATTCAGCTGGAAAATAATTTTATTCCAGAAGAGGGCTGTTAAAAATATTTTCCCAAAGTGAAAATGTTATTATAGCACACTGCATAAAAATAAAACTGTCAAGCATGTTTGTCACTGTCAAATAATATTGGCAAGTATTCTGTGACTTTAATTTTATTAAAATGTATCTATTGCACTGCTTCTAGTGGAGATAAGATTACTTTAAAATCTGCGTTACAGTCCAGAGTCCCTTTAATTTAGATTTAATTAATTATGTATATTATCTACAGCCAGACCTCCACACTTCTCTTCCATGTTCATGTTAAAGAAATGTGACATGTTAAGTGTTCCACCTCAAGCATTCAAAGGTATAGGAACTCCAGGATTAAAATTCACCTGAGCAAACAGCAGCGGGTGCAGTATGTGTGCGCGAGCTATAGAATGATTCTAATTGAACAGTCCTTTTTTCAGTTGGTCCTCATGTGATGAAGTGCACCAAAGTTGCTACTCACTTTTCTCAGCAGCTGTTTGATATTTCATTTCATATTGTCTCTGTAGAGTGGGACTGGATCTGCACTACCGTATTTTATGTAAACATTAGGGTGTTACAGGTTCCAAACTCTCAAAGCTCCAAAAGGGTGCACTGATCTGCCTGTGCCTTTCTCTGCTCTAGGTGCTGGTGAGATCTGAGGGGTAATGTGGTCAGAATGAAGGCTGCTGGCAGCCTAAGTAGCGTGTTAAAATCACCCATAAGGAACTGAAGCTGCTTTGATACCTGAATGATTACCAGTGTGGTTCAGTGTTGCAACAGGTTGAAGCCTCAAGCAGATTTGGAGGTTACCATGCCCCAGCTCTCAAGCCCAGTAGTGTTGCATTCCTCATATGAGTTAGCTGAAAAGGTATTTCTGAGGTGATTTTGTACCCATCTATCATTGTGCCTGCTACAGCCACGACTTCAGAATTAGGATTCCAGAATCTGAGCAAGTTTTTGCCAACATTATATTCTGATCCTTCAGGTTGCAAGAGTTCATTTTAGGACCACAGAGTGCTCATCTCTCTCCTCTCCTGGGGAGGGCAGCAGCAAAGCTTGATTAAAGATCTTAACAAGGCTACTGTAAAGCCTCAGCTGCAAATTAAAAGAGGGTGCTTTGAAGTACCCTTGCATTCCAATGAGGGGAGCTTCCCTCACGCTGCAGAGTGCAGCATTCCCGATTGTACAGGGAGCTGCAATGGTCCCCTCTTTGTGCCAGCCTTGCTAAAGTGGTGCCATTATTCACGTGGGGCTGGACCTAACCCTCAGCTTCATTACGTATCCATGGGAAATAAATGGCTAAGGAATATGACTGCAGCAGCACAATAGCTGATTTTCCAAGATGTAAGGCAATATGTGTAATATCAATGCTCAGAAAAGACTGAGCCTTTAGTGTTGTTTTGCATAGACTTTCATGAAAAAGTCTCAGTATTCAGCAAAGGCATCACTGACGGCATTCAAAATATGCTGCTTTAGGGGCCCTTGAAAATGTTTATCCTTCCCTACCTTTGTCTGAAGCACATCTGCTGTAGTTCAAATCCAAACGCAGTGCATTTGCCAGAGTTCAGATTAGATCTTTAATTAAGCTTTCATCCCCACTAGCACAGACAACAATGTCAAGTCTGTGGACCCCATGAGAAAATATAGCTAATTCCATTGGCTCCTGTGGTCTGCAACATTGTTAGCATGCTTAAAAGTGGCTGGGCTGTGCTGAGAGTGAATACTGTACCCTAAAGGAACTAATTTCAGGTTTAAATTCTGTTTGAAACATTGTTTAAGCCAATTAAAATGTGTCCTTTAGGGATCTTGGCTGAGCTCTCTGTTGTTTGATCTCCAGGGTGCTCTGTGTTGCAGCTCCTCTGCTCTCACCAGTCCATGCAGAGAGTGGATGGGCAATGTGAGGAGGCGATGGGTAATAGTTGTTGTGTTTTGAGGTTGGAGATCTTAAGGTTTTTGCTTGAAGAGAGCAAATAAAAAATACTTCCAGTGGGTCTCCACAGTAATGATCTCAGAGAAGCAACATCCAAACTCCCTTTGGGGGGCTCCATAGTTACTTCCTTGGGTTTAAGTGCTTGCAGGCACCATGACAGGGTAGGCTTAGAAATGGCTGCCCAAATAGCTTTATTTCCTTATTCTCCCTCTCTCCTTGTCTTTGGAATCCATCATGATAATTTTACAAGACGGGAGAGCCAGGAGAATTTAGCAATTCTGTTTTGTCTTCGCCCACATAGACGCAGGTTGTCACAGCCTTTTACAACACCCTCCTCATTATCCACAGAGACTGAATTGATGGCAAAGCAGTTTAGATTGTTCTGATCTATGAATAAGCTTTATGTGTCTCATGAAGCATATAGTTACCTCTCTGAGGTAGCAATTTGCCACTGGAGCATGACATATTTCTCATACTGTAAACAAATTTTGTTTATAGGAGCATTCATTTACTTCAGTGGATCAGGCCAGATGAACACAAAGATGGCCATGTCTCGTCTGGGAAGTCCTTTCCTTGTCAAGCTGTCCCCTGGGTTCTCCTGCTGCCAGGTAACAGTTTGATATTAACATTAAATATGTTCAGCAACTACTCACTACAAGAAAACATTCACAGCTGTATTTTTATTTGTCCTTTTGGCCATTGAATAAAATGAATAGGTACTGTACAGTTTCATAAGTTTTTTCTTCTTTCCCGAGGCTTTTTTTCTTTTCTATTCTGTAACTTTTCAAAGCTTATGCCATATTGGGGAGAAGTGAAGTTGTGTAGTTATGATGTGGTTTTTTTCTGATACTTTATGCCCTTCTGATTTAAAAAGTCAGAGAAAAGGAAAAGACAGAGAAAGCTTGTCAAAATAATTTTATTTTGTTCAGTGGAAAAAAGAGGCTTTAGAGAAACAAAATAAAATTTAGACCAGTTGCTTAATTTTTCAGACTCAGCGTAGAACAGAAACTGTTAATTCCACTTAAGAAAACTTTTTTCAGAAATAAAAATGTCAGAAAAGAAGGAACTGCACTTAGAAGGCCCAAGAAGTAGTGGAATTTTATTCCAGCAGAGTCTAGTCTTCTTAGGTTGTATCTCATCTAAGGGACCAGAAACAAGGGCTAGCTTAGTTAAATCTGTTTTACTTGAAACTGTAGCTCACTTGGACTACAGACATCAGTGAGTTACCAGATGTCAGCTGAATAGTTGCAGCTTGCAGCTGAGGAGTAGAAGCCTCTGGAACAATTCAAGAACCGTGCCTTGCTGTCATTTAAGGTACTCTCACAGTTCTTAATCTTCACATGACTTCTTAGGGTTATAAAACATCAGAAATAAAATAGATGCAGGATAAACTCGAGCAGAATGCTGCTGCAGGGAACTCGGAAGGCCTGAAACATCCCATCAAAGGCCTGGGACACTCAACAGCCTTTGTACTCACAGTGTATTTTTTTAGACAGTTTCATCTCTTTTGTTGACTTTGAGGCTGAGTAGATAACCACCTTTCAGATTCAGATTAATTTATCTTAGAAACCCTTAAGGCAAACTGGGCACCACTGATATGTGAATCAATGAATTATTCTGGTAAGATCTAGTGCAGAGTTTGGTCTGCATTCAAAATAAACATGAATGCAGTGGGGATGCACATATTTTTCTCTACTTCAAAGTCAGAATAGAAAAAAAAATTATAAGTATGCATGTATTTATTGAATTTAAAATTCTCAGATTCAACAAAAGCCAGAGCAAGTTCTTACCTAGCTGTACATGTCTGTCAGGAGAGTGTTTTTGAAGACTGGAAGCCTGGCTTTCTGCCACATTTTCCCTGCAGACTTTTATTTCTGGGAAAGCGCAAGGAGTAGGAGTTGCTCATTAAGATGTGTTATGTTCTCTGCCTACAAATGTGAGATGATGCCCTCTGTTGGATGTCCCACTGAGAGGATAAAAGGATCCACATGAGGAGATCTATGTTTATTATTAGCTTTACAGGTTCTTTAGCTCCAGTTGTTAAACAAAAAAAAAAAAAAAAGAAAGAGTTGAAGGATTACATTTATATTGTGCCTTTCTGGTTAATTGAAGCTTAGAAGTAACTTCTTTCTTCAGCTTCTTGTGGCTGGGTCTTTTTGTAGATGTAAGCTACGCAACATCCTCATTTAGCTCAAGATTTTGGCATTGTAGAAGCAAATTTCTAGTCTCAGCTCTCTGTTTATGGTTCTTTAATGGACACAGTAGTTGTTGTATAGTAGAACATGTAGACATAGAGAAGGAGGGTAACATTATTTCTTACTTAACGAAAACATAAATTTGTTTGAAAAGCTGTTTTATAGACAAAAGCCATCTAAATTGTTTAGAGTGTAATTCTTCAAAGAGTTCATTTTGGAAATGAAATTTGCTTTCTATTTCTTATGCTTTTTGCTGGGGGAAAGAAATTTACATGAAAATGTTTCAATTTATTAATAAGTCTCAAGATTATTTTGTATAAGACATGATTTTCTTGAGTGGTGGTAAAAAGAAACGTTGAGAGACTGAGTCTACCAGACATGAAGCCAGAAGATATTAAAAATTAGCTATGTGTTTTAACAGGAATATTTCTGAACAACTGATCCAGCTCTTGTTTTACCTTCATGAAGATTCAAGTATTATCAATATCAAGGCTTTTGCAGGGAAGTAAAGATACTGTAGTTGAAGAATTTTTAGTCTTTCACAATGTGGAGAAGCAAGAAGGACCCAGGAGGAAAGAAAAAATAAGTCTTTGAAAATCTTATTTCTTCCCCTCAGTTCTCAGCTGAATTTTTGCCTGGGTATTATTAAAAAATAAATAAATAAATGCATCAGACTTACTCTGTATTGCAGGGAACTGGACTGCGATTCTCACTGTTTTCTAATCTTTTCTGCCTCACAAGCAGCCTCATCCACCTACAGTCACTGTTTTTTCCTCCCATTTATTGGTCAATCCGCTTGTTTCAGGAGATGAATAGGTTATTTTAAAAATCTGTTTTCAGATCTTACTCATTTATGTTGATTGTGGAAATAAAAGATGATAAGGATTCTTTCATATGAGAACCTCAGCAACTGCAACTTCTGAGGTTAACATGCCTATGAAACAGTCATATATTCAGCATTTGTGAAGAGAAATAATCTTTGAGACGTTTCTAAGTGCTTACTAAGATAAAGAAGTTAAGGGAAGTCATATCGTTTAGTCTGCATCAGTTGATAGATACAAGTTAAAAGTAAATTGTAAAAATAAGCTTTACTTCTAAATATGTTTTTTTTCTTTAGACGTGATACTGCTCCTCAACATGCTGTAATTTCAAACATCCCCATCTTTTATGCCAAGCCTGTGTTTAGACCTGTCATGTCATTCTTTGTTATAACGTACATATATTACTTAGTACTGAATTTATTGCAGATTGATTATATCATTTTTTAAAAGCTTTTCATTAAAAACTTTCAACAGGTAAGATTTTGGTACTGGTTATCTCAGGATTCCCAGCTTTCTGTCTTTAGGAGAACTGCATTAAATGGAAGTCTGGAAAAATTACGTGACATTTCAGGATTGCCTGAGATGAATTGGACAAAAGTGAATATACCTGTAGAAAGCGCAGCTGAGGAATTACTTTTCCAGGTAATTAGAAATCACATTTGCATTGCTTTTAAAAAGATATTTTGCTTTGGCCTTTAGAATTAATTTACTTTTGATGAGGAAATATAAAAAGAGAATTTCTATTCTTTAATGCTGATATGAAAAATAATTTAATTTAGCTTTTTCCATAGGTGCAAATATTAAAGAGCATAGCCATTGTTTCAGTATTCTATACATTAGAATAATTTTGTAACAAAAGTCAAGAGACCCTAAAGATTATTTAGTTCCAACCCTCATTGTCAAAGACCCCTTTCACTTGACCAGGTTGCTCAGAGCTCCATCCAGCCTGGCCTTGAACACCTCCAGGGGAGGAGCATCCACAACTTCTCTGGGCAACCTGTTCCAGTGCCTCAAAGTAAAGAATTTCTTCCTAATATCCAATCTGAGCCTACTCTTTTTAAGTTTGAACCCATTTCCCTTTTTCTGTTACTACATGATCTTGTAAATGGTCCCTCTCCATCTTTCTCGTAGGCTCCCTTTGGGTACTGAAGGTGGCAATTAGATCATTCTGGAGCCTTCTCACTTTGAGGCTGAACAAACACAATTCTCCCAGCCTTCCCTCATAGGAGAGGTGCTGCATCCCTCTGACCAACTTGGTGGCCTCTTCTGCACTCACTCTGACACGTACTGGGGACCCCAGAACTGGACACAATACTCTACCTGGGGTCTCACAAGGGCAGATTGGAGGGGCAGAATCCCCTCTCTCACCCTGCTGCCCACACTGCTTTTGATGCAGCCCAGGCTTTCTGGGCTGTGAGTGCACATGGCCAGCTCATGTCTAGCCTCTCATTCACCAGCCCCACCCCAGGTCCTTCTGGGCAGGGGTGCTCTCAATCCCTTCATCCCCCAGCCTGGATGGATACTGGGGGTTACCCCAGCCCAGCTGCAGCACCTTGCACTTAGTCTTGTTGAGCCTCATGAATTTCCCATGGGCCACTTCTCGAGCTTATCCGGGTCCCTCTGGATGGCATCCTGTCCTTCAGGTGTGTCAACAGCACCACTCAGCTTGGTGTCGCTGGAAAACTTGCTGAGGGTGCACTTGATAGCACTGTCTATGTCATTAATGAAGATATTAAATAATACTGGTCCAAATAGAGATTCCTGAGGGACACCACAGGTCTCTGATGTTCATCAGGACTCTGAGCCATTGACCACTACCCTCTGGATGTAAACAATTCCTCCTCAGGCAAGCAATTCTGTACCCACTGAACGGTCCATCCATTAAATCCACCTCTTTCCAGTTTAGAGAGAAGGGTGTCATGGAGGCCATGTCAAAGGCTTCACAGAAGTCCAGGTATGGGACAGCCATAGCCCTTCACTGATGCAGTCACTTCATCACAGAAGGCCACTGGGCTGGTCAGGCAGGACTTGCCCTTGGTGAAGTCATGCTGGCTGTCTCGACTCTACTCCCTGTCCTCCCTGTGCCATAGCATAACCTGCAGGAGGATCTGTTCCATGATCTTAACGGGCACAGAGGTGAGACTGACAGTGCAGAAACTTACTGTACTGCATTGCTAACTCCAGCAGGCATAGTACAGATGGACACAATTAAATGGTGTTGTAAATCATCATATTTGGTAGCCATGAATAGCTAATTTAAGAAGATATACAATTTTTATGTGCTCCAGCAGGAAGACCATTCATTCAACAGTGATGACTTTCACCAGTTTTGATTGAAGCAAGGTCATCTGGGTTGCATAACTTTCCCTAGGTAAAGGTAGTTATGGCTTTGACAGTTGAGGAGCAAATTTCTGACCTGATCAAATCTCAGTTGTAGTTTCTCCTGGCTGATGTTCAGAGTTGGTTGTAGGCACTATTTATTTCTTGTACAGATGTGATAAATTATAAAGGAATATATAAATTTGTGTGTGTGTGTGGTTTTGTGTCTTTTTATCACATTACCTTTACTGAATTAACTTATTTTTCTGTCTTTACAGATTATTTTGCGGGGTACTATTCTAACAAAAAATGCTGCTGTTGCTATTGATGACATCAGTATATCAGAGGAATGTGTAGTTGTGAATAGATCGCTTCCAGGAATCAGCCAGGAAAGCGAAGGCAAGTTTCATGGTTTTCAACACATTTTCCCTAATGTCTGCTACATATAACTGGGACTTGAGTGACAACTTGAAGGTACCTTTCATAAAGTAGAGGATAATCTGAGAAAAAAAGTCCATATGCTATAATCAGTCATCTCCCTGGAAGTGCTCCAGGCTGTGTTGGTTGGGTCTTTGACTCTGCCCATGGCAAACTAGAGGATCTTTAAGGTCCTTCCTAATCTAAACCATTCTATGGTTCTATAATGAAGGTTTTCATCCTTGTACTATACACTAGCTGCTATAAGAAGTTTGCACTAATTCTGCAAAGTGAGCTCTGGTGGGAATTTCCTGATACCACTTACTAGGTAGTACCTTCTCACATCCACATTTGGATGCAGAGGCAGAATCAAGGCATCCTATATTTTCCACTAAAGAGCAAATTCTGCTGTTTTACCTTTAGGCCAAGAGGCTTCTCCCCTCATTACTGCTAAATATCTGCCATATGATGAATGCCCACCAAACTTGTCTTTGTACTCACACTCTGTAGTTTTGAAGGGCCAATGGATGGAAATATAAACAGACATAACGTACTGTCAGACTGCTGCTTCTGGTCCTCTTGGTGCTAACAGCTGCTTTTCAAAAATGGCACGGGCACATATGCAGTCAGGGGTAATGTTGATGAGTTATAGCCATCAGGTATCTGAATCTAAGACCCCAAAATTTAAAGACATAATAGAGAACTTCAGTGTTGTGTTTTTAAGGCTTTTCTGATCCCTATATACAGTCGGGTTGAGGTATTTAGAGAAATATTAATTTTATTTCATTGTTTTCTCTACAACTCCCTAATTCCCATTAATCACAGAGATGTTGTTTTTAGAATGGAGGTTTTTTAAAAAAAAATCCTCTCTGAATAGAAATATGATTATTTTAAAAAGTCAAGTTATACAAAGATGAAAAGCTGCTCATCATTCCTCTCGCTTGCTTCCCACAATTGTACTGAAGAAAAGCCAGCAGACCCTAGCTTTTTGTTTCCCCATTCGTTGAAATTTGGGGGGTGCTCTAGTGTGTAGGTTGAGGTGCAAGCTAGTAGTGGTGCAGAACCGAACTTTGGCTTTTTGCAGCTTCCGTTGTGACCTGAGCACAGAGAGAGCATGGCTACAACAGAAAGGTCTGGTGAAAATCCTGCTCCTAGCTCCAGGAGAAAGAGCAGGGAACCATACCAGCTTCTCACCTCTGAACAGGAGCCTGTCTCTGTAACCCTGAGGTGTATTTGATAACTTTTCACACAGAGGTTTGAATATTGTGGAGAATAAGACATAGTTTAAGACCATCTGACATTGAGATCAGCTGTGTTTCTTATCAGCTCTGATATAATCTAGGACACTGCACAGGTGGTGGTCCGTTCCTTATGCTGAGTATGTTGCTATATTAAAAGAAGATAAAATGCACTTCTTGTAATTTTATATATTTGTGGGTTTACTTACATGTCCTTTTCTGATTTTTAAGGGGAAAGAGAATCTGCAGATGCTAATGCTTCATCTTTTTACTGTCCAGCGGGATTTTTTTCATGTGGGGATGGGCAATGTATTTCATCTGACAAACTTTGTGATTTTAAGCCTGACTGCCCAAATAGCCATGATGAAACCAAATGCCGTAAGTGAAAACTTTAAAATCTATGTTGTTAGCCTCCTCTGACTGTGTTTCTTTGTCCTATTTGCAATGCTTTCATGACTTCATAAATCTTGCAATTTAATTAAAAGTAAAAGCTCTTGAGAAACCAGTTACTTCACTTTGATTCTGTTCTGTGATTTTTCCCCTTTTATTTTCTGTAGCAACTACTTCCCTCTTAGCATTAAAACCAGAAAAGAAAAAGTTTTGATTAATTATTTAGTAGAAGCTGCTGCTTAAAAGATAGTATTTTATTTTATAATTCTAATGCACTGGTCACAGACTTGCATTCAAACTGTATGTTTTATATACTTACTTTTGATGTGAAGATGCCACAGCTGCACCACAAGCCTGGTTGCAGCTATAATTTAAGCTGAGTCAGAATTTTCTGTTTGGATGAGCTGTGACTCCTGTCAGGGCCACATGTCTGGGCTTTCTCCACGTGGAAACAAACACATGGGAAAGTAGAGGGGAGGTGACGCCTCTCAGAATCCTTCTCCACTGTACAGTCAGCAGGGAGCTTCAAACTCTTTCAGGGTCTCTAATATGTTGCTTCAAAAGCCTTTTTGATTCATTCAGTTTCCTGCTTTGCATATGAAATCACAGTTATACTTTGCACTATTGAAAATGAGTTTCTTGCTTTGAACTTCAACTTTGCTGTAGAACTTGTGATGCTTTTTCAAAAGGAGTTGCCACAAGCAATATTTAATGCCAGTTTTCTTTTTAAAAATAGATCATGATGTTTCCTAGCACATTCAACACAAATGACAGAAATATTGTAGACAAGATCCTCAAATTATTTTCTGTGCCCTGCTATGCATGAAAAAATGTAAACTTCTTCAGAGATGCTAATACAATGCAAATTCACTATTTATATTTTATGGTTTTTATTTGGAGATTTGAGAGTTGTTGCTCAGGTAAACAAAAATCTATTTGACTATTAGCAGGCAAAAGAAATATTTACAGCTTCAATGAAATTTCTCTACAATTTTAGTACTGAATTCTTCTCAGCTAGAGTAGTGGTATTGAGGGTTTTAGGTGTTTAGCAAGACAGAACCTTGAGGTATAAAACTGCATTTTGTTTTATTAGATAATTTGCATAGCTAAAATCAGAAATAACTATTAAATGTTCACTAAGTAGAATATCTTTCTTCTTCTGGGCCAGAGTAAAGAAAATTCTGATATTACTGTAGCACAGTTGAGGTTGGAAGGGATATCTGAAGATCACTAAGCAGTTAAACTGCACCCTGCTCAAAGCAGGGCCGCCAGAGCAGAACGCCCAGAGCTTGACAGAGTTAGGTGCTGAATATCTATGAGGATGGAGACTACCCAGGCAGTCAGGACACCCCGTTCCAGTGTTTGATCACCCTTAAAAAAAAAGTGCCCGTTGCCTCTTCTCATTTCACTGGGCACTACTGAGAAGAGTTTTTACTTCTTTACTCCCTCCCTGCCCATGTTACTCATATTAAAACTCTTGTAACACTCCTACATTTTTTGAATTTTATTTATGTTTTTTCTACATTACTTATGCTTACACACCTTATGCAGTGTTGGGTTATGATAGATTGGATTGTTCTCCCACTACCCTTTTTAAATTCAGGTACTGGGTATTTGTTCTCTGACAAAATAGTAACACTTCCAAATCAATAGTTTAATTAAAAACGTTCTAAGTAGATTTAGCTGCATGCAACCTTCACTGCACTGTGATAGCAATGAACTGGTAGCTTTTAATCAAGAAAATTAAGATCCGCTGGGTTTTTTGGCCATTTGTGTTTTCTTTTAACTATTCAGCCTGTGTTTCCATTTCAACATTATGCCTTTGGGTGAAGACAAATGTCCAGCTAGGTGTTTAACCAGTCCTAGACTAGCCTTAATTACAAGTTGCCTATCAGGCAACTGATTTTCTCTTTCTTTTTCCTCTAATTAAACAACTGAAGAAACTTTTATTATACCCAAGTCCCATTTGTCAAGACAATACATTAACAATGCCATGCTAAAGGTTAAACTTTGGAACCATTCTATTTATAGTGATCTTTGCTCTAAGTATATTGCTGACTTATAAATCATTGTTACTGCTGAGCTGGCTCAATGTGTGCTGGCACTACAGCTTGTAATGTGGGCAGCAGAATGCAGGTACACAAAGGGCTCTGCAAGAAGTTTGGCAAGTTGACTGTTTCCAAGCAATAAACTTGCCTTTCAGCACATTAGTCTGGTAGTCTACAGCACTAGAATAGCTCTTATAATTATTTTCAAATAGTATTTCATCATCTTGATGCTTATGTAGTGCACCATTACTTTCTATATTTTCTTTGCATATTCCTGCGCTTGGATGCAAGCATTTCGTATTTCTCAGACACTTTTCCTTATTTCCGAACTTGGCTAACGCAAATTTTTGTTCACTTCATCTTTTCCAACTACATTGTTTCTTTCGTCAATATGAACATTTTTTTCCACGGTGTTCCATTTAATAGGGATTTTATGCACCTTAACCTTGTAAATGTTTTTCTCCTTGTATAAGAACCAGGCAGGGATATTACATGGGCTTAAAATGTCTTTCAAAACGTTTCATTTAAATCTTGTAATCTTAAATTCCAGTAAGATGATTTACTTAAATGCTCAGGTCCACTAAGTCCACTGAATAAGCAAGGTCTCCATACAATTTTCTTATCTCTCAATATCAATCCTTGAGACGTCTCTTGATTTTCACTTGCACTCAAATGAGTACCTTTTTTTCTGTCAGGCCTGGAAGAATGTAGTTGAAGATTATCACTTGGACTGCCAAAATGTTTTCTTTCTTGAGTGCTGCTACCCTTGACTATTAGATCACAGCTTTTCTTCTACAGATGAAGAATTTACTGTGGTCATAAAGCTTTTATACTTGACTTCCATGCATTAAAGCAGAAGAGAAAAGCGACAGCCATTTTTGAAACTGCAGATTTACAGCAGTGACCTAACATATCTATCGCAGAGTGCTTGTGCTCTGGAAGATGAATGTGCAGCATGAGTTCTATGGCCTACATCCTATACATTTGGTGGAGTCTAAATGTTCACTTTTGCACCCTAAGAACTGTGTTGATGGACTAGGAATAAGATCAGGTTGGAAAGCAATCTCGTAAAATAAATGTATTCTTGATATTCTGTCTGACCTTTGGTAGTTTCTCCCTTATGCTCTGTCTTTTGTGTCTGTTATTTTTTTTTCTCTGTCTACTTATGGTGCGGATTATCAGGAATAATTATATCGGTTTCTATATAAAATAAATATGAAATAATTTACATTTCTATAAAATAATTAATATTTATATTAAATGAAGCATATTTTCACAGGTTTATCCATGGTCACGTGCTTTGAGGTGCTCCAACATGACCTCATGCACAGTCACTGATGTTTCGAGGTATACCCGTTGCAGCACTAATTTACTCACAGCCATAGATACTTTGAGGTGTACTTTCTCCAGCATGGACTTACTCTTCAGAGTTACACCTGCTGCCACACAGACAAAACCATGGCCATAGGTGCTTCAAGATGTACCTGCTCTGGCACAGGCTTATTCTCTGCCACAGACACTCCAGGGTGTCCCAGTCTCATCCACAGGTCCCTTTGACTTGAGTCTGCACTGGACTTCCAGCCTGTTCCTCCCAGTACAGCAGCAGCAATGACCTGGCCATCTGCCAGCAGGCACATCATCTGTGTTGTTATCAAAATGCTCCCAGGCACAGTAGAGTAAGGTGGTAGGCAGTACAGCAAGCAGGGAAAGGAGGAGGTAGCCACTAATGAGCACTAGGCTCTAATAAACAGTCAGGAAAGCAGGCCCCATGGCAAGCACAGGAGTGTGCCAATTAATATCTGGAAATGAATAAAAGCTGTAAATTTGATCCAACAACTTCCAATCAAACTTGTGGTTGTCTCAAACCCTTCAAGACACATGTGCCAGAAAGGACTGCCATGGTTGAACCTCATCTGGCAGCTCAGCCCCACATAGCTGCTCACTCACTCCCCTGGTGGGATGGAGGACAGAACCAGATGAGGGAAAGGGAGAAAACTTGTGGGTTGAGATAAAAACAGTTTAGAAGGGAAAGTAAAAGCCACGCACACAAGCAAAGCAAAAGAAGGAATTCATTCACCACTCCCTATGAGCAGGCAGGTGTTCAGCCATCGCTGGGGGAACAGGGCCCCATTACACATTATGGTGATTCGGGAATGTCAACACCATCACTTGGAACATCTCCCATTATTCTTTTGCTGAACATGACACCATATGATGTAGGCTATCCCTTTGTTCAGTTGGGGCCAGCTGTCCTGGCTGTGTCTCTTCCCAACATTTTGTGTATTCCCAACCTCCTTGCTAGTGGGGCAATGTGAGGAGCAGGAAAGGCCTTGGGTCTCCATTTAAATGCTGCTCAGCAATAATTAAATATCTTTAAATAATCAACACTGTTTCCAGCACAAATACAAAATGCAGCCCTTTATCAGCTACAGTGAAGAAAATTAACTACACCTCAGCCCAAACCAGCATATACACATGGTATTGTTTTATGTGTATGTCTAAATCAAAGATTCATTTAGTAGTTATTATTTCTATGGTGTACAATTTAGGGCAGCACAAGCATGCTAAGGCTAGCCTTAAATTAAGTAATTCATAAACTGGACATAATCTATATTTTTATACAGAGTTTTATGTACCTTAATTTGAGGTCGAAGGCAAGTAAAGAGAAGGATGCACGTGTTGGTTATTAAAAACTACTTTTGTGGCATAATTGTTTAAAGATAAATATTATTTGGTTTATAATGGCTACCTTCATATAAGTAATAAAAATCTCCTCAGTATTATCAGAAATATTCCCCATATTTTCCATTACTAATCTTGGCAAAACATAGAACTTCTGCTGTAATTATACAGTAACTCTTCCTAAATCTCATTTTTAGAGTCAAATCCCTCATACCAAAAATCTCTGTCTCATATGCTTGCTATTCCATTTCAGCCAGACAAATCAGTAATTTTTAAAGCTGAGACCAGAAACAACAAATCAGAAAGATGGGCTGAAGTTCAAAGAGTGAAAAGATTGCCAGCTTGTAAATTGGAGAAGGTAGCAAATACTGGAAGTGCCTAGATAACTGCAGGAGAATCAGTTCATGGAAGTTAAATGGGGAAGGGATGGGACTAAAATCCCATCTACAGAGAAAGGACAACACCTTTGACCGTGGGCAAGAAATGGCTGCAAAGGCTGCACTACTTGAGCTTGCTGGTGTAGGAGAGAAGTGACCACGGGGCTGGGGGAAGCCAGGGCAGGAGGGACCTTGGAGGGAAGGACAGAGACAAGCTGCTCGGGGGGAAGGACTGAGACAAGCTGGTCAAAGTGCCTCTGATACAGTGACAGGACAGAGAACAGTAATGGAAGATTAAATTTCTGGTAAGAGAGAATAAAACAAGAAGAGAATGAGAATGAGGAACATGGATGTGGAGCAGTGATGTTTTGGGAGGGATCAGTAAAAAATGTGGCTGTTAAGTGACAAAGAACAGAGACTACATGAGAGGACCTGGAGCAGGGAGCTGCTTGGGGAAATGAGATCAGAGAGTGAGGATTTCCAGTTTTCCAGTGATTCTGGGACTGAGATAAGGGGTCACAGAAGAGCAGTTGGGTAATAGGTAAAACCGGAAATAGGGTGTGGAAAAGAAGAGCGTTGAGGAAAGACCAATGGCATTTTTCTGACAGAGACCACACACACTTTCAGAATTTCTACAGAACCCAGAAGTCATAAATCTAACTTGTCTACTTCTTTCAGCAAATACCTACATAGTATATTTTTTGCCAAAGCCTATGTCTCATTGCATAGTTACTCTTATTTGGTTTCCAGCAAATTATGCACTGGGATAACAAATACTGAATGAGCTCCAGTGGCAGAGAAAACAGGGTGAATAACAGGAAGACCTGAATAGTGACCATTGGATCTTATTCTTGTATAGTTCAGTAAAAACAGGAGCTTTCCCTTTAGTTTTATAGAATATTTTTAGAATTTTATTTTTTCCCTGTAAAAATCTCAATCTGTGTAAGTCCTACAGCTGAGTTAGGAGACATGTAGTGCAGTTAGTTGTTAAAAATGTAAGTGCACAGTGAAATCACTAGATTTATTTATAACAAAATCTTTTTACTCTGCGTATTTTACCTTCCCTTCATGCAAAGCTATTTCTCGTTTCACAAGTGATATACACCTCTGAGTTTTGTACAAGTCATGTCTGTCTAATACTAAAAAGCCCACATGACTGAAACCACGAATAGGTCTGTTGCAATTTCATGGCTATTGAAATGGATTTCCCAACAGAATTTAGCAAAAGAAAATGTTCTGGAGGGCTTTGTTCCTGTAGCCATCTGTAGAACAGACTACCATATCTATTTGTTTTAAACTTTTATGTTTCAAGTGTGTATTTTTTGGTTTTGGTTGTTTTGGTGGGGTTTTTTGGGGGTGGAGGGGTGGTAGCGGTGGTTATTTTTTCCAAAATTTTAGGAGTTAATATTTGGAGATGAAAAGTGAGGGAAGGGGGAACTCTGCCTTGGATTTTGTAATGATCAAACTTGTTTAATCTTCAAGTTGTGACTTGCTTTTTGTCTTTTGTTTGCTTGTTTGTTTGTTCCAGTTAGAATTACTTCTTGCTGATGAACTTTTGCAGTAATTCTTTAACTGGCCTCTATTCAGTTTGTCACTGTAGAAATTAGGCCGATGCATCTACAAAGTACGGTGTTATCTGATTGAGTGTATATAATGAAATTAGTAAATAGTAGCTGGGATAGAAAACATAAAAATGGGAATGAAGATGCGTGTTTCAGTGTGTTTGTATTATAAAGAGGGTTAAAATAGTTTAAGATGACTGTGTCCAGAGTTAAACTGGTCCCTAGAACCGATAATAATTTTATTTTTGCCATGTAGCAATAAGTTACTAAATTTATCATAAAATTGTGGATTAAAAATTCGTATAATATTAATTGGCATATTGGAGCCTTTAGAAATAGTTTTTAAGTAAAAGGAAATATTTTAAGCCAGTAATGATGATTGTATATCTCTTCAACTGGATTTTTAAATTTATGTTGCATTCTGTATAAACTTACACAGGCTGAAAGACAAGGAGATATTTTGGGGGCTGTAGAGATTTATGAACTTCCATTCTTGAAGAAATGTTAGTATTTTAAACACTTGTTTTTAAAATACTGTTTTGAGCAGAACTGTTTATTAAATTCCTATTAGGTGTCGCTCAGCTAACAGAGAAACTGCACATCTGATTTGTGAAGGCCTTTGAATAAAGCTCCTAAAAACAGAAAAGGAAAAAGCACTTTGCATAAGAACCCAAAATAAGAAAGAAATATAGGGTTTTGTGGTAATGAGTCAGCTCAGAGAAAACTGAGTCTGTTGAAGATGTAAAGGCAGCTTTCTCAAAGCATCAACAAAGCCAATCACTTTCAAATGCTATGCTCACAGTGTCACTGATTCCTTCTTGATTAGTGAGGGAGCTTGTTAAAAAGATGCTAAAAGGGGCAGCAAAGAAAAACGTATCCATACAGGTGACGTGGATACCACTTGAAGTTAAAAAGCATCAAACAAATGGTTGAAGTATTTTCTAAATGAAAAATATAGAAAAGATGACGAATTTTGGTAGGTTAAATGTAAAAACACAGTAAGGATGACAAAATAAGTTTAAGAAAAACTAGCATTAAATGCATCAGCACATGAAGAGAAGACACCCTGGCAGAGTCCAGAGGCTCACATGATGATTAGAGTATAAAAACAGCCCATGAGAAAATAAAAGAAATAAGAGAAAAGCAAAAACAAAAGTCTTAGGAGAGAAGCAGATTAGTTTGTGTGAGTTCACTGTGAGAGAAAGTACAAAAGTACCCAAGCAAGTGCCTTTTTTTCTGAATAATCTGTCTGAAGTGGAAGTGCCAGTCGAACAAGTTATGGGACAAGACAATTAGATAATTGAAGTGTTATCAAGCAGCAAGATCCACGTGCATTTCACCCAGGCTCTACCAGCTTGCTCTATTCTTGTATTTTCCCTAGGTGTTAAATAGTTGGTTTGAGATTTAGTTGAAGGTTTCAGGGTTATTTTGTCATAGGATACTCATCCATGCTTAAGCTAAATGGGCTGGTGCATCCTTTCTTTTGTGTTTTGTCTGTGTTACAAGTTACAGATGCAAGAAGTCTGGGCTCAGACTTAACAGTTTTATCTTGTTTATTTGCCTCATTTGGTGTAACCATCTGTGTCCAAGGTCTGTCATATTCTTTGTTGCTGTTCTCCTGGGAATATGTGATGTTTTCTTCTATTGAGTAAAAAATCAAAAATAGCTGTCCATATTCCTTTTTCATTATGTTCTCTCTGGGGATTTTCAGTCATTTCTCTCATGCCTAGGTCCTTGAATATTTGCAGATATATTTTGTCTTCATTTTATTCTATCAAAACATTCTGTCAAAAAATTCCTCCTGTTTTTTAGTCACATTTGATTTGCATCATTTTATCTTTGGCACATCTGACCCACATACACCATATGTAGAGCAAACTTATATTTTCTTTGATCTCTTAAACATTATTTGTTCTTCCATATTTGTGGAAAGGGTTTTTTTTTGAAGCTAACTGGGGATTTTTAAGTGCTTTGCTTAACAATTCACAAAACCTTTTCTTTTTAGAAGCTATAGCCACCAATATTACTAACATGCCTCATTAGTAATTTTTCATTATTTTCAAAATATTATGCATAACAGTGTAACGTAATTTCTAAAGTGGAAAACAAAACAAAATCAAACACAACAAATAAAAAACCCTCCCATATTTTCCATAAATAAACACTGATGTAATCTTATTCCCCAGGAGATTTTATATGATTCCTATATGTGCATATTCTACATACCATACTATGTCTATAGCATAATATGACCACTGAAAGCTGTGATAAGAATCATAAAATAACGGCAGAATTCTGAAAGTCATCCCTGAATATTTGCTTTATTTATTCTATGTATATGATTAATAAATTATTGCTTTAAATGTTTAAATAATTCCCTTAATGTTTTCCATTTAAAGCCTGTTACATTTTCTGGAATAAAAATATAATTTTGTGATTTAATAAAGATTTTTTATAAAATGCAGGAGAGGAAAACCTGGTGTAAAGAAGAAATTCTTTACTGTAGAAGTGGTGAGTGGAACAGGTTGCCCGGAAAAGCTGTAAATAGCCCATCCCTGGAAGTGTTCAAGGGCAGATTGGATGGGGCTCTGAGCAGCCAGGTCTAGTGGGAGCTCTCCCTGCCTATGGCAGGGGGGTTGGAACTAAAAGATCTTTAAAGTCCCCGGATCATTCCGTGATTCGATGTTTCTTCGTTATAACATAATCAATATTAGTCAATTTACATTCATTCATAAATGACACCCTTCCACTCCTTTTTTTTTCCTTTATTTGTAATATACACATTTTCTAAAATATCACTGCTCTTTCAACTGAAGAATTGAAGAATGCAGCTGAATGCAGCTTTCAGACCTTTTTCACTTCAGTACTTTGTGTTTCAGGGATTACAAATATCACAGTGTCTCACTAATGCCTGATATTTAACTTTATTCCAATTATGAATAGAGGATTTTTTTTGTCATTAGCACACTTGCTGGCATTTAGGAAAAAAGGGATTTAATTTTTGGTCCCAACAACAAAAAAGATCTTGCAGAAGGTTTGTTGATGCTTTGTGTTCCCAATATTCTTGCTGCATACCAGGAGGACTGTGAGGTCTTTTTTCAGCACCTCTTTGCCTGCTTTGAGTACTTTGGCTGAAGCAGCCTAAGAGAGAAGGAGCTGCTTCACTGAGTACAGTGCACATAACGATGGCTAGGTTGTTCCTCTGGGGCTGATCTTTTACTCAGCTGTTACTAAGCAAATACCTCATGTCTGGTATGAAGCCACTCTGCCTCCCCATGCCCCTTTTCTAGACTTATTTCTAGAATATTGGTGACATATTAGAAACATTTTATTTACTTTTCATACTGCAAAGCTCATTTGGTAATGTTGGGTATAGAAATAAAATGTCTCATTCTTTATTCCAGCTGCTGTATGTGACTTTGAAAGAGAGAGCTGTGGCTGGATTGAAACTGTAAATGCAGATGAGTTTGACTGGGTAAGAAGTTCCAGCAGTGCTCTTCCACCTGTATTTCAGAAGCAAGCTCCTCCGCAGGATCACACCTATAACAAACCCGAAGGTAAGACAAGTCAGGCCTAGGAAAAGAGAAGTGGAATAGATAACCTTGCTCTTTAACCAGATTTTAAGTAGAGACCATGAATGCTTTAAAAACCTTTAGAAACACTTCATTTTTTCAGCCTGAAAAGTTGTTTTCTGTTTTAACAGGTCATTTTATGTTCATTCTGAAGAACAGCAGCAGCATTTCACAAATAGCTCGGCTACGAAGCCCAAAGTTCAGGCAAGCTGGATCAAATTGCACACTGTCCTTTTGGTAAGAAATAATTTACATTTAAAATTCCTGGATCATCTCACATTGCTTCCCTTGGACTGAAATTGAGGTTATAATTTGGAATAGATACACTTTTCTCTGAAGAATTCATTGCATTTTATTCTGTCAGCATAGAGTGTTCATTGTGAACAGTACGCAGATATAACATGAAACACTTGGAGAATAAAACTGAAACATGACATGACTTTGTTTTCAGGCTCTGAGCAAAATTATAGTAAAGGATTGTGCCTGCATATATATGGGCAAATACCAGAGTCTTTTTGCTAACAATTCTTTGGTTAAGTAAATTTAAATATGGGGAATTTTTTTCAAGAAAAGGAAAGCATTGAAAAATCTAGTAGGTCCTTAAATCACCTACAGTATCCAAAACTGAATGTCATAATTTTTAATTAGAAGTTTCAGTGTGATAATTGGTTGTTTGCTTCCACTTCTTTTTTATATACATAGAAAAAAACCCTGAAATCAAAACAAAAATTAAAACAAAACAAAGCAAACAAAACCCCCCAAAAAACCACACAACAAAAAATCAACAATCAAACCCAAACAAACATTTTTAGTAATTGTCTTCTCAGTGTTTGTGCAAACTTGTCAAAGATGGACAGAAAAAAATATAACTGTGATAATTTGTTTGCTATTGCCAAATTGGTGCTACTGTTTAAATAAAGGCTTGGCGTGACCTTGATTTTATTAAGTGCAGTTTGTCTCAGTGATGGCAAATACATCTGCCATAGGAAGTGGAATTGTCTTTTTATCCAAGATTCATGACTTGAAGTTGGACATTACAAGTTGTTGGTTGTATATCTGCTTCTGCTCCTGCTCCCAGTTTTGTTGTACAATTGCCAACCCAAGTATTTAATAGTTTTAAATGCTGGGGAAGGCAATGTGTTAACAATAACATAGATAGAAGGCATACTTATGCATTCAGTAAGTGTTCTGTTTTTCCTTCTTGAAAGTTTACAATTATGTACTGAATTAAATTTAAAAAAAGACATTATGCATCTGAGTGAACAGTGTTTGTTGCTTAATATGAAAGGAAATGTGTCTCTTCAGTTATGGGTTTTAATTTAATGAAGTACAATTTTTCTCTCAAAATTTTCAATTCTTGAAATGAGGCCTAGACTGATACAGCAGCCTATCCTACCATCATTCAGAACATGGATTGAATTACAGGCACTGTGGACTTCCTATTTATCACAGAGGTATAACAGAAAAGATACTGGTCATTGTAACTGATGTCGATTTTCATCACTTGTCCTCTTAACATTCTTATTTTTATCATTTTAGGTATTACAATTATGGACAGTCAGTTGGGGCAGCAGAGCTGCAACTGCTTGTGGATGGGCTGAAACAGCCTACTGTCCTTTGGAGGACGTATTACAACGAGGGAAATCAATGGTTGAAGGCAGTCATTCAGCTTGGACGCCTTCCATATCCTTTCCAATTTTCACTTGATAAAATCAGTCTGGGTTTTTATGAGGGCGTCTCAGCAATTGATGATATTAGGTTTGAAAACTGTGCTCTCCCGCCTCCAGCAATAAGTTGTGAAGGTCCAAATCACTTCTGGTGCAGAGACACAAAAGCATGTATTGACAGTCTATTTGTCTGTGATCTTGTGGATGACTGTGGCGATGGATCCGATGAAGACAGCTGTAGTAAGTACTTTCCACTATTGCTTACTTATGTCACACAAAAATTGACTTTCCAATTCATCTCTGGACTGAAAGAGCGCAGAATTGCTACAGCCAGTAATGATTCCACTGAATATAGTTAGTGATGAAACAGAATGATAATTTTAAGCTTAAATGCATATGATGAGTTACAACTGGGGTAAATGGAATTCAGTCTTCTTTATCCAAAACAATTACATTTCTTTACCTTGTGTAAAACACAACCATTCATCATAAGTTTATTTTAAAAGAGAGGATTTAAAATCTGCCAGTTGTTTTGGGTCAACATGCTGTCTTTGATTTTACTGACAGAAATAGCATGTAAGATGTATTGATGGACTGAGAGGAGTCTATGTCCTACATCTTCTTAGGACCTCTACTCTTCCTATCAAAAAATATGTTAAAGTATCTATGCTGAAGATAGGAGTAATGTTGGACATATTTGTCCCCTTCAAAGAAAGAACTTGAAAGTACTGAGGAAAGCTATGAGTCATTCAAATTTCTGACATTCACCTAGAGTGCTGAAGGGTGCCGTTGATGGTTTTTCCCCCAAAGAATGTATTCATCAATTTTAAGAACACAAGAACATTAATATAAAATAAAATTAACTAGCATTTGCTTTATCACTTCCTGAGGTAACTAAATTATGCAAATCACAATCAGTTTGAGAAACAGAGGGCACCTTACATGCTTGAGGTGATAACTGTCTGCAGTAATATTTGCTGACTATCAACTTAAAACTGCTCTAAATTTAAAAGAGAGTGAAGGCTTTCCATCTTGTCTTAGTTTTTCTACTTGTGGAATGTCTAGCCTCTTTATAACCAATTTTGAGGTCTACAATAAATTTGAGCTGCAGCTTTAAACATCATTAAATGTAACAGCTTAATTTTAAAAAAATTGTTATAATGTCAGTTACTGCTTATGAAAAGCAGATGCAAAATTGGAACGCAAGACCTCTGACACATTTTATTGCTTTTTATTAGAAGTAATCAATATATTTTGTCTTGGTGTCATAAAAAAAGCACAGTTGTGCTATAAACTCTTTGATTTAGCCTTGATAAAGCTATCATGTAATATTATTGCGGATAATAAAGATCTAAACCACAACATGTTTTGAGGACTACATCTGCCATGCAAAAAGACATTAGATCACTTATCACACATACCTACAAGACAGCATGGTGTGGTTTATTTTGTCTAATTAACCTCTGTTGATCTGTTCGCTTTCAGTTAAAGAACTTTACAGTCTTTAATTTTAATAATACATAAAATTAATAACATGGATAATTTTTTTCACAGTTCTGTTTATTCAGTAAATTAAGTACAATTTGACAGATAAATATTGAAAGGTAATGTTGAAAATAATTTTTTATGTACAGACAAGTGTACATGTATCCTTCAGAGGCGAATATCTTCAAGGAGAAGTAGATATGCTTTTTTTCTATGTATTATCAATAAATTTTTGCAAGGATAAAAAATATATTAAAGCACTATCCCCTTTTGATACTGCTTTTTTATTTTTGACAATCTCTTCTGTTTACATTTCAGACCCTGACCTACAGTGTAACTTTGAGAACGGGCTGTGCAATTGGGAGCAGGATGTAGAGGATGACTTTGACTGGATCAGAATCCAGGGTCCGACCCCCACAGTTAATACAGGCCCATTAAAGGATCACACGACAGGCACAGCCAGAGGACACTACCTTTACCTGGAATCCTCTGAGCCACACCAATTCCTAGATAAAGCAGTTTTGCTTAGTCCTGTCTTCAACCCCTCTGGAAATAGAACCTGTGTTTTCCGCTTTCATTATCATATGTTTGGAAAAGAAGTTTATAAGCTGTCAGTCTTCCAAAGAACTGTGAGTAATACTAAGGGATGGCTGTTGTGGTACAAGTTTGGAAATCAAGAAAACAGATGGATCAGACAGACACTCTTCATCAGCAGTTCTAAGCCATTTCAGGTATGATCCTTCTAGGTTCTGAAGTGCTTATTTGCTGCATCATAAAACACTGAGAGTACATAAATGATTGCACAATCTCAAAGCTATTTGTAACTGTCTGGTCAAAATATGTTTGTAGGGTTTTTTGAGGAACTATGTGAAATATTTTTGTTCTTGTTGTTACATTAACTTTTCCCTCTAAACCACTTAATTTTAATGTTTTGAATATGTGTTACTTAAAATAGATACTGGTTTTGTTTTTCAAGGATTTGGTGAAAAAATCTTATAAAAATCAAAATAGCTTGATTCATTAATGTAAAGACTGTTCAAAAGAATATCCTCTGCTCTGCCTTACTTTTCAAGAGTTGCAAATTAATCTTTAATTGTATAATGCCAGAAAAGATATCAATTCAAAATATTTGGCTGCCAGCTTAGACTAAGAGTCAAAAATCATTTGGAGAAAGATATGATTAAAATAAGTTACAGCGATAAATCTTGACTTATTTTCTCATCTTTTAAATATTGTATCTATTATTTATCTTTCACTATGTGTGATCTGTTTATTCCAGTTGGGATATTCTGCAGGGTTATTAGAGGAGACATTAGTTCACTTGATTGTCAACTGGTCATAAAATTAACTTAACATCCCCCTCTCCCTCCCACAATATTATAAAAAGAAACATCTTCTACCTTCCTTTTGAATCTGATATAGTGCAATATTTTCTTTAGATTGTTTATATTTATTTCCCAAAACACTATTTTTAGGTAGAGAGAAGTTTCCTCCTCTTTGGAGGAAAAGGCATTAATGTTACAGAGGATGCAAAGAGGCACCTGGAAGGAGCGTGTTCGTTTTCTGTCAAGACTTTTTGTAGAAATATAAAGGCATATAAACATAATGCTATCAAAGCCTCCTTCCTATGCCTTGCCTTGCCTTGCCTTGCCATTCTACGTTTAGTGGTTTATCTAAAGAGCTATAAACCTACATATCCTGTATTTGACCTCCTGAGAGTTAGGAAGGTCTATTCAGTAACTGAGATGTTTTTCACGTGTTAGTGTTGTATGGTTTTTCTGTTGTACTTGTCCAGTTCTGTGCAGGGAACTTCAAAGACTTTACACTATTTTGAGGTAGTTTTGTTTCTCATAGTCATTTTTGAGAGGCATGATGTTTAAGTTTGATTGCTCTGAAGAAAGAGATCAAGGTCTGATGTTCATTAATGTGTATTGTGCATCCTACAACGGATCTTGCCTTGTCACAACCTACAACACTTCAAAACTCAGAAGTTTTGAGGAGAGCAAGTTGTTTTCTCTTTCTACTAAGTTGCCAAGTGCTGATCTTTTTGTCAGTCAGACCTTAATTTTGATTTTTTTCTCTTCTAAATGTATGAGTTATTCATACATCTGAGATATCTCCTCTTCCTCTTTCCTCCCTATGTAACTAGGTAATTTGTTTACCACATTCCAATAAATAATCACTATAAATAGTAAATCCCTCAAATTCACATTTTCTGTTTATTTGCTAAGCATGGGAAGCCAACTTTGGGAGTACATAAACAATTTTGCCTATACACCAACTCCTAGGAAAAGGAGGAGTTGTCAGCCAAAAATTCAAAGCAGCAAAGAAAGGCATTTGGGAACCTCTTGAAAGTCAGATTCCCTTTCGAAAGTTTTGAACTCTATAGGTATGAAACTGTAGGCCCTTTAATTGAATGCTCTGGCAGAGCAAAGGCAACAGCAGACTCCCTTGGCTCACACCAGCTCTCAATAAGCCTCAGAATCTTAATTTTGTCAGGAAAGCTTTGTTCTAGCTGCCATTAAACCATGGTGACACTTGTTGACATTTGTAAAACATCAGATGTTTTACACCAGATTGTTAAATGTGACATCAATGAGAGCAATGAGAGTATCTGGAGGAGGAAAAGGTAAATTTAGAGCTAAATTGTTTAACTGAAAGGAATGCAGTTTTCTGAGACAAAATTAAGCACCTCTGTATAATACTACTATGGACAAATAATAAAAACGGTCCCAAATACACATGCTTATAAAAATTTTGCAGCTTTATTGATCTAGAGTTTCTCTTCCTCTGCAAAGGATATTATAGGCAAGAAATTATACACTTTTAGTTAGAAAAATTCAAGTTAAAAATAAATTCCTTATGAACTATTCCCTTTAATGATATGAGCTACTTGTTTCAACATGAAAAACCCCACTGTTGAGTGTCCTTGTCTCTTTTTTTGATCTGCATTTATTTTCATCCTGAGAAGTTTACTTACACGTCTTTTCTTTAGATAAACACTTGAAAAGGTAGTAAAATAAGATTCTGTCCATGGTAACCTACTCATACTGATGATGAATAGTGTTTGCTTTTTTCTTCCTTGGAATAATCACATCTAAAATAGTTTCTGCTCAGAACAAAGTGCAAAGATGCTATTTCAACATTTCAGGAAAATTTTGCTCTCTTAGCTTGCTCTATTCATTCAGATTTCTGGTGATACAGAAAAGGAAATGATGATATGTGAAAAATTGTTGGAGTGAGAGCTCCTCTGGACCCAGGCCCGGAGGAAAGCCAAAGCACAGGGGTTGAATTAAAACCTTTGGATAAGCTGAGACACGTGAAGTCACACCAAAGTGAAATAGAAATACAGATTTTTAACTTTTAGTAGAAATATGTGCTAAGTGCTTTAAACATTGAAAAGCTGCAGCAAAGAGACCTTAAACACAGTTCTTACTGCAGCAGTGTTACCTTTTCACAGAATTTCTTTACTTTAGACAAAACATAGATAGAACTATACTGCTCATATTTTTTAGATAGAGTGTTCACATAAACAATAAGAGCTGATAAAAACTATATACGCAAATCTGTGTAATACTTATGTAATACTTGTGTAAGATTTACAAGTATTAGAATTAGACCAGAACAGGTTAAGAGAAAGAAAACTAGAATCGTGTGTCAATTTTATTGGTCAATTAACAAATATAATAGACAATTCTGGAAGAAGAAGAAGTAGAAGTAGCAGTAGAAAAAGAAGAAGAAGACAAATGAAGATGAAGACGAAGATGAAGAAGAAGAAGAAGAAGAAGCAGCTTCTTTCTACTTGCTGTTTGCCTGCTGCTGCTGCTGTTACTGTCTGGCCTTATGATGTAACCCCTTCGAACTCTACCTTCAGAAAACTAGGAGACTCCGAAATAAAGAACTTTAGCAGGACAGCAGCCCCCTCTGCTTTTTCACCTTCATCCAAAAAGGGAGGGTAGCCCGTCAAAAGTTCAACAAATGGTGCCCCGTGTGAGGATCGAACTCCTGACCTTCAGTCTCATTAAAAAATGGCAAAATTCTGTATCTCAATCCTTTTGGACACTCAAGTCTCCTTTTTGTCATGCTATAAATCACACTTCCATGTCTGTCTTAAGAGACGTAGGGCAATTTTACTATATTTCAAAACATATTGCTAAAAAAACCCCCACATTATCTTTACCCCCAATACAATTATTCCCTTTTTGCTCATCTGCACACTATATGTTTAACTCTGTAAACAAAGATGGTTATAGATTTTGATACTTCAAAATGTAAGTAGTACATAAGGGAGTGTATCATCCTTTTGTGATGATTTTATAAAGATCAGTTTTTCTTTTTCTTCATTGCCTCTTATGAAATTTAAAAATGCAAGTACACTGTTTAAGTACATGGTTAACTACTAATGCTATATTTGGTATCATTACTAAAAATTTTAGTATTCTGAGTATCGTATGTAAAACCTTACTTGTCCCTTCAAATATAAAAGTTTTTCCATTTAAGTGTGAAAAATAAGGACCAAAATCAGGAAAAGATAAATAATGAAAATAACATTGCAATTAAGTAGATATAAAATGCATTTGATATTTTCCTATTTTACGAGCGGTTAAGAAAAATAAACAAGGAAAATCCACTGTAATCATTTTAATCTTTTTATCAATTAGGTATTAGCTTAGAAAGTAATAGAATATTGATTGAAAATTAGAATGATATATTTGCTATGAATATAGAAAAGCACTGTAACACAAATACAAAACAACTTTCTTTTTCCAACTACTGTATTTATCATCTGTTGTGCTATTTTCTTTGTACTATACAGGTACTTCATATATTACATTTTTTACTACAACTTTGACATATCTGTTTGGTGTCAAATGCATCTGTAGCGAACATACATCATTTTCATCCAGGCTCTTGTTGTTCATCTTGTCAAGGGAGATAGGAAGGGCTAAAAACCATACATAAGGTACTAAGCGGGTTAGGTTACAATCACATGGGATATTCTGCTTTTTGACCCTCCACTCTTCCTTTCATTCTGCAGTGAGATGAGACAGCAGTTGTTCTTTGGGGATTCTGATGATCTTCCGTGTAAAAAGTGAAACAGCATCACAAAAATCGCTCTTCGGTTATTTCTGCAATTCTTGCTGTTTCTTGCAGTTACTTTTCTGAGAAAAGAGCGGGTTCATCAACAACCTCACCCCACCAGCCATTTCTGTAATGAAAGACTCAGAATTCTAGTGGTAAATGGAATTTTTGGGGTAATTCCATTTTACAAACTATTGTTATAGTGGATTTGGGTTCTGTTCAGACAAAAAGAGTCCAATGTGGCAATTTGTTTGAGGTCTCAGAATGTAATGTTTTACTTTTATGCGTTTCTACTGGTGATAATTTTCTTTCATACATGAATAACACAGGAGGACTTATAGTAAACTACATACCCTTTTTACCAATTTAAGACAAGATAATGACTTACTAGTCTTTTTTGTTAGCTATAATATCCTTCAAACAAGAAAATTTAAAATTTCATTTCCTACATAACAAGCATCAGAACTACAGAAATTACAAGTTTCAGATCTTGTATTCAATTTCACAGCCCCTCAGAGAGAAATTTTCAGTGGGGCTTGTAGCACCAGTACTTTTGTAGACTTACTTGTGTGAATTTTTCAATCTTCTCTGGTCATTAATTGATAACCATCAGGTTGAAATTCTGGACCTATATTGGTGTATTCCAGAACATGGAGCAGACCAAACTCAACCAAACTTCTTTTCATGCAACTTCTCTGGAAGAGTGTGCATTACTCTTCATCATCCCGAGGAGAAGTATTATTTCCTAGTGTGGAAAGCACAGGAAGAAAGAAAAAAAATCAATGTAATTGTGTATTTACTCATATTTTTGTAACATTAAACTGGGGGAAAAAAAAAAGAAGTGGAAATCTTTCATTTGACCCTTTCTAGAACACTTGGGTAAACTGTGTTCCTTTTAGAAAAAGAGATGCTTGAGATTTAGCAGAGAAATATCTAAGCAACAGTGTCACAGAGAAGCTTCATAGAGAAAGATCATTAGTGATTTTTCTGAATACAGAGAATGAGAGGTATTCTGTGAAATCATTAAGTAACACTATTCAAGCAAAAAGAAATAGTATTTTAGGAGGGTCTGTTGTGCAATTCATTGCTGAGGGATGTTTTGGATACAAGAAACATCAAATGAAATCTATAAGGAACTTGGTAAATTACCAGAAGAAATGTCTGTTAAGGGCTAGTAGCACAATAATGAGGCTACAACCTCTCACCTGTGATATCCTGCTAAGAGTCTGAGTGGAACCCCTGCATGCTGGGTTTGTCCTGGCTGTGGAGGTGGCAGCAGTCCATGGGGAGACACACACTGCAGTTGGCTGGTCAGCCGACCCTGCCACCGGGCATCTGTGCTCATGCTGTGAGGCATTGTGCTGCACAGAGCTTTTGGTGCATTGGGAGGTTCACTCTTTTTGATATTCTAACTGTGATTTCAGATTTTCTGCAGTCACTTTCACCCTTACTGAACCAGGTTTATTATTGTCAAGTGTTGTTAGCCTTCTGCCTTGATTTGATTGTCTACTTCCTTCCTTCTTCAGGGCCTCATTTCAGCGTGTTTTGACACACCAGAAGGAGTTTATTAGTGTTTAGTTGGTCAGATACACATTTTTCATTAAAATCTGGTGTTGAAGCAGCTCTGAATTTATCAAGGATTTCTCTAAGACATTTATAACACCTCTAATACCCACATGGGGCCATTTTTATGTTACTGCTTTTGATCCATTCCCTGCTAGCAATTTCTACACAAAGATTTAGTCAGTGTGGATCTCCACTAGAAAAACAGCTTCAATTTCAATTTTCAATTCATCATTCCTCATCTTCCTTCTCCTACTCTTCTCCTTTGTATTTCCCTAAAAATCTGCTGAGATTAGTATTCAGAAATTCTTTTTCTTTTCTTCTTTTTTTTTTCTGTCCTTCATATGTTACCATTTGCTTTTGTTGCTTCTTTCTCCTCCAATACTACTTCAAATAAATGGATATCCGGAAATATCTGCTGCATCTCAGTAGCTCTTTTTCTGACTATTCTTCTTTGTCTCTGATCTGTGTGTTGGCTTCTTTCATCCCTGATACCTGTTTGCATGTGGCATGGTACTCTTTGGGTTTTATATTTACATTGTGATGTTGGTTTCTGGTCTGTTTATGTGCATCATTCTCATTTTTGTTTTCAGTGTGGCATTGTACAGCCTGTGGTTTCAGGAAAACCTACACAGTTTGCTATGTAGTTGGCTCTGGAGCAAATCTTTGTTAATTGTCTAATATGGACCTTTAAATATCCAAATGCACGGGATTGGGAAGAAACATTTGCACTAGATAAAAGGTTGCTTTAATTCTCATCCAACCTGACCAGCACACTTCTCAGCATCGTTGTGAAAAATTTCTTTCTTTATGGCTAATCTAAATCTCTTTTTCAGTTTAAAATCATTGCCACTTGTCCTGTCAGTATAAGCCTTGGTAGAAAGTCTCTCTCCATCTTTTTTATGAGCCAGCTTTAAGTATTGAAATGCTGCCATAAGGTCTCCACAGATCCTTCTTTTCTCTAAATTCAAATCTTTCATATTGTCGAGATAGGAGAGATATTCTAATGCTCTGATCAGTTTTTGCAGCCATCCTCTAGACCTATTTTTACAGGTCCATGTCGTTCTTATGCTGGGGAATCCAGAGCTGGATGCAGTACTCCAGGTGTGGGCTCCCCAGAGTGGAGCAGAGCGGCACAATAACCTCCCTTGGCTGGCTGACCACACTTTTTATATGAAGCCCAGGGCAAAGCCTACACAATTCTGGAAGCTATTTAAACAAAAAGGGAAAAACCCCAACCAAACAAAAACAATAACCACATACCCAAACCCAAAAAAGTTGCTGTGTTACTGATATTTAACACTCATGACTTTTTAGGATGTGTCCTGGAAGGTGTGATGTGCAGAGATGGTTTCAGGGTGTCTGTGAACGGTTGCAACCAGAGGTTGATGATGTCAGGCCAAATCATGTGGATTACTCCATGTCTGTCCTGTTGAAGTGTCAATGCCTTTTGGTATGGCAGCTCTAATTCTTGCACTTGTAGGATCTAAGCTGTCCACCATGTCCCATCCTCACAACGAGCATCAAGGGGCTGTAGTGGGCCAGGAACAAAAGATGACATATCTCATGTCAATTTCGTGTTCATATGTCAAGCAGAATTTGTTTAGGCTCTAGTTTGGACAATTCATGCTTAGGTTTCCTAACTAGTCCACAATCTAGGTCAGAAAAAATATATACTTAGTGTGGACAATGTGGGAACCAGGGCACTTGTGGGAAGGGGTGAAAAACAACCTTAAGACTTTGTGGTTGGTGGTGAACTTTAGTGAAGACTACTCAATCAATACCTATAGTATGAAGTGAAATACAAAGACTTTTCATATTGAAAATGTGCATGGTGCAATGCAGTATATTTGAAAGGCAAAAAAGTAGTTTGAGTTTTTTTAAAAGTCATCCTTAAACATCAGTTTTGCCATTTTTGATGCAAGGATTTCAGAGCAGAGAAAACTGTGGAAACAAGGAAATCACATGAGAAGTCAGGAAAATATATAGTACAAGCCTTCAGAGAAAATTTCATGGGCTTAGTTCAGGTCTTTGGGAAAGACAGTGGCCTTTTGTTCAGTGCTATCAGAATACTTAATACTATGAAGATATAACCCACTCTAACAATAGAAATAATTTATTCTTTGTGCTATTGTTTTATTGATATGCTGTGGAAGACTTGTCATGATGTTGTCAAGTCACAATATGTGCACCAAGAGGACCAAGAATGAGAATTTCTAATCTATCTTTAATAATGCCTTTTCCAGTGGAAATTATATTCTTAATTTCATGTGTGTCATTTCCTTGTAATTTGTTTTTTCTTGAGAAGGGAGAGGACAAGGTGGGCAGGGTGAGTGTTTTTTACCTTTTTCCCCTATTTACATGCAGGCTGCTCAAAGGAAATCACATAAAGTAAAAATAGCCTTTCTATTCACTACTGAACTTTCAAGTTCTGCCCACATTTTAAATACAGAAAACCTGAAGTAATGAAAGGTGTTCACCATCTTTCAGAACCCACAATTCACTGAGAAACTGTGTTGGGCCATTTGAACTTGAGTGGAATCATGCAAGATAAGAGTTTTGCTTTCCTGAAAATTAGGAGTACTGTTTCACATTTCCTATTGATACTACTATATTACTTAGCAGCTGATGAACAGGAAAATGGGAGTTGGATACCTTTGCAAGGAAAAGGAAAATGTTAGTGACTTTTATCTCATGCCTTAACTGGATCTAGAAGCCATCTTTGAAAATGTAACAGGAAGATCATAGGAAAGGTGTATTTCATTGAAGATTTAATCAAATTTCATTATGTACTTCTACGCTTCATATCAAACAGGGAGTTCTTAAAATATTTTTATAATATTTCTGTTTATTGAGTATGCTTATAGCAGAATTATGAAACAATGTAGACATTCTACTCCTACTGAAGTATATATCAAAACTCTCATGAATTGTAATGAAGACAGTATTTCATGTCAACCCACATGTTCCGGTGATATCCCTATGTTATTGTTTTCTTACTTTGGGAAGTTAAGGCCATACATATGGATGTAGGAGCAGCAATTCTGTATAACTAAGTCAGGAAAAATCCCTTGGGCCAGGAAAGGTCCATATCTTTAGGCAAAAGGTCTAATAGTGATCCCTTTGCTCACTAGCATTTGCTGCTGAACAGATAATTCGCTGTTTGTTACCACAAATGTTTTCACAAGCATTGAAAAGAAAGCAGCGAGTGTCTCCTCTTAGGATGCTCCTTATCTCAGCACAGATGAATTGCCTTATCAGTAAGCACTGCATAGGTCAGATACAAGTCTGTCCATTCAACCCAATTCAGGCTTCCCTACACAGAGATGTGGAAATGTCTTTATGCAGCTCTTTATATCTTGACATGCTCTACTGTACAGAAGGGAGGTACAGAAGTAGTCAGGTCATAAGAAGTCATTGTGATCAATGTGGGACACTTCTTTCAGAGCCATAAGTCCCAGGTATTTGATGTAGTAACTCAGCCAGACAGAATTCTGGTGGGTTTTTTGTTTGTTTGATGGGCTTTTTTTTTTTTTACTTACTTGTAAAATCTGAGGGAAACCGTGGTTGGGACAAAAGAAAGAATACTTTGTATATCCTTGTAGATTAAGTCAAAACTAACCATGAGCTTAAGCTGGTTTAGGTATAGCTTCCTAATTATAATTGCTCTATAGATGTTTCCCAAGTGGGCGGGCTAATCATGTTGTTTTACATGTAGAATCAGAAATTTTTAGGCACTGACAATATAGTACTTCTGCAATAATTCTTCCAGTGGAAATATTACAGAGTGACAACAGGGTCTCTTCTCTTGAATGAAGTTTTGTGGCCTTAATACAGCAAAGTAAAGACTCCCAGAGTATGTAGTTATTAATCCCACCAATATAACTGAAGAGTCTAAAACAGGATAGAAATGTGATTCATGCCTGCACTTTGGAGAAATGCTGTGAAAAACATCATAAATCAGCATGAGGGTTCGCAAGCTTATAGTGAAGTGTGATAAAGTGCTTTACTGAACAAGAACTAGTGTTTTTCACTATCTTATAAAACCAAGCACTGTAAAACATCAAATATTTGACACAATATTTTTCATATTTGATGTGTGTAACCTTAAGAATGTTGGTAACAATTCATTTGCACACCTGTGTGAAAGGACTTTATCTCAACATTTGAAGCCTTGAGTCATTAATTTCTAGAGCATCTTCAATGGTCACAAAAGAAAGGGGCTGATGAGCTTTGAAGAAGGGCAGTGTGATCTTAAGCTTTTCAGTGGGTATAATTAAAATGATGTGGTGACCCAGTGTTGATAATCTTTGCAGAAGCTGATGGCTGGTCTCCACTTGTGCTTGCTTTGGGGGCAGAAGGGTTCCCTGTAGCATGGAACAGCTCTGATTGCCTAAATCATTCCCGCCACGAGAGCAAAAGCTGGAACACGCTGGGACAACCCATGCACCCATTTTTTTTCCTCCCAAGGGAAACTGTGCTGCAGAAGGTACAGAGGAAAAATTCACTGCCACGTAGACAGGATGCAGCTACTGGACATCTAGATGAGAGACTGGGGAATAGTCTCGAGTCCACAGTGCCTACTCCTTTGATGGCAGCTGAGGAAGCAGAGAAACAAAGCCAAAATGGAATAAAATGCTATATTTGGACTCAGCAAAGCAGTCAATATCTCAATTGACATGAATTAATAACTACTCAAAAATTCAAAATTAAATCTAAATTTCTCAGATTTTTTTTTTAATCAATATTTTTCTGAGAGAATTGTGTTTTCTTGGAAGATAGTTTCCCTTTTAACATACTTCTTGGGAAATTATTATAGGAATATGTACGTGCATCCTTGAAAAAATCATTCTACAGTGAAGGCTTATGACATGACTTGTGACATGATCATTGGACAAAAATATTTTAATAGAAAGGAGCTTTGAAGCTTCATTCTGTCCTTGTCATTTGTCTGTAATTACAAAAGTTCCACTACCTCATAAGGAATTTGTCGCTTTTTTGATGAAAAGTTATTATATATTAATTATACAATTTTCTTTATCCTCAGCATTACAACATAGGGGTAGTTATATATATCAGAGATATGCAGTGAAATGCGTATTAATTTGCTTTCAGTAAGTTACAAGAAAAGTTTTTTATGACAAAGTGTTTTGTCAGTTATTTGTGTGGTTGTTCTTTCCTGTTCAAACCAAATCACAAGATTTCTTGCTGGAAATCATCACAGAAACCTAATCGAAATTAGTGTGCTCTAACTACCAACAAAATAAATAAATAACACTGTTGACACCTCCTCTGATACCTGAGATATTGTTTCTCTAAATTACAAGTTAAATACATTAGAACAAATATCACAATTTCCTGTGCATTCAGAAACCCTCAGAATTTTGAATATGCCATAGGTTTTGAAATTAATTCCAGTCTATCTTAAACTATGCTTGTGTAGCAATTAAGATTTTATTTTGGTAACCTTCAGTGGGAATTGTCTAGTGACAGAAATGAGCATTACTGTAAAAATTGAACATTTGTACAGAATATTATCCAGTGTAATTTCTCTAGTAACACTTTTCATAACGTCACTTCACTCTTCAAAAGCATATTTTGTTCAAAATCTTAAGGGATCATTCCTTTTATGTAGACAGAATTAAATTCTAATACAGTTTGCTTTCATGGAGTTGGGTTTTTTCCCCTCTTTTTTTAATGTCAAATACCTTTTAATACCTTCACAGATTTCATTGAGTCTGGATCTTAGACTTCTGAAAACATGAAATTGGGAACTATTTATTCTCATTCAAATAATAAATGTGATGTGAAATGAGTTTTATGGCAGATGAATTTCCTGGAGGTTGTTTAATAATGTCTTATGAAGCTTGCAGAATTAAAGCTGGCAAATTAACTTAAGTGGGCAAAGTTTAACCACAGCTGCAGAGACATTATGCTCTGTATCAAGGCACTAAACTCATAAATTGGTCTTATTCTCAGTTCCAAGTGTATACTTACACCACTACTACATTTTCTGGGTTGCTGATGAGTTCATGCTATTTGTCGAAGTATTGGACTCCCCAAGTGCATAAATAAACTAAGAAAAAATAATTTGCGTGGGGAGATTTTAATTAAAAAGATCGTAATCATCATAACAATATATAGGTATTCTGAAATCAATTCCCCCAAGAGAACGGTGTCCTGTGACTTCTGAATTTGGATATTTTTAATCCCTTTATAAAAATATTCCTGCTAAAGGTGCGAGAGTACAACTTTCTTAAGGAAAATGTTGGTGGAAGATGCTACATAAGGATGTCCTCGGCCCCCTGTGACTGTTAGGGCTGGGGATATGGGCACAGGCAGATTTGGGGAGAAAAACTCCTTGAACATCCAGCAGTGACATTCACCAGTGCACAATCCAATCCCATGGAAAATTAATGTAGTTGTGAGGGTATTTGGGTTTGTCTTAGTAACAACTGTGTAAGTAAACAAACTCACTGCCTCTTTGTCTGAATTTGAGGTAATTAATAAGTAATTAATTTCAAGTAGATAATAATTCATACTTTGAAAAGAAATTGAAAATTATATTTTAACTGCTGTGTGTTTGCCAGTCAAAATTACCCTGGAAAGAGATTTGTCATTTTTCAATAATAAATTTCCTTGCATGGCATTTCCAAATAATAGAAGTTTTGGTTTGTCCTATTTCTGGTTTCTAACCATTTTATTGCTGTCGGTATCAGTACTGTAGCATTGCCCCTATTTTAATCTAAAAAACCAAAAGACTGGGGTAATATTAAAGAATATTTGTGGATATTCTGAGGGAAAAATATCCTATGTGAGAGCAATAAAAAAAAATGCTGTCATTTACTGTCGTCATTCGCATTAAATATATTTTGTGCTAAAATGACCCATCTGGAGCATATCCATAGTAGGGGACATATACCTGTCTTCTTTTAGCATACTTATTTATTTTGTCTAATGGATGTAGTATATAAATGAAGTGTAATAATTTTTATTTACTCTGGTGAGGTCAGCATCAGTAATAAATCTACAATTCACATGCAACTTCAGAATAACAGAAACTAATTCTTCTGTGTTAACATATTCAGACTGATACTATTACTTTACTTTTACAAGGCTAACGCCGTTCCCTGCATCTTTTAAGTATTTTTTGCTCCTGTTACAGGGTAATAAATTTTAAGTGTGATGTTTAAAAGCTCTATGTACCCATCACATGAAAAATGGTTCTTGCTGAATATAAACTTTCTTTACAAATAAAATTGCACATAAATAAATTACAACAAAAGAGAACTGAAAGTAATCTGAAGCAGTATTGTAATATTTTTGCCACTATTTATACTTCATTCTTACTTAGGAATTTTATACTGATGCGAGGAAAAAACTGAAAGAATGCATTAGAAATTTTATACAACATTTCAGAAGCTGAATGTGTGTGTGTAGTATGTGAAATAAATATTTAAAACAATGGTGAAGCAATAACAGTGTTTGAACTCCGTTGGATCAGCAAAAACATACATTTATCTTTTTTCAAAGTGTGTGGTTTGAGAAGGCTTTCTTGTTTTTGAAAATAGGGATTTATTGATTAGTTAAACTAAGAATATTCTTATCAAATCTTTCACTGATCACCTGCTGGATATTTATCACTCAGCAACAGACAGAAGAGAAGAGGTTTATTTGGTCTTCCAGAGAGTATTCACAAACACTAACTTCTCCCATTCATTGGCAGTGGACAATAATGAAGCAAATAGAGCATTGACAACTCTAATGAAATAGTAGAATATTTTTCTTTAAAAGGTTCCCTAGCTCATTTCTTACCTGCCTAATTGTTTTCATCATACAGGAATTTGTATAAGAGTCTATAATTTATTCAAATGAATGGTACTATATTTAAGCATGATTAATGTTATTGCAATAAATTCGAAAGGAGGTAATCCTAATATGCCACTTTTGATAATGTCTTGCCATCATTTTATATCACAGGGGTGTTTCAGTGAATTTACACCATTGTAAAGCCAACCATTCTGTTATGGTTCGCTATGATTAATGTGACCACCAGTGAAAGCTGATAATAACTAGTCTCTTTTGTAAATTGTCATTAAATAGAATATATCCCCTAGAAAAAAATCTTATCGCATTTTAAGTGTGAAACATGGCAAATGACTCCTCTATCAATTCATAAGTAATATTTAATGAGAAATGGAAGTCTACTGTACACTGAAAAATGCTTTGTAATTCATGTTTTCCCAGATTTTGGTGAAAGGTACCGTAGGAGATGGTTTCACTGGAGACATTGGACTTGATGACATGTCTTTTGTGGGCTGTACTCTTTACAATGGTAAGAGCTAAAGTGCACATCTCCAAGCTGTGAGATGATTCATTGCTGTCATTTGAAAATATTGCTACTAGAAAAGTAAAAACCAGGTTAAACTGTGGCTTATGCCTGACAAGGAAATCCAGACTTGTTTCCCTGCTTCTCTGACCCTCATATCCAGGTACCAGCACAAAATAGTTTCTGCTGTGGGTGTAAGGTCCGAAAGAGATCCTTAGTGAGAAATGTGCAGCTTCCATACTCTTTGAGATTTTTATTGCTAAAAGGTAAAAGAAACTTATCTGTGTGTAAATGAACTGAAATTTCACTCGGCCAGCTCAGTTTGATACAGCTTTCCATCTCCCCTCAATAATTCCTAATGTACTTACTGTGCCAATTGCTCTCAGGTGACAGCACAATAGTTCAGGTGATAGAGCAACTTGTCATCAAAAGTCATTGTTACCAAGGGTAGTGCAATGTCTTCAGAATTGCAAAATAGTATATCCCAAAAGACATGTACTTCAAGATACCAGATTTAAGACCTGGGAGGTCATCACAAAAAGGACCTTAAGAGGGCTGCTGTTAGCTGCAGCAGGCATTGCAGGGTTCTATACGGTGTGACAGCTGCTGCAAAGTCATGACAGGGCTGTAGAGCAGCAAACAGTTTAAAACAGTGTCTGAATATTAGTATCCTAGCACCTACTCTAAAATATCCTAGTGTAAATGCATTTTGTTCTGCTACTCCAAAAGTTTGTTTTAGATATAATTATTTCTACTAGGAAAATCAAACGTATATGGTATTTCTTTTGCAGGTAATATTCTAATGTTTTACCATATTTATACAGTGTAAAGTAGCTATTATAACATTTTGGATATAAAGGCTTTTTGTAAATAGTTAATGAACTGTGTCTTATATTCAGGGAAAAAAATCATAAAAGAACTAATCAGAAAATCCCTAAATATTTTCAAATTAGTTATGGAGAAAACTTTAAAAATAAACAAGAAATTTGGAAATTATTGAGGGTCAGAGTTTCAAAGTTCATAATTAAGGAATAAAAAGCTCATTGTGTGGAAAGATAAAATGAAAATAGTCAAGTATAATGGTGGACAGGAATCAGGTTTTGTGTTCTGCATATTTTTAAAATGTTTTAAGTGCTGAGAACAATTTTTGAGACAGTCCAGGGTCCTGCCTTTATTTTATCTCCTCCATGCCACAAAAATAGCCCAAAAACCAAAAAACAGTCAAAGGGTCTGTGGGATAGCCTGCAAAATAGGCAACAGCTGTGGTGTGTTCCACCATATTTAACACAAGTGGGACCAGGCTGAAAAAGCAGGGTTCCCCTGTCCCTGCACACCAGAATCAAGCACTGCCCAGTTGCTCTTGCTCCACTTTAAGTGATCAAATACTGACAGGGAGGGATGGGCTTGACAGCTTGGTGGTAAAGTCTCTCCTAAGCAACATTAAAGATGTTGAATCTTTCAAATCTTGAATGTATGCTTCAATGCATCGTTCGAGTGCCCTAACCAAAGGCTATTCAGTAATGCTTGCTCTGGACAAAATGGTATTTAATGAAATATAGAAAATTAATTGTTTCAAAATAGAGGAAGCATCAGATCCTCTTTTCTTTTCAGTTGTGGTGAAGGCTATGGTACTTCGAAATTTCTTCTGTCAGTGTATTAGGAGCAAAGGCTTGAACGTGGCATTTATATTTAAAAATTTCTGACCAATAAGGTCCTTTCTATTATTATGAATTGTAGATAAATTTATCAATTCATACAATTCTTCCTTCAAAACATTCCTTCCCCTAAGTCTTTTGTTTGAGTTTTAGGACATTATGGGAGTGTCATTCATATGACTGGAATATAATTTATTTAATGTCATAGATTTCCTTTCTATCCTACAAAATAAAAATGGCTAATTTATTATCAGTATTAGCGATCCAGCCTTCAGGGGTAAAAAAAAAAAAAATTCCTTGCTATCCCAGACACATTTAATATAAAAAGTCTTCACATGTATTTTTTAGTTAACTCAGGTGTATTGCTCAGGTGCATTGTGCACTACAGCTAATAATTTCATAAATTATTAAATTTTAAAAAGGAGTTTTATGATGAAAATTCATTTTATGGACAGTAAAAGCAAAGGTTTTCAAGAAAAGAGTAAGCTTGAAGAAAGGTGCATAGTAAAGAATAGGGGGACAAAAAAAGACAATTGATTTGGAAGAAGTGGTAATGAGTTTGAATGAAACATAAAGGAGGTGGTGGAACAAGGTGGTGACCTCAGAATAATTTCTCTAATGAGAAAATATTTTTTTTCAGCAATAACTTTACAAGGTAAGAAGGTTACATAGTAATTTCCACAGTCACTTGTAGTAATCAACATGTAAAAAAAGCCCCATTATCATTGGAATAATCTGTTAGCCTTGGTTCACAGGGAAAATCGGTTTCTGTGATTGCTTTGTGAGTCTCAGCATTTGTTTTTGAAATTACTCACTGGGTTAATCCAAATTTGAAAGACAGGCAAGAGGTGTAAATAAATTCCTGAAAGTGTCAAAGATTGTATGGATGGTGGGACAAAATTAGTGCTTTCCACTGGAGGAAAGCTCCAGTTCAGCTCCTGCTGAGCAGCATTACAGTCACTCAACTGTCCAGGCATGGTTCCAGTAAAGCTATACCCTGGAAAAGTGTGGGAGCGGCAAGGTGAGAAATCATCATGAAGCTGGAATGCCTTAGTCCAGGTCCTCAACATTCTTTTGGCTCCTTTTTCAAAGGAAACTTGCCCACTATTTCTACAACTACTTCAGGAACTTCAGTTCCTGCCACACTCCCCATGAACAACTGCACTGAGAAGGAGTTTGTCTGTAGAGCCTCCGGCCACTGTATCCAGATGATCCAGAAGTGTGATTTTAGACCTGACTGCTCTGATAAGTCTGATGAATCAGCTTGTGGTGAGTGGACAAAATCATGTTCTTGCCGCCTGACTAGTTTGTGGGTCTTAAACACATTGCTTTAGCAGCTCTATCTTACTTTTGCAATTTGGTATTAGCACCTAGATGTTATTTTAATGTGATTTTCCTAAGAAAAATAATAACTTTTTGCTCTTAATATGTGTGATGTAATGCACTTTCTGCCTTCTGATTCAGATTCAGTGTTTCAATTCAAGTAACTACTGAAATGTGGCAGGGGAAGGGATCCTCAGTTCCCTAATGATAGGTAACTATACATGACAATTTTAAGTGAGCACAATTTCTTAAAATGTTCACTAGTCTAGACTGGAAGAGACAATAACTTTAGAGTATCATGTCTGGAGTGGACGTCTGGGTGAATTGGATCCACTTCTTACCTACTTCAATGAGTATGGGTTTCATTTGCTTTTTTGGTTGTTGAGGTTTTTTTCATACAGAATTGTTTCAGCAGCAGCAACTATTGTGAAATTCAGCCTACTCCACACAGAAGTGAGTTCCAGCCCGTAAAGCTCTGTTAGTCTTGTGGGAATGCTGTAAGTGGGACAAAGGACAAGGTCCACATATGATGTCCATAAAGATCTAAGACAATTGTTGATTGCTTCTGAGTTGCAGCAGTTCACACTGTAGCATTTTAGAAGCTGCTAATGACTTCCTTTTGCCTCAAAGAACAGTACTTGAAAGAACTATTTTCTGAAGCCAGTTAATGAGGGGGACAGACAGCTAGAGACAGTGACCTCATCAGCCTTTGCAAGCAAAACTATTGTCACTGAAAATGAAAACTCCGAATTCTTTACACGTAGTGTAGGGAATTCAATCACTTCTCTCAGGGCTGAGGACTCAGTGAGGAAAAGTATCATTCACTCCCTATGTCTATTTCTTATGCGGGATTAACTGGAAGAAATGCATCTGATGTTTAAGTATCACTGGGTAGTTTCCTATGGTGTGAAAAAACACCAGCCGTTGGAGTCTGACCCTGAGAAATAAATGCAGAGCCCTCTGAATATTTCTCTCCTCAGAAATTTACGTTATCTTACAAAACATCTTTTCCTTCTAAGCAAGATAAACACTGTGGAGAATGCACCTTTACATATTTGCTCTGTCTGAGGTCTCCCATCACTAGCATGGGAATTTATCACTTAAATGACAATGCTGGACTAGGACTTAAAAACATCCTGACTGAAACAGAAATATGATCACAGGAAGGTGTTATCTTTCTCAGAGGCACTTTAAATATAATGTTTACAAAGCATGTTAAGAAGGGGAATAAGCATTTAATGCAACTCATCATTCTCATGAAACAACACAAATCTTCATAAGGGCAATTCATGAGATCACACTGGCTGCAGCTTGCTTCCTCAGTGAGGATATACAAGCTATAAATCAAAACTCATTCTCTCTTTAGTCTACCATTTTTAGCCTTCAAGGAAAGAAGCATCAGGCACATTCTACCAAAAAACTATGATTTCTCAATGCAGCATTTTATATGAGCTCATGGGTTAAAATAAATTCTCGTTTTCCTTGCACAAGTCTCAAAAAAGTCACTTAAGTGTAATAATCTGTTCCAAAGTCTGGAGAGTGACTAGACTCAACTTGGATCATGTGCTGGAGAATAAATATTCATAGCAGAAATGGAAAATAAATTGGTTTCTTTACCCTAAGGAGGGTCAGAAGTGAGCTCACTTTTCTTGTCCAGTTGCTCAGGAAGCAAAAAGTCATTGAAAGGAAGTTGCATATTTATTTAGTAAGAGAACAATTCAGTATTTGATACCAATACCAAATCGATGCATTTTTATGTAACTTTCAAGTTTTGTGAGGACCACTTGAAATACTGGTTTGTTTGGGGTTTTTTTTAGAATTTTGGGCATGGACTTTGTACACAATTTACAATGATTTGCCAATGCCACCAGCCTACAAGACTGGAGACAGAACCATACAGCAGCTCACAGATTCTTGGCTGAAGAATTTTATGTATACTACATGACAGATTATTAGAATGACCTGAAAGCTGGGCAGAACGCATATGAAGGTAGATACTGAGGTGCAAATGAATTGATATATTCCCAAAATTAGAATCTGTCTAATAGAGGAGAACATATAGAATTCACATTTTATCTACAAGGAAAAAACTATGCACGTTAGTAACATGTAAATATTCACAGATACTATAAATTGAATACTTTTTATTTCCGTGTTAGTTATTGTATTGTAACATGAGCTAAAAATTTTCAATTTTTATATAAACGTGAGTAATCACTGTTAATCTCTAAAGCTATGGAAGTCTGTGACTTTGAAGATAAAGGCCTGTGTGGATGGCATCAACCAGCCTTGGAAGAGATGTCAGGAAATTATTCCATACGTGTCACAAACACATTCAAGTGGCAACCTGGAAGAGGAGCAAATCTCTATCCTGAGCAAGAACAGCACTGCCCATTAACCGATCATACTACGTGAGTACATTTTTTCGGGCGCTTGAGGCTCTTCTAGAATGTATGATCTTAACCACATAGGGATTGTCAGGGGAAAAACTGCTCCGTTTACAATATTGAAGCAGTTTACTGATTTATTAATGACACATAATTAACTGACAACCAGTGAAGTAGGTAAGCAGGATCAATACTACAGATGAATCAAAATAAAAAAAACATTAATAAGCAGGTAAAAATGTCTAAACACCTTTCTGTAAGTAATTCCCAGAAGCTTCAGTACCTCCCCATCCAGAGAAACACGGGTGCACTCCTTCTCCCGCAGGATATGTGGAGTACAAGCTTGGAGTACATGCTTCCTTTATGGGAAAGCAAGTTTGGAAGACATGACTGCTCCAGCTTTATGTGTACGCATGCCATGACAAATCAACCCTCCTTGTAGCACGCCAAACTTCCAGCCCAGCAGCTGGCTGCAGGCTGTGGGCAACATCCAGTGGGGGTGGTGCTCTGTCAGGTCTCTGCAATGGCTGTGGCACCAGCAAGGTGACCTCTGGCATGTCAAAAGCAGATGTTGGCCACCGGTCTTTGCACTGCATTATCAACCCCTGCTACTAAAAATTTTCATCCTGTTTTTACACTTCTTTTCAAGCTGACTTCTCCTTTGAAATCTGGCTTTGTAATTAATTTGGTACTGTCTAATTTAGTTCATGGTGGTCATCTTCTTGATCAGTTTTAGGTGAATACCTTCTCAAATAGTCCTTATTCACACAGACGATTTATGCTCACTTTTCTACCTTACTAGCTATGGTTAATTGTTGTTAGCTGTTGCTACCCATTTTGTTATTGATATTTTGTTATTGTTAACTGTTATTGTTAGTTATTGCTCTTATCCCAGCAGTTTTGCCCAAGGGTGGGCAGTACAAGTTAACACAATAGGTCTTGTGAACTCTGCAGTCATTTAATATTTAAATAACACGGTTCAAAACTACTGTAGTTAGAGATAACTTCAGTTTAGTTGATATTTTATTTACCATTTATTTTCATTTTACCATTTTTCTGGTAAATGATATATCCTCATATTAAAATGTAAAATATTTCTATTCTCTCAGTGAAGATTTGTAAATTAATAATTAATTACTCTAGGTAGATTGCTTAAGATAGTTACTAGCTCCCTCAAACATACTCCTTTGATTTATCTCAAGGAGCAAAAATTAGCTTTTCTACATGCACCTTCTGTTTTAAGTGTGTGGGGTTTTTTGATTTTTTTAATTAAGTAGGACATATGTTTTTAAAAAATGCATTAACCCAATGTATTCCAGTTAAAAGTAAGAGTAGGATTTCTTGATAAAAAATCCCTACAGGTAACTAGGAAATATATTGAGTACAAACAATTGTCAATGTTACAGAATTTCATTAATAAGAAAATTTCTGTACAGTGTACTTATTCTGAACAGAAAAATACTCCATGCATGTTTACTTTCTGCCACAATAGCCAATAGTGTGCAAAGACAGTCTTTAAATTAAGACCACTCCAACAAAGTCTTTCCTATATTGCTACTACTTTAAAATGACGTTATACTGCATTTAGTCAGCCTGAATTTCTATCACTACTAAAGAATGAGCTCAATATGTTAGTTTCACTGTACACTTCATTAAAATAATTGCATTTTTACAAAAATCCCAAAACAACAATATCAAATCCAGAAAAAAATCATTCAATAATAGCAAAGAATTACAATGCTAGCTAGTTGTTTCTAGGTCTCATATGAAAAGGAAGTATATTCCATAAAAAAGAGCAAATGTTTACAATAAATTAGCTGTCAAATCCTTCATTGATTGCTCTTTAATTGTTATATACTTGCCAATACCAACCCTGTATGTGTACTTAGTAAATCCTCTCACAACCTTTCTGCTATAGGTTTGAATTGGCACAGTGATACATGGAATTGTATTACATATTATTTTCAACATATTTTCAGGGTTTAATGCAACTGACAGTATGTTGAAAAGGACTGATGAAAAGAGAAAGTAAATGATCCGTAGAGATTGCAGCTTTCAGGCAACTCTGTAATGTATTCCTCTTGTGATGTTTCACAACAGATGCAGTTCGGTTCTATGGTTTCCTCCTTCCCCTTGTTTATTGGTCTATAGAGAAGTACAGAAAATAGATCCTTCCAAATTGTAACAGGAGACGGAGAGGAGCAGTTTTGTTGAATTAAAACCCTGCAACGATTAGTTTTATTTTCTCATCCATTTTCTCCAAACTTCCATGAAGTTAGATGAGGCAAGCCATTTTACTGTAATCTTGTATGTGTGTAAATTAAAATAAAATATGCACAACTACATATAGAAATGTTTGCATTCATCCTGATGCAAGCGTAGTTGGCAATGCAGCTTACAATGAGTTCTTTCAGCAAAAATACCTGTGAATGCTTGGAGTCAAACCATCTGCTTCCCCAGAATAAGCAGCCACATGTAGGCTGGTGAATTGTGATGTGGAGGTGTGAGTCTTTGAGGCTGTAATTACATTAATTAAGTGAAAGTAATTACTTTGGAAATAGAGAGAACAGCTTGTATGAGTATATATAAACCGAAGGCTGGAGGATTAGAAACCATTACGGGAGTTTGCCATGGGAGCCTGCATTGAGATAGACAGTCCCTGGCTTCAGCTAGAAAAAGTCAGTTGTGTGTTTTACAGAGGACTGGGTGACATTGGCATCGTGCTCTGAAAAGACCACTATTCATCTATGAATGTAGAGCTCCTGTGACATATTTCTATACTTGGCAAATGGAATTCTCTATTGCAGTTCAGTTTCAAAAAGCTATAACAATAAAAGTATCAGTTTGTGTAGGCTTAAACAGGTGTACAGAACTGACACCAGCAAATGGATAAGTCTATTCGTTTATTTCCTTTTTAAAGAATCTGGTTGGTGATGCAGGAAATTCTTTGACATTATTAATGATATTTGGGTACAACTGTTAATTGAAAACTTTGTAGTCACTTAATTGATATGATAATTCATGCATCAAATCTAATGAATCAAAACAAAAATGGATGCAGAGATAAAATTCTAAGATGACATGATAATTATTGCTGTGTAAATAGCTCCCCTGATAAACACATTTTTAACACATGTGTCTTGCTTTTGTGTCTGCTTTCCAGACAATCATTATCAGAATTCAGGACAGGAAAATCAGGCAAAATTAAAGTTTTTAAGTAATATACTTAAGCCCAGCAGTTTTTTCAACTTTCAAGAAACGTTATAAATTTGAGAGTCTGAGAACTTCAAAATAGGAGAAAAAAATATTACATATTGTGTATACGGTTTTTCTTGTTTGCTCAGATGGTTTTTTTTTGTTTGTTGGCTGTTGGTTTTTTTCCCTTATGTGTCTAACTTCAATTATACCATTTACTTTTAAGAATAAGATAATGGCCAGAAATTATTTGCAGGATGATGTCAAATTATTTCATTGAAAGTAATCATGATTTAATCAAACCTAATTTTGTACAAAGAAAGAGAATGTACCCAAAGTCTTTTTTACCTCTTATGTTACGATGCCGGAGCATGGGATTAATCTCATAATGAAAATAAATTAAACTATGAAGACTTTAATCATTTTGTGTCGGTAAAACTTTGCCAACTCATTTTCTTTCTGGAATTTGTATTTGTTATATAAAACAAGGCATCAAAGTTTTATGTGATACACTTGGAGTATGGTCATAGATAGAAGTTTTCTTCTAGAACTTTGACTCTTAGGATCCAATAATAAATTTACCATGGTTTTATTTCGTACAAGAATTCCTTCTCACATTTCTGGTGGTTTTCTTTTGAGCAACTTTCTGATATCAGTGTCCAATTACAGGTCCCAGTATCACTTGTGTTTTGGTGTGTTAAGCATCTTTGGTTCCATTCGGTTTGAATCAACCATTGAACTCGATCTTGTATTCGTGTGACAAAGTTTAGATGCTCAAGATAGGAATTTATTTTCTCTAGCACTATGCAAAGAACTCCGTCTGTTGGCATCCAGCTGTAAACACAACTAGAGGTTGGCTTCTGCAATAGGAAATAGCTCTATGACATCCTTTCAGACAGCAGTCTTCCAAAAAATTTATGTCTGCTTTATTATGGCGTGACAATCATGTTACTTTTTTTTGTTTCTGAGCTTATTATGCCTTAATATTAAATGTTAATGGATGTGAGAGGTTATTAGGAAAAAAAAAGTTTCAAATCATAATAAGAGAACTTATTCTTTTTTGGAATAACCAGATTGAAAGTAATTTAACGCATATGGCTGGAAGTGAAAATCTGCATTCCTAACAACTGTTTGCTCCCAATTCTCTTTTAATTTTTTAATCTACACAGAAATGCTTGCATTTAATTCAAGGAAAACCTTCCTTTCTTTTTTTTCTTCTAATTGTTAGATACAGATATTGGTTACTGACTATTTAAGACCTATTAATATTTAAGAGTTTGGAAGTGTTCAGCAGAGAAAATCTTACTCTCATGCGTAGAATTAATAAAAGTATTGGAGTTCTTATTGCCCTTTAAGAATACTGGAAATTACACATTTTATAACATTTTAATTTTGAATGTAGATTCTTTTTCTGAAACAATATCCTCACAGCTGCAATAATCTTTATTCAGGGAAGAAATTTTTTGAAGCCTATGAATATGTTATATGTCAAACTCTAAGAAGAGGTCTGTGAAAATTATGTTCATGTGTTGTGATCTGGAATACACTATCCTTTATTATCTACAGAAGAATAAGTAGTCAAAGTGTTTCTGGTGCAGACACTGAATATCTAACAAGTACAGATACAAAAGAAACAAGGTATTTCTTTCTCATTCTCTTTCTTTCTCATCATAAATCTTCTCATTCTTTGTAAAGATATGTGCCTTGCTACATTTCTTTCAGATTCACAGTTGCTGTACACCTTAAGTAAAACCTTGTCACTGTCCACCACATGAGTACCCTCTCCTTCCTGTATCACCTGTGGCCTTCTGGCTGAACTAATGAGCAGAATGGGCAGTGCATTGAGCAGCTGTAATCCAGACCATAAAGGAAGTGAGAAATTTCTTCTTGAATGAGTTCTTGCATATTAAGATGTCTTTCACTTCTGAATTTTTGTAGCGTTTTTTGCGATTTCTCCAGGCAGATGCAATGTTCAGGGAAATGTTAGTGTCTGCTTTTTTTTTTTTTTTTACAGAAGGGTTTCTGTAAAATGCTTTCTGTAAAAGTTTCTTTAATAGTTCTAAATTTTCTCTACTCACCTTTGAGCAGTTTCCAATGTTAAAGTCAAATTTCAAGTAAAAGGCTAAAAATGTACATGGCTTCTCCATTTTACACTTAATATTGAAGTTACATTGGACTCTATACGAACACATAAAGATTAAACTGTCCTTGTGTCTTTGCCTGTTTCCTTTGGAGTATTGTAATAATGAATTTTGAATACTATATATTGGTATTGCAACTCTTGTTACTAGAAAATATAACAAGTTTTCTTTTTATACATTCTTAAATTTTTACCAGAACTTTCATATCATCTGGTTTTGACAGTATAAACAAGAATTAATAGGAGTCAACTATGAAATGAAATTAGCATGAAAGAAAGGTCAAAGTATCACAGTTTACAACCACCTTGTGTCAAATATATAAGGCATTAAAATATCAGTGCTATATTCTGATGACAGTACAAGAAAAAAAAATGACAAAAACATAAATATTTTCTCATAAGTATGTTTTTTAGGAATTAAAAAGTTAGAATTTAACTCCCTATTAGCTAAATCTTTTTCTCAGAAATCTTTTGATGAAATGTTTTTAGCTAGGAAATCATAGCTAATCTAAACCAAAAAAACTGCAAATGAATTAACTTTTGCAAACCTTCTGTCAAGTGGTTGCTTATGTTTTGGGAGAAAGAAGCTATGCTTTGGAACAATAGATTGATATCCCCTCAGCCTCACTACCCTGGTAAAGGATGCCAAGGATGTGGAAAATGCAAACTGAAGCCACTGTCTTGACTGATTCAAACCATCAGCTTGATCTTTGATGTCCCACATTTTCCTGATATGTCCAATATTCCACAATCCTTCCCCTTTGGTCAAGAGAGTGCTTCTGTTGAAGGTCATCTACTGCCCTACTGGGTTTTCCTGACCCCTATTTTGGTTTTTTCTCTATACAGAAACCCATCTGTTCTAACTGCAGGTCACTCACCTGGCAGATCCCGGACAGATGGTGTTGGAGAGCTGAAAAATAATACTTTCAGTGCATAATAGGTGGAATAGGTGTGGGGCTCTGATTTGCTATATAGATACTGTACAATGTTTATGGACATAAAGAATCAGGAAAAATGGAAATGCATGTGGAGGCTGCTGCTTTCTGAATTTTGAAATTTAGTAGGGTGTGCTGATCATTGGGATACTTGTAACTTTAAGGAGACTAAAATTTCTCTCTCCAGTTTATGTTTTCTGTTTGCTTGTTTTTCTCATCATTCCTGAGATTTGGAAGGAAATCAGAACTTTTTAGTGAAAGGGAATTGTTTGTTTTCTAATCAGGTTCAGCTTTCAGGCCTAAGGGAAAATAATGAGTAAAGGCTATTTTATAAGTCCATTTAAGTGTTTAATCAGGCGTTCTCAAACAATTTGTAGAAGATACACAGATGAATTAACACTTTAAACACTGAGCGTTGTTCATCAATTCATTAAATAAGAGCTTGAACTTGCTGTACAAGAAAGTTCATCTGAATAAGTTTTGATCCTCTTTGAGACATTGCAACAACAGACAATTAGTACTGTGAAATATGTAATTCACAGCATGAGACGTGACTTGATAACACTGCCAGATTTAAGATGGACCTAATTTTTTGATAGATCTCCAAGTTTTCTTGACCCACCTAATCTTCCCCTAATTAGTATATTCAGTTCACTGTGTTCTTTTGAGTGCCTTGAAGGGGGAAACAGCATGAGGATTCTTCTATGAATGTCCATTCTTTGCCAACTACAATTTAAAAGATATTTGAAATATTAAGCTATTAACAAAAACAAGTATGCAAATATAGGTCAGTTGCTTATGTTAAAAATTTTATATCCATTAAAGTTTTGTGAATTTCCCTCTGAAATTAATTAGGATTTTTGGACTGGCACAGGAGTGTCTTTGTATAGGGAATGCTTCTAGTACAGAGGTAAAATTAATTATTTTCAAAGGGTAAATATTGAGATTTTAATGACACTTATTGTAGCTGCCAACTAAGAGGTTTTCCATGGGTTATTTTTCTAAATTGGCCTGAGCTCTTTCAGCTACTGGCAGGGGAGCCTGTCTGTATTCTGCTGAACTTCAGCACTTACATAAGATCTAAGCTGAAAGCCAGATTTACTCACTATTATAAATGTTGAAAAATACCTTGTTTTACAGTTGTTACCATTAACTTCTTGAGGTCTCATTAAAAATCTCCAAAAAAAACAACTCAAGGGAGTCTTTTTATGGAATAGGAAAGAAATGAGTTTAAGGAGGGATCAGTTGATTAACTCTCACAATGAAGAGAGTTAATCTTCTCTGAAGATCACTTAAAAAACAAAGGTTGAGGGTGAAGGCGTGACAAACATCATCTGAGCAGAGTAAGAGAAACTGATAATTTATGTTTACGGAAAGCTTTAGAATACCTTGTCACTGCATATTTCTTACTAGTTTAAAATAAAAGTGGGCCAGCTAAGAAATCTTTACTTTCAAAGTCAGAGCTTGACAAACTGAACAGATGATTACATGTACATTAATGTACTTTCAAAGTCAGAGCTTGACAAACTGAACAGATGATTACATGTACATTAATTGGCTCTGCTAAAAAATTTGCATCCACAGAAGGCATGGAGCCTCTATCATTTGAATGCTTTGCAAACAGAATGATTACTTATTACTTTCTTCAGACTCTTCCCCTGTAGATCATCCACCTCTCTGGAAATTCCATGCAGGCTTCCATACCAGCCAGCTTAAGAATTCAAGACAGAGAAATTACTTTGTTCTATGAGCAAACATGACACGGGTAAATTTTCATTAGAAGAAAGTTTTCCTTTTAAACATGGATAGGTCACAAGTACCTTAGTCTTGTGGTCCTGAGTGTAAAAATTTCCATTGTAGGAGTGAAAGTGAATGCTCTTCAAGGATGCTCTTCACATATTTACCCATCCCCTTCTGATCCGTCCATTTCCCACTACTTGCCCACATAACCTTAATATTCTTGTAATCACATACCACCACCACGTTTAATGGCTAGCTCTGTGAATTTTTTCACATGAGGGACTTTCATCTGGGTTATTGGTTTTAAATGTGATATTATAGCAAACACTGAAACAAGGTCAAAAAAGTTGCAATGATACCTGCCTTCTTAGGATGGGCTATGGGACAACAGTATCTAGGCAGAGATATGATCTTTGGCCTGCCTTGCAGGTCAAAGACATGTCTGACAGACCATACCAGTAAGAGATGGATGATTGAATTTCATCACGGTACTGATTGTACCCTGCCACTGTTTCAAAGTAATCTCACCGAGAGGCATGGCTGTAATACTGAATACTTTGGAAAGTATGAGGTCTGTAAGTGGTATTGCTTTTCAGAGCTTTTTTATCATTCTGCTTCTTACAGTCCTTTTGAATGCTGTTGTAAATACAGTGCTGACACCCTTGGGCCATTTAAGGCATGAGTTCCCAGAAGCAGAGTATTTTCTGAATTTTTCAATATTTTTGCAAACCTTAAGAGAACTGGATCCTCTTTTGCCTCCAAGGCAGTATTCTACCTCTGGTAGAATACTCAGCACCAAGGCAAAAAAGAAACCTAAAATTGCTACCTTGAAATAACAGCTTTCTTCAGCAGAAAGGAGGGAAATAAATGAATTGTCCAAATACACACTTCTTGAAAGGTCTGTAACTATGAGTTTTCAAAGCTTTCAATTATTAGTTATAGTACAGGCAGTTTATTTGGAGAATGTTTTAATACTTAGGCTAAAGGATGAAGTAAATGCATGCAATAATTATAAAGATGTCTGAGTTGCCAGGATTCAGTGATTAAAAAAAAAGCATCAGCAGCAATTCTCTCATCTGCCTTTTAATGAAAAGAAAAATAAGATTGTGGAGAAGATCCTGATTTCCACAGATCCTTACTCTTCCCCCTAGGATTCCACCCAGACAAACTTTGGTCCCTGCTATGTTTATGAGCAGTTTTCAGTGATCTCACATGTAACATATCTGACTATGCAAAATGAAGATCTGTCCCATTAAACTGTTGCCTTTTTAAATGTTTGGTGGGATGTTTTTTTCTTTTCTGGTGTGACACCAGGGGAGGTAGAAGCAGTAGTCCAGCTAACAAGCAGTGAAGCAGTCTCTGATTTGTGAGGATTTTTGAAGGCCTGTTTCTGAATCTATACCATCAAATTCCTGACTCCTCCCATTAGGCAGGATTTTCAGTCTGTGAAGAACCTGATGCCATGATATCTTTGAGCATACTGTGCTCCTCTTGGCACTGCTTCCTGGGTATGGTCATTGTCTCCTCACAGCTGCAGAGATGCAACTTTATGGAGTGGTTGCTCAGAACCTGGCTTTTAAGGAAAACGAAAAAGAAAGGAAAACCTAATACCAGCACCTATTTAAAAACATAACCGTCATTGTCAGGTTTTTAAGCACTTGTTGGAAAGATTCTTTTGAAGAGTACTGAGTGTGAAGCACCTCTGTTGGAGAGAAGAGAATCTTAACTTTGGTCAACAGCTGCATTTTATTTTGTTAAGTAAGGTTTTTAGGGGATAAATCTTAAATATCCAAAACATTAAAACAGTGCTTCTGGTCTCTCTGTACACTGAGAGTCTGATGCTTGCTTCAAAGACAACCTCATCTTTCCCAGTAGCTCAGGGGACAAAATTTCACCCAATATCTTGGATTTTCTTGACTTTAAGCCAGGATCAAACCCTCTGATTTCCCTGAGGAAAGAGGGTAGTAGGGAAAGCCAGAGTCCCTCTACCCACATCTACATGATCCTGTGGGTTGACTTCAGCTTTTTTTTTTTGCCCATCTCTGATATGGAAATAATAGCTGCCTTAGCAAGGGTTTTTTTTTATTCTGGCTGCACAGTAAGATGCATTCAGATAACCAGACAGCAAGGAAATATTGCAATCATGAATTAATTATGATGAAATATTTTGTTTTAATAAGTTATAACCCTTTTTCTCTGAGCAGATGCACTGAAGAAGGCTGGTATCTCTTTGCAGACAGCTCAAATGGAGAATTTGGTCACGCAGCTGACATTGCTACCCCAGTCATCTCCCTTACAGGACCCAGATGCAAAATCGTATTTTGGAACCACATGAATGGTTCAACAATAGGTTCTCTGGAGGTACGGAGATGCTCTTTGGTTGGTTTGGTTTGGTTTGGTTTTTCTGCATGAAATTACTGGGAGGAAATTTATACCTTCTCTTTTAGTTTCATTAAAGCCTAGGCTGATAATAAATGAAAATGAACAATTGCTAACACTCTACTGCTCTCAACAAGTTATGATCTGAAGGCAGCATGACCTCAAGTAGATTGGAGAAATTATAATTTTCTACAACAACCAAAAATTGTGACTGTAATAGACATGCCATGTTTGGAATTTCCATACAAGAAAAAGCTTTGTGTCACACAGTACCGTTTGACACTGGAAAGCAACAGTAGATATTTGGACATCAAGGTCTTTGGCTAAATGGGGGAGCATGAAAAAAAGAAGTAATTGTATCAAAATTTGACATAGAATTTTGTAGAAAAGCTTATTTCTTGAAAAGCTGATCACTTTCAGAGATGAATTATATTCATGTAACCAGCATTGAACTATTTCTGTGGCATATAAGCAACAAATTTGCTTTCCCATACCCTTTTCTTCACACCAGGTAAAATAAAAGCACTTCTGTAAAGGAAGTTTAACTCATTAGCAGCTTGTAGATCAAATGAGTCACTGCAGAGAGAAATGAAGAAAACAGCAACATTGCTCTAAACAATTATTTTTACCACACAGGTGTGTGCTTATAATATTTCCCAGGAATGTTATGAAATACCTACAGCATCAGGAATGGATTGAAAAATATACTCAGTATAAGTTACCCACTCACCTGTGCACTCAGTATCATACTGGATGTGGGCAGTGCATGTGGATTTAAATACACAAATGAATTCTCACTAGCTCAGTTACTCAGAATAACAAACTATAATAAAAAGCTGACAGAATTCAACTGTTTTGAAAACAAAATTAATATGTGTGTTGATATTAGAAATGAAATCTGGGATGTGGCGACCTACACTCCTTGCGTGTGACTTGCTAGGTATTCAGTGGAAGCATGTTCTGTGTTTTCTTGGATTTTTCCTAAACAATTTTTTTAAAATATCGTTGAATTTCTACTATCTAGGTAAAGATCTTGCTAGGCTGCTTGGCAAGCAGTCAAATATTAATTCATCAGAATCAGTGGGAAATTCATCATCAGTGAGTTCATCCTCAGTTTTAAGGCTTGGGACCGATTAGTGTGCTTTGGGACTTCTTAGCGTCCTCTGGGCTCCGGGGCTTCTTTACAGTGTAGGAACCCACGTTAGTTGGAATCACATTCCAAGAGTGTTTTGTAGAAATCATCAGCAAATTCTATGGAGCCATGGCCAGTATTACCACCACAAAAGGCAAATGTGGATAGTATAGAATTTTTTTTCTGTTTCAACACAGATTACAATTTCCCTGTATTCTTTAACTAATTCTCCCTCACCCCCAACTTAATTGATTTTAGGATGTGCCAAAGGAAAATCATGAAACCTTTGCACACTGTTAGTAATTGCCTGGTTTCAATTGCTTGATTAATCAATTAATGATGGGTGTAAGAATAACTCCGAATATAAAATTATTTAGGTGATTTCTCATTATTTATATAAAGAAGGCTCTAACTATTGTACAAATGTGAATATTTTCTGTGCTTAAAAGACTTTTAATCAATATCTTCCCCAAGACTACCACATTTTTTTGACTTTTGCATGTTAGCCTGCATCCATGCCATCAAATATCATGTAGGATTGATGAAGATTTTCCTGCTGTTTGCATGAATGGCTACCTTCCTGTGTTTCTATTACTTTCTTAAACATTGATTTCCTGTCACTTTCCTGAGGAACCTCAGTTTGATTATTTGTTTGAACCTTTTTTATCTAGTTTCTGTACTTTGACTTGGCATGGGTAGTTCTACCAAAGCATTAGATATGCTCTTTTGCGATATAATTGAAATGCATAGAGCTTCAAAGTGCATGAAGGTACAGGGAAGCTTTTTTGTTTTAATAGGACACAAATTTATGGCCATGTTTTACTCTAAAATTTTAACCTTTATCATGATAGGATAGAAAATATTAATTTCTGATTAAGGAATTGGACATAGAGTAGATAATTTACAGTCTGTAAAAGCATGTGTGTGTATGTCTGTAGTCACACATATATCTACTTTCATGTAAATATATAGTTTGTATTTGAGAGTAAAAAAAGATATTTTCTTTTTCAGCACACTTTATTCATTCAGATAATATCCGTAATCCTTTCTCTCTAATTTATTTATTTTCACTAAAACTTCATGTCTTCTATGGGCAGGTCTTCCTGTCTATAAAGTCAGAAGTCACTTGTTTTTCTATCCAATTTAATATATTATCTATTTGTTTTGTTCCCCTGAAATGCAAGCTCTTTAGTGTGAGGATTTGCTGTTTGCTTGGCAGAACTTACCTGTTATGCAATATCATATACACTCATGGGACTGCATAAATTTAAAACAAAAGAAAGGGTTTTTTTCATGATGATGAAAAATGCCTGGCCAGCCCTAAGAATGTTACACAGAGTAGCACTAAATCCTTGAAAGCAGAAGTAGTTCAGGCAACTGGTGAATGGATGTTTAGCTGTGCTAGTACTGACTGGAGACAGAGCTTGACACACTTCATCAAACACCCATCTTGTTATTGTCAGCTCAGTTGAATTTGGATGTCCAAGAGGTTGGACCAAAGAATATTTAGGACTTCCTGCTCATGTTGAAGAATGTCATCATTCTGCAATTTGCTGTTTACAAGGGTATGGGCTTTTAAAAGCCTTTCATTACTCAGACAGATGAAATTTGTTCTTTATAAAAAAAGAAAAAAAATTATTTGTGAAAGAAATGAAATGTTTGATGAGAAAGGACGAGAAAATCTGTCCTGGAAGAGCAGTTAATTGTAAGCATGAACAAATCTATTTTTCAGTAAGCCTTGTTAGCACTGTTTCCATGCTGTAAAACTGAATCACTACCCACTATTGATCAATTTTTATTCACTGCTAGCCACCCTGGATAAATTAATGCGATACGTTAGTCCAGTAAAGGCTCTGGGCTTGGTAAGTTTATGAGGAGATCAGAAATTCTGTAAACACTATTTTCTTAGTATAGTAATTTACGTTGACATCTCCATTTGCATCAGATTGGACATTAGGAAAAGGTTCTTCACTCAAAGGGTGGCTGGGCACCGCAAGAGGCTCCCCAGGAGAGTGGGCACAGCACCAAGCCTGACAGAGTGCAAGGAGCACCTGAATAGCCTTAGTCATATGATTCAGCTTTAGGTAGTCCTTCAAGAAGTAGGGATTTGTATTTGATTGCCCCTTCCAATTCCAGATATTCTATGATTCCGTGAATTTTAAAGGTGGAATAGAGATTAGATATACAAGCTAATTAATTTTGTACTCTTGTATACAATTATAGGACTCTTAAGTGAGTTGGTAATGAAAACATTTTTTTTTTTGTGACCTAGAATTATTTTGTGTTTCAGGTACTCTGTAAAAGCAGTAACAGGACTTCTAAACTGTGGACTCAAAGTGGCAGCCAAGGTCCCCAGTGGAACAGAGCAGAAGTGTTCTTAGGAATTCGTTCAAATTTTCAGGTGTGTTTTCATATGCGATGTGTTTCCTGGAAAGTTGGCTATTAGTACTTCTATATTAAGCATTCTTCGCCTTCTCATTTCCCTTTTTACACCATGCATGTACCTCTCCTCCCGAACAGAAGAAATCATCTTTTTGGCTGTCTGATTGGTTATCTGAGCAGGACTCAAGTTTTTGGAGATTTCTCACTCCTCTTTAATCTCAAACTGATATCCATTTTTAAGACTGAGAATCCCTTCTATCCTTGAATCCAAATCTGTTTAAAATATTCTACTTCTTTCTCCTTAGTGTGCAGTAACTAAAAACATCTGGGTTTTGAAGAAAGAACCTTGAGCATGATGTTCACTTTGAAATCGGAGCAGATTCCCAAACCTCTTAGAGATACTTGCTTAGTTGTAGACTTATGAAAAAAATCCCAAAAAAACAGCAATAGTCAGTAACATGTTTTTAAAAGAATTACATTTCCTGATACTTCTGTCTTGGAATTTTAATGAAATTTAAAAATTCTTTTTACATTCACAGGAATAAATGATGGATGACAGACTAGTCTTTTTCAGACCTGCTTTGCAGAAGCAGGAGGAACCCTTGCCATTAATTCAGGATGAGTGAGGACTAGTATCTCTTTGAGTGGCATGATTTATTTCCTTTTTTTTATGTGCTTGGTAATGTTAGCAGATGGTCCTTCAATAACTATAGTGACAGATCTGTACCAAATGTAGTACAAGATTTTGTAGAATTATGCTTTGACAGTAAGAACTGACCACTTCGTATTAAAAGGTTTGTGAGGACCATCAGTCTCTGTTCTTTTCATGTTGTGTGTATAAGCTTTTCTCTATCTTATCAGTGGCTTATTGTAATAGCTCTGTAATTTTTATTAGGTTATTTTCAGGGCAAAACGTGGTGTCAGTTACATGGGAGATGTGGCAGTGGATGATATTACCTTTGAAGATTGTTCCCCTCTGCTTATCTCAGGCAAACCTTGCACATCAGAGGAATTCATGTGTGCCAACAAGCACTGCATCCCGAAGAATAATCTGTGTGATTTTGTAAATGACTGTGCAGATAATTCAGATGAAAGCCCTAGTATTTGCAGTAAGTATGGTAGTTTTTTTAATATAATTATCATAAATAACTGTGCCTGCTGTGAATTTTTATTACTCAAATGCTTTTGACAGCTCAGCTAAGAAAGAAAACAAGAAGGTAATAATTTAATTCTATTCCTTGTCTTTTAAGGATTTTAAATTACTATTATTTAATTTAAAGTCACACTATAGAAAATACAAAGAACTGCTAATGAGTTTATTAAAATAACTCAGAAAGCAGCTGTCTTTAAAAGCAGAATAAAATTACCTTGCTTTCCATATGAAAAGAATGTATTAAAGCTGAAAAAATAATTCAAGCGTAATACCTTTGGGAGATGAAGGATCGACCTCCTTAGATATTTCAAGGGTTGTCAGGTCTCAGCAAATCATTTTAATCTGAATATTGTACAATTTTGGTTTTACAAGACATATCAAGAAGCAGCATATGCAGTATCTGATTCAAAGAGCGATGTTTCATATCAAATGGCTCCTCCTAGATCACAATATATGGTGTTAACACCTCCTTTTTTTTCTACCACTACTCACACAATCAAATCTGCATCGTTTGGTACCAGATTAAGAGTTGCCTCATTTTTATTAAGAGTATGAATTCAGTTTATCAAATTCTCAGTGAATACAATTCTATGAAGCAAAGGTATGCTGATATACTATGAAAGCTAAGGTACATGGCAAAGGAACCATGTTTTGCAAATTATTTTCATACTATTAAACTACTCAATGATTTCCAGTCCAGGAATAACAAATCACTATCTTATATGGGACCAGTCCAGACCTTCTGCAACTAAAAATGAGGAGTATTCCAAGTTGCAATTACTCTGTTGAAAAAGATTCTCACACTTTGGCTTTTATTTTCTGAAATTTTCAAAAACTGTTTATTCATGGAGTTCTTTGGGTTTGGTTTTTTTTTTTAATTTTCTGGATTATCTGTGTTTCCCATGAAATATCATCAGACAAGTAAAAACTGAAGGGCAAAATGGTTCAAATAAACTGATGGGATCTAGTTTTGCAGCTACTACAATAAGGATTTTATTCTAATTTCCCATTGGAAGAGGTGAATTGAAAGAGTCCCACAAAGTGAATGTTTTTCTCTAACGTGTTTTTTATTATTATTTTTAAGTAAAGAAAAACTGTAAAATTTAAAAAAAAAATTCCCTAACTGCATTTTTATTGTAAGTTTTACAGTGAAGCATTATGGTGCTTCAAAAGCATGGGAGTCATTTAATATGCAAGTGCACAATCATCTGCAGTAACCTGAGCTTCTAAGCGGGCTGTCTAAATTCTCTTTTTCATCAGTGGAGTAAGTTGCTTTCAGGCTGAGGCTCATGCAACTTAAAATCAGTTGTTTGGGTTAGATTAAATAAATTGTACTGTAGATATGAGTATTTCTCATTGTTTACTATAGAGATCCTACAAGAACATCTAAATTTAGATTAGGTAATACCCAATATATACAGCATTAGCAGGTGTATCAGTGCTCATGCCTTAAGGTCTTGATTCTTGAAAACATGTCTTTAAAATAGAATGGTCAGTTGTATACATGAATTTTATTGAGTTAAGGTGGAAATTATTTGTAAATAATGGAAGAAATTTCTTTCAGAGTGATCTTGAAGTATTAAATAACTAAATCAGTTAGAAAAACATGATTATGACAAATTTTATGGGCAGTTGCATTCAGCTGAGTTAATCTACAGGTTGGGATTTTCATAAAAGATAATCATACCATTTAGCACATCAGGTTTGGGTTGGTTTTAATTGTTATTTCGGATGGCATTATATTTGCAGACAAAGGTAAAAGAGTGATGCTGGTTTTGCTAAATAGTTCATATTTTTAAGGAAGAATTTGTAACCTTTTCGCTTTAGGACATTCACAGATTAAAATTTAAAAAAATAAGTATTTTATTTGATTTCAGCCTGAAAGTTTTGAAGTAGCTCTCTGTCCTCCTTTGGTCCATGTCTAGATTAAATGGATTCTAGCTCCTTGGCCTTGTTACTGATGTTTCTGAGTTCCTTTTAGTTAAATAAAATTACTTTAAAGTGGCTGAGCTTTACAAGACCTCAGAAGAAACTCAGATTTTTTTTACATTTTGGAAAAGACATTTTATAATTTCTGATATTGTCCTACAATATGATCCATACAGTTTCCAAATTTGTCTTCAAAGCACTTTCCTTTTCAGCAATAATAGTAAGAATACTCATGGCACAGTTGAAAGTCTCTTGAAGTCTCTGCTGAAATTCCAGCCTACTTCAGCAATTTTTGTCTCAGTAATCATTATAATGAATTTATGGATGCATAGAGAGAAAAATACGTGGAACTTAGACTTGTGGCACGATGAAATTGACTGAACCTTAATTTATGTGAGTTAATAACAGTCACCACGCTGACTGTTTTGACATTACAGATTCAAAGTTGATAAAAAGCGTGCATGTTCTTTCATATAAAAATCAACCAAAATTATGACAGCTTTCTCCTTTTCTAGGCATTAAGTACAACTTAAGGAGAAATGTAGATAATCACAAAATCATTTAGATTGGAAAAGACCTTTGTTGCGGTGGCCCAGCCCACCTTGGGGCTGAGTGACATCAAGTGGGTGGACTTTCCCGCCCAGGACTCCGACCCCGAGGGCGGGACCGATGACTGAAGTGCCTTCCCACCAGGTGCCCCTCTCACCGTATCTCCACCCCAGCTTCCAGAACCCTCTATGTTGTCACAAAACCCATTGGTTTACCCCTTTTATGTTTATTCATGCCTCTCATTGTATATTCATTAAGATCTGGAAAGTTCTGTTCTGTTTGATTCCCCATTGGTTTATTCAAATTTGTTCCTCCCCTATGTCTTTGTGATTTGTCCCCTGTCATCCCTTGTCAANCTGAGCGGCCAGCGGCCAGAGTGCGCAGCAGACCTTTAGGATCATTGAATCCCACTGTTCACCTAGCATTGTCAATTTCACCACCATGGCCGCATCTACATGCCTTCTAAATAGCTCCAGGGATGGTGACTCAACCACTTCACTGGGCAGCCTGTTCCAATGCTCGATAGCCCTTTCAGTGAAAAAATTTTCCTAGTATCCAATCTTAGCCTCTACTGGTGCAACTTGAGGTCCTTTCTTCTTCTCCTATCACTCGTTACTTGGGAGAAGACACCAGATCCCACCTCGCTACAACCTCCCTTCTGGTAGTTGTCAAGAGCAGTAAGATCACCCCTGAGCCTCCTTTTCTCCAGACTAAACACCCCCAGCTCCCTCAGCCACTCCTCATCAGACCCGTACTCCAGGCCCTTACCCTTCTTTGGACCACCAGCAACATTATTATCTATGTTTCTATATTGGCTAAGAAAATACAAGTGAATTGAGGAATTGTGCAAAAGTAGACTAACTTTGTGTGGGATTCTGTTCAAGGTTATCACACCTGCGTTTATGTTTTGCCTATATATGTCTGTGTAGTGTCTGTGTTTTTATGGTGCTCAATACATTCATTTGGATGTATCTGTTCCCTAGATGTAGGCATTTGCTCTGGTTCTCACCCGATCTTAAGATGTTCCTTCAGAAAGAGGCTGGTTTTCTGCACATCTCTTGAATGCCCTATGGAAGCCAATTAAGACCCTAAGGAGCTAAAATAGGTTACTAAATTTGGTTAAATTTATACCAAGGATTCTCTTGACTGTAATATAAAAAGCACTGAGACCCACCTCATATATATGAAAGTAGATCTATCCTATTATTATAGTCTAGAACAATAAAAATGCTGTTTTTAATGAGATACGTGGATATTATTTTTTTATAGTGAAGATTTTTTTTTTTCCATGGATTTGAGTACTAGCTTGTACTATATGTACCTAACTAACTACTTGGAAATAAATCCCTTTTCATGTGTGTGCAAATGTGTTTCAGGTACATCTATTGGGCATTGCAATTTTGAGTTTGACCTTTGTGGATGGAAGCAAGATGAAACTGATGATTTTGACTGGCAGCTCAGAACTAGCAGTACTGCAAAACTGGGCACTGGACCAGCTACTGATCATACACTGCAAGAGCCATCTGGTCATTATATTTTTATAAAGAGTTCATTTTTTCAGCTACCAGGACAGAAAGCTCAGATTTCTAGTCCAGTCCTAAGCAGAAGGAATAAAAACTGCAAGGTATGTGAGGGTGTGGTAGTAGCAGGAATGAAGAATTTGATTTCTAGATTGTACCAAGAGAGTACTCCTAAAATGATTAAAGATGATTACTGAACCAATTCTTGAGTAAAAAAACCCCATCTTGTTGCAGAGAAGTCAGGACCTGATCTTATTTAATTGAAATCATAAGAAAAAATATATATTGGTGCAGAAGAATGGTTCTGGAAGTAAATGAGTACTCCGGGAGATTCACATGAAGGTGACACTGAATGTAGTGTCTGATTTACCTTGTCCTATGCAACTTGTCCAGAGTAACAAACAACTATTTAAGGGTTTGTGATTTTATGGAGAAAGTGTGTATAAGTGCAGTAGTAACTGCTTTTCAAAGAATACAACTGCAAAAGGAAGGATGTCTGACAGAAGGTTTTGTCATAAGCTCTTCTCTGGAGAAAGGAGAAGTGTAAGCCTTGATCTTCCAAATAATTACAGCACATTGCAGTGACTTCAGCTTGAACATTTCTTTGCAATAAATAGTTTCCTGGTTTTGATAACACCTTTTGTAGTTTTTGCTAAAAATATAACTTCCCAGAAACTTCAGCTACTCCTTATTTCGAAACTGAAAGTTCACCTTTATACATCTAATAAGTCTCTCAAGAGGATAATTTTGATGAGGCCATTTTTTAAAAAGCTTTTGAAATGAACTGTTTGTGTGATCACGGAAATAAGCTCATCAAAGGAAGGTTGTCTTAGACTGAAATAGTCCTAAACAGTTTACTGACTATGAAGGTGACACCTCTGTGCAAAATGTCCAGTCACTTGCCTCTAGTTTCATCTATCTCACACTATTCATGAGGAAAATCAAAACCAGAAAAGAGTTTGTCTGAAACTTGGAAAGTGTTCTGCTTATGTTTGAGATTTCAACCAGTTTGTTTTACTGAAATACTTCTGTCTGAAAACTCTCCAAACTCTTTATAGATTAGAAAGCCAGGAAGTACGAAGCATAATGTATTTGATTTTATGACTCAAAAGAAATATTGACTAATTATGATATTCAGTAGCAAAATTTAATCTAGCCATTATAAAATTATCTTCAAAATTGGAACCATATTAGCTTTTTATGCCTAAAACACATATATTAAAAAAATTCTGCTTACACAAGCGTGGATATCTTGGCCTTCTGATTCTAGTATCATATTTGAGAGTATCTCTTTCTCTACATTATCTTGTTTTATGCTCTAAAAATACATTTTCCATTTTTTTAACTTCTGTGAAGAGTAAAACATGCAAAGAAAAGTGATATAACTGAGAATGACGTGTTCACCTCTGTACTGTTATGATGGAACACACATTAAATGCAATTAAGTGCTTGAAGCATAACTATGGGAAACTGTTGCTTTTATCACATGAAAAATCATTTACAAAAAAGTGCAGGTTTATGCACTTTGTACAGACCAAAGTTTGGCATCCATGATGTGGCCTGAAACAGTCAGTCATATTTATGATATTTTACTTTTTGAAGGTTCAGAGCAATTCTGAAATTTACACATAGACAACTGACCAAAGGAAGTGAAATTTCTGGTGCAGGAAATTGTGTGAATGGAAAAGAAATACTTCAAGGTCTGAAACTTCATCTTATAAAATCAGAGAGTCCCTTAAGTATTTTACTCCTTCCTATGGGTTATTTGAGAAGAAAATACTACATCATATATTACAACAGATTTAGTCTGGGATCTTAGACTCTTTCAGATAATGGAAAAGGAAAATTTACATCAATGGGACAAGTTTTATGCAGAGCAAAATAAATATAAATCAGCAACTATAAAGGCACATACATGCATAAAAATCTTCTGTCTATATACAAGACTTTGAGAAACAAAGCTGCATCTTCAAAAGGAATAGAAATACAATATTGAATTGGAAATAACTGAGAGTGCAGTTAATGGTGATGAATTTTCACAGTGATTTTTTTTCTGTATGCATTTGGTCTTTTGTACTTCAAAATTTCTTTTCGCCATTATTACTAAAAATAAATAAATCACTATTTTCTAATCCAAGGACCTCTTATATCTTTTATTTTTTGGGGGTTTTTTTGCTAAAGTCCATGTAGAAATTTTGCTCCCATTATAGATTGGATTATTTTCTAATTGCACAATCTATTATGTACATAAGCACATTTTTAACCAGAAAATTGTTCAGTAAACTGAAGTTGTTTCCTACATTGTAAATGGCACTACTCCATTCCTCTGTTTCCTTACAAAGTATTTTAGATCTTTTATATGCAAGAGTCATTCGAAGGGATGCAAGATCAACTGTTGAATATTTTAGTGCCAGTTTTAAAGTTTGGCTTATGGAATAGTTAAAAGATTGCCACTAGTAAGCTGTTTTGTTGCATTTTGATTAAATTATTTTTTCAATCAGTAAAATTAATGACTACTCTGAATGCTACAAGTAATGCTCAATTTGAGAATTAGAGTAAATACAATAGCAGAATTTGTCTGAAGTCACGTATTGCATACTTTATACTCTTGTTTTTGCTTACAGATAATCTTCTATTATCATATGTATGGAGCTCACATTGGATCATTGATTATCTACCAGAGAACTACATTGAAACATGAAAAAGTTCTCCTTAATCTTACTGGAAACCAGGGAAATTTCTGGCAGCGCAAGGCACTGACCCTGTCTGGAGATGGAGATGAAGATTTTCAAGTTGTCTTTGAAGGGATAGCTGGAAAAGGTCCCAAAGATGGCATAGCACTTGATGACCTCACATTTTCCAGGGAGTGCTTACCATCCCAGGGGTTTTTACCAGCAGAACCCACAAAGCTACCTCCAATAGGTATGTTCCTGCTATGGATAGTCTATATAAGTTTGGAAAGAAGGAATAGCAGCATTACTTTCATTTCTTTTGTCTCTTTCAAAAGAGGAATAGTATACATACCTTGCTAAACACATGTAGAAATTAAAATACTTTTAGACCACCCAAGAAATTCTAATAAAAGTATTTTATGAAGTAATTGTTTGGGTACTGAGTCTACCCTTACAAATCTGCAAAGCTTCTTGTCCAGCCATGTACACTTAGCCAATATCCTGCTTAATTCAGTAGGATTTATTTATCAAAAGTTGTAAAATAGAGTTTTTGTAGAATAAAGAACTGAGTGGGACAGAGCTAATGTGGATAGTCTGCAATAAGGCCAGCAGGCTTAAATGGGTTTTGGCTGGTGGGAATTGCTACTAATACTGCTTAGGCAACATATCCATCTTCTGCCTGTGTGGTACGGTGGCAGCATCAGTGCAATTATTTGCACCATCCTCACTTACCGCACTAGGGAAATAAGACTCAGAAAACATTTACCAGAAATAATACAGTTTGGACGGGGATGGATCCCAATAACCCCAAGGTAAGAGCTACTCATGAAAGCACTGATGCTGTACCTCAGCAATATTTGCTTGGACACAAATGATGAAGGAGAGAATCTTTTTGACAGAACAGGACAAATCTTTTTCCTCCTTCCACATTTATCACAGAGCTACTGAAATGTAACCCCCTGAAGTGGAATTTAGGTGATGCATTTTTTTCCTGGGCCTACTAAAGATTTCCTGCATGGCTGCAGAAAGTAATTTTATCTCACTTCTCTGTCTTTCTGATCAATAAAACAAAGTTAATATTTCCCAGTGTCAAGGACTACCACGAGAATGGATCATTAATTTACATGAGCAACTTTGCTTTCTTACTGCTGCTAATGAGTAGCCTTCCCCTTTAGGATGTCATTAAGCACTGCTCAGGCATTGGGAAGTAACACTGATGAGACACATCAAACCCAAGAAATTGCACTGAACTTCAAGCACAAGATAAGCAGGAAAGATATGGGCAAAATTTTCCAGACATCTCTCAGATAAGGTGCCAGTTATAGTACTATTGTCTTCCTACTTCTGCCAAGCCAGTCATGGAAATTTATTGCAAATGAGATTGGTATTTTAAAGTTCAGCTTTATATGAATGTTACCCCAGGAGGAACACTAGCCAAGGTTTCTCATTTTTGTTGTATTCAGACTCTATCCTCTTAATGGGAGATGCAAGTCCCTGTGGCAATGTTAGAAGGTTTAAAAGCTTTGCTTTTGATAGTAAAGGATGTTCCAAAACAGTTTTGTGTTTTATAATAAAAAAGTTACTAAAATCTCAGGAAAGAGCCACCAGAGGCTGGTGATTTCTTGGTGTAGCTCATCTAAGATGTACTTTGTGAACTTCATAGGTTCACAACACTTTAAGGCAATGTTTTAAATTCACCCTTATAGTAAACCATATTTTTATATTGACAAATTTTACTTGTCCGGGATAAGAGTTTACATGACACACTGGGGGGTTCAACTTACAGCTACTACTTAGCAGTGGTATCTGTTTGCATCATTGCTTGAAAGTGGGTCTGCTTCTGCCTGTAGAAATGCTCTGAACTGTAGCAAAATGCATGTTGGATGTTGTGAAAAGTGCTCTGTAATGCAATTTTTAAAAATAGAACCAGATAGAATGGCCATAATGATCAGCTGCAAAAATCTGCAGCCCTAGACTTAAGTGCTTATATGTATAAATAAAAAAAAGTTTAACCAAAAGTAAAACACTTATATCCATTGCTCAATTTTTTAAAAGTTTCTGAGGATGAAGAAGATCATGCAGCAAAGATCTGTTTTGTTCTCATCTCCAGCTAGGGACAATATTTGCTAAGAAAGTAGAAATGCTTCATCTGTAAGAGAGAAATTTGTAGGTTTTGAGGTCTACTCTAATACAATTCCTTTTCAATTTTTTTTTTCTTTTAGATAATCTTTGTCATATACACATCAAAGGAGATTATTCTGAGTCTTATCGAGCTATATTCCTGTGTAAGACAAGTGTACTAGGGTGTCTTTGCTGGTTATTTCTGCACATAGAGTGATATGGCAATGAATGTAGTGTAAAAACGAAATAGAACAGAATCATTAAATGTTCCCATCTATAACACAGGCTCTCCCTGTTCAGAAGAATTTTTCCCTGACTCTATATAAACACCTTGAAATTCTGCACATTAACAAAAATATTTTCTAAGGTGGTTGTTTCTTTCAGCCAAACATGCAGTAATGTTTAAAGGCTGGAAGAGAGCACTGGACAGCTAGAAAAAAATAAATTTGAAAGTTAGCATTGTTATTTTCTGTAAACTACGGGATACTGTAGATTGTTCTCAACGCGCTGCTTAGCAACAACGATGCTGAAGTGCAAAGCCACTGAGAACCACTGAAATTGCTGGGCCTGAGAAACAATAAACATCATTTTAGGCTGGCCTTTACCAAATTTTCATTGTATTAACATTTGTTTTTGCTCATTTGTCACAATGGTACTGTGTGCAGGAAAATGCAAAGACAATTAAGTTCTAACAGTGCTATTTGTGCCTGTTGCTCTGTCTCTGCTAAGATTCTTGAATTAGATTCTGCCTTGTGAAAAGGGCTGCCTGTATCCACATCAGCCCAGGAAGAGACCCTGGCCACACTGATCCTTGTGAAAGTTGCAGCTGTTTCTGTGTTTGGTTTGTGTGGCAAGGTTTTGGTAGCTGGGGGCTACAGGGGTGACTTCTGTGAGAATGTGCCAGAAGCTTCCCTCTTGTCCGACTGAGCCAATTCCAGCTGGCTCCAGGATGGACCCACTGCAGGCCAGGACTGAGCCCACCAGTGATAGCGGCAGCATCCCCGTGATAACAGGTTTAAGAAGGGGAAAAGTTGTTGCACAACAGCAATTGCAGCCAGAGAGAGGAGAGACAATAGGAAAGAGCTTTGCTGACACCAAGGTCAGGGAAGAAGGAGCAGGAGGAGGTGCTCCAGGTGCTGGAGCAGAGATTCCCCTGCAGCCTTTGGTGAATACCATGGGGAGTTAGGCTGTCTCATGGCAGCCCATGGAGGCTGATGGTGGAATAGTTATCCACGAGTTATCCATGAGTAATATTTCTTACTTACAGCTGTTTACAAAAGAGACATCATGGATTTGGCAATAATTTCCATGATCTCTAAACGGTTTTCCTCTCCCCTTTCTATCCCTTCCCTCCTGCAGTGTTGTTACTGACTATAAAAACTGCAGATCCCTTCATCAGAGTTTCTGCTCATGTCTCTGTACCATTCACCTGGGAATACAACAGCTGCCAAGGGCTGGCTGATCAGATTAGCAGGCTACAATAAAGAAAAGTTATTCCCGGAGACTAGAGAACTGGTATCTGCTGACTTCAGTTTTGGAGAGAAGACAGTTATTTTCAGCAAATTAAAAGCAATTCATCGAAGTGTGCAACATGTCTTTAAGAACTTTGAGAATATAGGAATATTACAGAGAATCACATCAAGGTCCAATTCACTTGATATCCTGTCTACTGCTGTCAGTGAGATGCTGAACATACATGATATTTCCTCTTGATGTTCCTAATATTTCCTTTTCGTGAGACCTTACGAACCGAATGTGGTTTTGGACATGTAGCAAACCTTAATGTATTTGCCTTCTGTATAGAGCTTTGTTTCCTTGGAAACACATTCAGAAGTATAGCCCCCTTCTCACATTTTGCAGCAAGCTGTACAGTTCTGCCACTGGCTGAGAAAGCGACTCTGTTTTCATCCTGTCTCCTTTTACTGAAGATGGTGAACAGCCAAACATACCTACTCCATATTGTTCTCTGTGCAATCATCCTTAAGCAACATTATACACAAAAGGAGTTTCAACTTATTTCTTACACGGAAACTATTCCACATGTTTTCCTTTCTCTGACTTTAAAAAAAATCCACTACACTCTTCTGGGATTATAAAATCAGGTCTGTGTAGAGCATTTAGGAAATGGATCACCAGTGGAATGATGCAACAAAATTGTTCTTTTTCTCCTTTCTCTCTTTCCTGACAAATCCTAAAGCCTTGATTGTTTCGCCCTTTTTGAACATTGGGCTTTTGTGTTCCTGGAACAGTTTCAGTGCCGTGCTGTGTCACTCTTTAGGAGTGGTAGTGACAGGATTCCACAACCTGTGAAAGATGGACTGTGTTATTCTGTGTAACTCAATTAGCGTGGCATTTCATTGCCAGTCACTCAGGGTGCATTTCATTTGCTAAACTGTGATTGTTTATCTCCATCGTAGTTGTGTAAAATAACACACCTGGTGGGGCTGGGTTAGAGGAAAGTGAGTGCGCTGAAATGGCAGCTGATGTCAGGAAGGTTTTTCACTTCATAACTAGCACTGGGTACAGTCCCACTGAGCCACTCCATTTTCACAAAAAAACTTTTCCTATTATTCATAGTTATTCCTTGCTTATATCACCCTGAATACCTTCGTATCACTGGCAAAGTTTCTTAACTCATAACTCATGCACTTCCCTTGTGTTTTATAAGTAAACATTAAAGAATACTGCCTTACTGTTTTTCTGTTCTTTCCTTGTTTTTGTTTTTTTTTTTTTTAATTTTGGTTGGTGGGGTTTTTTTGTACTGTACTTATTTTTGAGTCATTTTAGTACAAGTTTCTACTTCACAAAAAAAATTAAAATTTATAGAATTCAGTCATCAACATAACTAAAATAAGTATACACAAAGTAATAGAACAATCAGGAAACCAGATTTGCCAAAAATATTTTCATTTGAAATATTGCTCAAAACTCTAGAGTGTAGCCTAAAGGCCAAAGGATATTGCTTATATCACTCTTTTGCAGTTACAATTAGATCTGTAAAAGTTTACGGACACATAAATAACTTTGACAGGTTTTGTAACTAATATATAATTACAAGAATAATAAAATTTTATGCTTCAGTGCATAATGTGATCTACTAAAAAGAGGAAAAAAATATCTCTTTATGCAGAACTAATCAGATAACAAAGCATTTATAGCTTCCTTTGAAACACTGACCATTGCCTGAGAGAACAGGATGTGAAACGAATAAAGTAGAATGTCTAAAGCATTCTAGGGAAGAGAAAGAAATAAAACAAAACTGAAACCAAACAAAAAACGAAAAAAATTAACCCCAAAACAACAACAGCAAAAGTGTATAAAGCCCAAACAAACAAAGACCCTCCACAAAAACCCCCAAACAAAAACAAGCCTACGAAGAGGACTTATAATTTCTTTTGGAAGACTGACTATGTCTGTATAGTTGCCTTAATTGCCTACATCAGGTTGTGAAATTTTTTTCTTCACTAGTACCTGAACAGCAATATACTCTCAGTTGTAAGTAGAATGAAGTTCCATGCAAGTGGCAGCTTTCATTTTCATCTGTAAAATAATACAAAAGGTTTATCATATGGTATTTTAAAACTAAGAAATCTACATGTTTATTTTTTCTCTCTCCTTTCTGGTACAGTATACAATTACTTCCATATTTTTCAGAAAAATGATGGGAATACTGTAGAATATGTAGGTTGGTTTAGGAACTTGATATGAAGCTACTGCTTTTGACTATAAAGTAGTCATGCATACAGGTGACTTGAGTTCAACTTCTACATATATTGTCCACCTGTTATGATGAAAATTATCCTTATATTGAGTGTGAAGGAGAAAAATATGCAGCATGGATTTTGGTCATGTATTTTCTAATTCTGTTAAGCTTTCTCCAGGCAAATTCCAAATCTGTGTAATTGTAATCACTGTACTTTATCAATTTAACTGGAAATACTGCCCTATTACCACCTTTTAAATTCTACAGTTTCTTCTGATTCTTTTTCCTTGTTGGTAGCTTGGACTCTGATTTATCTCCTTTTATTTTGAGCCCTAGAGTCACTAGATTGTATAATGGTTTTTAAAGCAATGTGCCCATTTGATAAACTTAAGAAAATCCCATATATTTTTACTGGTCTAATTTGCAAAATAATGACAAAAATTTAGAATGGTTTGTAATTTTAAAGGAGTTAAAAACATTTTTTCCGGCTTTCTGTGGGGATTTAGGATATATTTCAGTCCCTAACCAACTACAACAGTTGAACATACAATAAAGTACAGTTAATTTGCAGATATTTCCCATACTTTATTATAATTTGTTGTCAAAGGAACAAAATTTTTCCCCTAGGTATTCCCAGACCTAATACCTTGACTGTGAAATTAAAGCTCACAAATTCTTTGGAGCAGCAGTCAGATAAGAGCAGAGCCTGGATTGGGCCCATGACTGATTACAGCTCTAGAAACTGGCCAACAGAATGTGATTAATGTCATCTGAGAACATGATTAATGTCATCTAAGGTCCTTGGAGGTAGGGCATTGTCAGCACTTATTTTTCTGTTTCAAAAGACTGTTTAACATCTACAAAACTTTCTTTAGCTCTTGGGTCTCCACAAACTTGTTTCTGAGAAAGGTGTCCCAGAGCAGACATCCGAATAAGTATAAGGTCAGAAGAAATGAATTTTCATTGCTGGCAGTTTGATGTGAGTCTCTGGGTAGCAGGTGATGGCAGGTATTTATATGTACATTCGTAGTACAAGCTGGTAATTCCTTTTGGCAATGAGTAGTTGGGGTTTGGGAATAGGTCTTATAACCAAACTGCTCCAAAAAGTGCAAGACGAATTTCTGGTACCATATTTATAAAGGAGAACCCTTTTAAAGAGCCCTGCTCTTTCACTTTCTCCCTACTGTGAGAACTAAGTAAGAAGACTTTTACCAAATCTGAGCTTCCTCAGGACCACCAGTGCTGCTGACATTATTAGCTCTCATTACTAGACTTTTCCCTATGTGTTACATATTCCACATTCAGGGCTGGACCTTCTTTGGGTGAGCTGAGAACAGGAAAGCTCTAACCCTGCTCTGCATTCCAAGAACTATATAACAAGTTACTCTTACTGGTGTGTAATTACTTTTCTTTTTCTCACACAACTAAAAGTAGAGAAATGATGTTACAACACAGAGCCTTCTTAGAAATCTGGAATGTTTCTACTATTAAGTCTTGCAACAGCAAAAGTAATCTGAAAAAAAATCTATTTCACAGTATCTAGACCTATTTTACCTTTAGTGCAGTATACCTTTGCTGGGCATTTGAATTTTCTACATGCCCTGGTACAAAATTTCTATGTGGGGTTAAGGCTGAAGACAAGACTTAAAAGTGGTTCTTTTTTCTCCTTCTCTAAATCTAGGAAACAAGATCTAACGCAAATGTTTTTTAAGTATATAATTTGTGCTTTACATCAAGAAAGATTTCAGGCAACTCACTGCACAGCTTCATTTTCATTCTCTGATTTTTTTTTTTGTTCTCAAATTTTTCAACAGAATATGACTTCCAAGTAAAATGATATTTTAGCTTTCACAAGGTACCTAACTATTACAAGATGTGCCTGGATGCTGTTTAGTGTTAGGATAAAGAAAGTTAATACACAAATAAGTGGTAAAAAGACTGTTAGCGGTCAAAATTTATTAAGCATTCATTGCTGTGGAAGGACCACAATCATTTTTTGCTTAACAGTCAGACCCTTGGTCCATCATCCATGTTGAGGACAGAGGTAATGAATGTATTGTTCAATCTGTCTCGTCTCTGTCCCTGTTTGTGGGGAAACTGTTCTCATCCTGTAGTGGGCCAATTGCTATTAATATATTTTAAAAAATTCTGTTTCTTGTCCCCCACAGCTCTTCTCAGCTGAGCTTTGGCTGCACAAATTTATTCACTAAAGCGGCAAGCAGCATCTCTGTATTCTTCCCATGTCACCTGCCCTTGCTTCTGCTGGCCATGCATCTTCCTTTTTCTTCCTTTTTCCGAGAGAAGATTCCTGTTCAGCCAAGATGGCCTTCTGCCTTGTCTCCTTGACTTCTGACATTTGGGAATTGCTTGCTCCTGTGCCCTTACGAGGTGATGTTTAAGAAGTGGCCAGCACTGCTGGACCCCAGCACCTGCAAAAACATTTTCCCAAGGGACCTTACTCACCAGTTCCATAAACAGTCTGAAGTCTGCTCTCCTCATATGCAGAGTTGAGGTTTTGGCACTTTTCCTCCTGTCAACACAGGTTTTAAACTCGATTGCTTTGTGGTCACTGTGGCCAAGATGGCCGCCAATCTCCACTGTGCTCACGAGATCCACTCTGCTGACAAGCTGTAGATCAAGGAATTTGTCAAAGCTTCAAAATAAGATTGTGTAAGAAATAACTTGGCTTGTATTTGACTTAAAGATGAAGGTTTGGGTTAGGTAAATGAGGGTTTTAGGTAGTATTGCTTTTTGGGTTTCAGGACTGTTGGTACTTTCCTCTTCCCTTACTTTCCTTTCCAAGCAGAGGAAAGCTGAATAGCAGAGCTTACATGGAAAGTGCTGTGGAAATCCTGTAAAGTGGCATCAAACAATTTCATCAGGGTTGTCTTTCTAACCATGAACTATTCTGCTTTTTATGTTCAGTCCCTTGCTAAGCAGATGTGCTACTACTTGCTTACCCCAAAGTGTGCTGATAAAAGTGAACACGCGCTGAATGGCGGCGCAGTTAATAAAGTTATTAATGCTTTGGGAATAAATGATTTTACTGGATTGGATTAACGTTAAATGAGAACAACAAAAAAATGCTTTTATCTTAATTGTTCATACTGACTGGTAAAAAAAAAATAAGGAACAAAACTTCCTTAATCACACTAGGAGACAGTGTAGCAACATTACAGCATAACAGTGCCAAGTGTAATCCTTGTTTTTAAAACCTCACCTCAAAGCACTTTTGCTGAATTTATAGGTACAATTTTAATATTTTTATTTCAGTGTCTGAGAACAAACATGTAACTCAGGGGAAAGGGAAAAGCTGACCATGTTTGAAGCTACATTTCTATAAGATATTGTGTGATTAAGGAGTTTGTTGGTATCTTTCTCCTCCGTCAAGCATTAGGCATTTTTCATTTTCCTGTTGACCTCTGCAGTGGAGGCTTAAATGTGAGTGGAAGGCTGTTCAAGCATCAATGAAATCTTTTAATCATCATGTCCTCTTCTGATGAATGTGGCAAATACAGTAATCCTGAAATTTAGTCCTTCTGAGCAATGACATGAGGATTCATAGGGGTCATGAGATTCGATTTAATCGGTTTTGGGCAGTTTTAGTTTCTCCTATGCCTGACCCTTACTCATATTTTTCTGAAGAGTTTGAATATGGTTGTGTTTAAATGTTGTAATTTCTTATAGAAATTCTGAGCAAATTATGTTTCTTGCAGCTCCTTCACACTTTAATCCCATCTGTATGAAATTGAGAATTCTCCAGAACAATTTCCTTTGCAGTTTACATTTGTATTGTTGAATATTAATACTGATTTAAGGGAAGAATTTGACATTCATAAATAGTAGAGATCTTCAGCTGATGATAGATGTATCTGGTTATCTTCCCCTTTGAACATTGAACAGTTTTTTGTTAAATTGAAGCCATGACTGGACCACCTCATAGTGTCTAACATGGTGAAGAAAATGCCATTTTCTGGAAAACATTTGAGGTCTTGCGGACGTATGATAGAAAGACTATTTACTACTTATACCATGTCTTTTTACTTGCCTTTATTTGCCAGAGAAAGGTTCCTCAACATACTTTAGTTCACAGTTTCAGTTCTGGTACCAGTTTCTCAGGTTCTGGGACTGGGTGTCCACTGTCTTCTCTCACAAAGGTTAGATCTGGCCAGGACAGTGTCCTGCCCTCTGGTCTCAGAGTCAGGGCTGTGACTATAAATTAGAGCTGTTTGGTCAGGCTTTGAGCAGGATTTGAGGGAAGTGCTTCCACCTGTCACATTTACTGAGCACAGTCCAGCAGCCCTGGAAAGTTCTACAAAGGTGATTTATCACTGCACTGCAGCTTCACCTTCCACTATATGCTTTGGGAAACAGCTTGGGGTATGGTGGAGAATATGAAACAAACACATATTCCAGTGCAGCCAGTGAAGATCTCTCCCCCTTCAGATTCAGTTATAACATAATTAAATGCTTTAAGTTCAGTGTTAACCAACTTTTCTTTGATCTCCTTGTAGAAATTCCCTTCTGACATACCTCAGCTATTCAGAGTTTGTACAATTTTCTTCTCATGCTCAAACTGCTTTGATTTACAGGTGTCTGCTTTACTTCAAGCCATACTTTAGATTCAATCTCCAGGTTTTTCTCCCATCAGAAATGCATCAGAAACCACTGACCAGGGCCTGCTCTCGGCACCAGGAAATGCAGATTCCATACCTTCTTCCACCCTCCAAACAATCAGACAGCGAGTTGGACCATTAAATCAGAGGTCACAACTAAGCCCTTTTGAGTTCTAAGGTAGAGATGTTGCCAGTTATGGACCAGTCCAGTCTCTAATGAAAGCTCTGTTACACTGATTTGCTTCAGGCAGGATGTCGGTCTATAGTTATAAAATACATTTTAAGTGAGCTTCAGGTTGCACTTCTAAAGGACATACTACAGCTATTTGACATGTTTTTAGGATTGTGGATTTGGTTCCTAAGGAATGTTTCTTCTTTCTGTGTCTTTACTAAGGAGTTCAGGCAATAAATATTTTGATTCATTTATTTGAGCCAGAACATGGCAAACCAAAATTTTGTGCAATATAATTTTATTTTGGATTTTTGCTAAGAGTAAACTCAGGAGTGTGAGTTAAGCTTTGTGCTTTAGTTAGTATTTAATCTTTCTCACCGTAGTAGACGCATATGATGAATACTATTTTTTCAGAAAAAGCTTTGCTTAAAAACTAAATGTGGATACCTTTTCTCTTAGTATTTCTTTTTTCACCCTCCAGAAGACAGGTTATAAATTTCAACACGGCTTTGGAAAGGGAAGACTGTATAAAAGAACTGACGTATGCATGTTCCTATTAAGTGTATGTCCTGTTTCAGCAGTTTTCCTTGCTTGTCCTTTTCTTTATGTTGGAGACATAAACCACCTGATTAGCTCTGGAATAACAATATTAACATGTATTGTATATCTTGTTTCAGTTTTCTGGCAAGGAACAAACCAGTCTTGATTCTATTACAATAGAAGGAGTATCTTTCAATGAATCCAGTCCTAGGTCTCTTCTTATTCAGTATGGGGATTTACCACCTGAAGAAAGTAACTAAAAATTTCCTTTTAAGTTGACCTACTAGCATGTTCTATAGACTAAATTGGTGTAGAATTACTCAATCAACATGGAAAGTATACACTGTTTCTATTACTGAAGATGTTAGTATGCTAGCACGGTAAGAGTGGAGGAGTTAAAAAGACCTTGCATCTCTTTCTGTAGTCAAAACCTGTTTTTTTATTTCTTTTGAGTGAATGCACATTCACATCCATCTAAGCAATTGAAACGGAAGCTTTTGCTCTCAATAATATGTTTTTAGCATTGCCCTGCTTATTGTATATGCAGTAAACTCAGTATGAAGAGACACTGAGTTGCCCACCTTGCCTTCAGCTCAGGCTTTCTGGTAACCTTAAACAAAGTAAAGCACCGTGTTAGGACCCATTGAATGTGTCACAGATTGGATATGTCTTAAAGTGTATTGAGTGACTGATAAAAACCAATACTTTTCTAATAAAAAATACAAACAAACAGAACAAAAAAGATTCTTCAGTGCTCTGTCATGGATGGACACAATAATATAGAACAGTCATAGGCTACCTTGCTGTTCATGTTTTTGGTTGTTTTCGGCTCTGAGGTTGAATATTACTGGATCTGATTACTGGAAAAGAATAATCTTGTGCTTGTGTGTGGGAATGGACAAGATAAGAAATCTGTCGAGGAAGTTTTGGTTGTTGAAGAAGCTTTCATCTGCTCTTTCTATGTCATGGTTATGACTTAGAAGGTTAACAATTTCTTCTAAAAGTGCTTTTTGCAAATGAACTCAAGCTGTTGTTTTTCTAACTTTCAGTTCTTCAGATTGCAAATCAATACGGCAAGGTACTTGCAAGGCTTACAAAATGAAATGTTTCCACTCAATTCTACAAAAAAAAGGCTATTTCCTTAAAAAAAAAAAAAGGCTAATACAGTATAATACTTTTAAAATCTCTTTTTTCTCCAACACCCCAACATCTGAAAGTGTTTAAAAATTCTTGTAATTTCTAAAGCTTTGCTTTTGAAATGAGATGCATTTTTCAAATTCCTGCACTGACAAGTCAGTATTACTATGCATCATCAACAGTGATAAAAGCACTTTTCTGTGTCCTCTTGGGCTATACTGGTGAGATACTAGAGGAAAGATGTTCTTATTAACAAATTATTTTTTAAGGACACGAAGATTTCAGTCATACAGTAATGTCAACTCAGAGCAAGAAGGATAATGGAGTAATTGTTGCAGGGAAAAACTCAGAGATCTAAATTATCTAGAGAGCCTCTATCCCTGGGATGTCACACTCCTAGTCTGCTGATTAATTACTCTGGCCTCTATACCAGATTACGGTTCTCCAGGAGCTCTAGCTTTAATTTAGAAGAAGGTATGCTTCTAGCTATGTGAGTGTAAATAAAATCTTTTGAAGCAGATCTAGATTTTCACACCTATTGATGGGTTATTCTGATAACTGTAAACTACCCCGTTCATTTGATTTGGCTTAGGTTTGGGAAACATCAGTGTTGAAATTATTAAATATAATGAGGTTAAGAAGGTTAACAATTTGTTAAATTTAACAACTTTAAAATAATCCCAATAACACATTATCTGGCCACTTCTGGGAAGGATAATAAAAAATGTTTTTATAAATAGATTAATAGCAAAAAAAGGGGCAAGGAAAACCTCCATTCCTTACTGGATGTGAGGAGGAATATAGTCACCAGAGATAAGAAAAAGGCTGAGTACTTGAGACCTTCTTTGCCTCAGTTTTCAATAATAAGATAGGTTGTCCTCAGGAGAAAATTATTTTGTCTCTTGATGTTTGCAGGTACAGGTTTTTTTCAAAATATATTTAAGAGAAACACCCTTATAAAATAAGGAGATTAATCCTTGTCTTTACATATTTTAAAACATAAATGTTTCACCTGTTGATTTTGCTCAGGGTATATAGACAAGGGGATTATTGACTGGTGCAGCTGTTTTCCTCTGTTGTGTAAGTCCTTCTCAATTATTATTTATCTGAAGGACACATATAAAGATGAAATAAAAGATATTTATCTGAAAGGGGGTCTGAGAGCCCCTTAGGGTCTACTGCAGCCTTAGTGTGTTGATGCAGTTACCACACAGGACAAAAATCTACCCACTAATAATCTTCAAGAAACACTGATTAGAGGAAAAATTTACTGCACCTTGTTAGGGAGAAGTTCCTCTCAATTAAATATCTCTCTCATACCCACAGGAATCTATAGAACAGAGTGTTAGAAAGAGAGAAAAAGTGGGGGAGAAAGGAAGAGAGCTCTAAAAAAAAAATTCCTTTTCATGTAGGTTTGGACTTGTTTTTTGGAGGGAGGGGAGGTTGTTTGTTTGTTTGGTGAGTTTTTTTCCTTACAGTTTTAAAGCCTTAGAAATGTCATTTAGAGAGGAGCTATACTATGGAAGTACATCCAGAAGCAAGTCACGTTACAGACTCAGTTAGGCAGTGTAATATCATTCATTACACATGCTTGAAAAGATTCATTCATGCCAGGATTCAAGATGGATTTTTTTGTTTTTCCTCAGGAAACAAAGACTTCCACTTTTCAACTCTGCTTTTTTTTTCAACCTGAAATTGGAGGCAATGCTACAAAGGGACCTCAAAATTCAATGCAGTTATTGATCATTGAACTGCAAGGGAAAGTATTTCAAGGCATGAACTGCATCCTGAAATTTAAATTCCTAGTTTGCTGACAAAATAAATGTTTTGCTAAATTCTTACTGCCATCCCATAAAATAAAGGTGGGAGTATAATAACTACCTCCTAAAAACTTATGTCATTTAAATTAGGCAGCAATTTTATAATAAATCTCTGTCACCCTGTGGGATACAACACAGATGACTGAAATTCTTAAGAAGATTGATAGAAATTTCTGATGGTCACTGACTCATTCGTCAATACTATTGCACCAGTCTTTTGACCAGGACCATTTTCAGAGATTGTGTACTAATAAAAATCCCGATGATGCTTTTATAAACCTGTAGCTGTGAACTTCAAACAAGTCTTTTTGTTCTGGTCAGAGATTACCCATTTATCTTGTCTCCAGATCTGGAAACCTTTACCTGATGTTCTTGACTTTCCAAGTCAGTATAAGATTTTTGTTCTTACTTGCTTCTTTTTGATCAGGAATTTTTCCTCCTTTCTCTGAGCAATTGTTAAAAGCCAAATAATACACAATCATCAAACCTGATACATGTTTTTATGTTACTAAGAAATCAGGCATTAAAAATTAATAATTTCCCTGGAAATCTTGCCAGATATTTCTATCATATTCCAATATTTATTTGTATTTTAAATTTATTTTAATAAGGATTGCCTTAGGAGGTTTTTTACTTTAAAAGGAGAGGTTAAAACTTGTTTTCTTTAGCTGATATTTAGAAATAAAATTACTTGCTTTCACTTTACCCAAAACCTACAGCAAATTGTTGGGACAATGTTTTTTCAATCTGGGATATTTGTAATTTAGAGTCTGACTGAAACAAATGCCATGGGATGGAGGTTGCCAACATGACAACTGAATACCCCATCTCTTATCGTCTTTTTACTAATAAATCAGTTTTTCTGTCCTCTTAAAAAAATCCATCCTTATATGAATTTCATTTAGCTCCTTTAAATTAATACAGTGGTAATGGAAACAAGCTTTTAGCATCATGTTATTTTCAGTATCAATTAACTTAGATTCTCCCTGTACTTCTGCAACTTTTAGACATATACATATTCTAATTTTGTCTGTTGAGCTAATATATTGATACTTCTATTTTTAAGTAAAATTATGCTTGTTAATTTATTTCTGGCAGAGCAGAATGTACAATGTAAATGGGAAGGGGTCCATTTCAGAATTTTGTGTTTCACTTCTTGATTACAGAATGTGCTAAAGTTGCTGCATTTTATTCAGAGTCCTGCAGAAACTGATCTGAAATGAAAACATGAAACGTGGAAATAGATCCTGTGATCTGAGTCCTACAATCTTTAGGCTGTACAATAGCAGAATTATCCCTCAGTAATGGCAGGAATACTGCACAAAAAGGACACTGCCAACCTACTGAACTCAAAAAAAAAAAAATCCATTAAAAGGCAAACCTCTGTAGTTAAAACAGAAAAGTTTTTTTCTTCCAAATTAGGGCTCCTAAAGTAAGCTCAACTTTGCAGCTAAAATAAAATGATTTAATCGAACACCACATGAAAGGAGAATGTCAGCAATTAAGTCAGACTAGAAAGCTTTGTTAGTGAAGGAATGCCTGGCTGGAGCTTGCCCTCTGAGGCTTTACAAAGGAAACAGTCATTTATTTAGGCAATCACTTGACAAAATACAAAAGAAATAAACTGATAATGGTTTGGCACTTCAGGGGAACCACAGGCTTTTAATAAAAGTGCTCTGGACCACCCTCCTCCTCCTAAATATTAAGCTCTCTGAAATGTAACCTTCCAGTAACCTTGCTGGGATGCATGGCACTGTGATTCACCAGGACACCCTCATTCTTCTCTTTTCAGGCTCCTGCTCACAGGGCCATAGGCAGTGCCAGAATGGCAAGTGTTACAGACCAGAACAAAGCTGTGATTTTGAAGACAACTGTGGGGATAATACAGACGAGAGTGAATGCGGAACTTCCTGCACCTTTGAGAATGGCCCATGTGGCTGGCAGAATTCCCTGGCTGACAATTTTAACTGGGTGCTAGGGGTCAGCTCGCCTCAAAGTCTTAGACCTCCCGGGGACCACACGCTTGGAAATAGAACTGGTATGTTGTTCGTTCACAAACAAGATATAATTGCCTCCGTGAAATGTCTCATACCTTCACAGGCAGTGGGGGAGTTCTAACATGTCTAATCAGGGTGTCATTTTCAATGAATTAAATGTGTTACAATATAAAAATATTAATTACCATTGTACAATAACTTTAATTTAGGAAAATTGAATCTTAGTTGTTTCTCATATGAGTCAGGCAAAATAATTTGATACGTGTGTGGGGAGAGGCATTTGGTCTGGCTGCAATTTGCAAGGTGAGTTAGCTCAGCTCTGAGATCCACTGGGTTGCACTCCTCCAGAGCTTGAGGTCATTTCCAGGAAGCTTACAGTTTCCCACAGTGACTATTCATACTTTAATTTTAGATAATGTTAAATAAATAAATAAATTTAAATAAACAAAGCTCCTTTGTTAGTGCATCTCCTGGTTTGTTTTGGCCAAAGCACTCCGTTATCTGTTCTTGTTCTTGCTATGAGCTCTGTGCCTTCATCCTTTGCTTTTGAAGGTCCTGTAGTTCAGGCAAATGTTGCCAAGGCTGAGCTCAGAACTGACCTTAAAGAGAAATATTTCACTGCAGAGTTGCCCAAAGGCATGGTAGTAGTTGTTGAATGTTTACATGAACTGCTGAAGGACAAAACCCAATAAACTTGAAAATACGTAGGAAAAAAATTAATTTGCATTGTCTAACAATATATATGTTTCAAGTATTATCACAAATACATCACTACACTTGTTAAATATATGCTTGACCTCAGGGAAAAAGCAAATTTCTTATCCCATAATACTATGGCAAACATCTATGGTCGTACCTTAGCCAGAGAAATGTAAAAGTTAAAATGACACCATTCGTTTATGCAATATCTAGTGAAGTAAAATTTTTTTGCCTAATTCATATACAAATATTAGTAGATGTGCAATTAAAATTTAAGTGTGTTATTTATACTACATTTATGTTTATGTGAAATACACATTTTTCTTTGTACAAAGGAAAAAAAATGAATTTGAAAACTTGGGAGATTTTTTTATGTTTCTGATTAAAAATAGAGATGGAAGACTCAAGGACCATATCAGTGTTGAAAAATATTAACCCTAGGCATCTATTTTTTTCAATTTCCTCTGACTAAATTATTAATAAGTGCATTAATATTAATACAGAGTAAAAATGACCAAAGGTAATATGAACTATTAGGGATATCTAATGATTTATAAATGCATAAAGGCTTTTATCCTGTTTCACAAGTTTTTTGTATAGTGTGACCTGCCATTTTGAAGATTACCTTTCAGGAAACTATCCTGAAATTTATAATGATGTACTATTGTATAATGCATTGTCAGAATTGTAGCTACTGCTGTCCGGCAGGGACATGCAAAAAAAGTAGCTGGAAAACATGGAAATATTCCCAGTCCTCTACACAGGCCGATCCAAATCTTAAGCTGCTACCACCAGTCTATTCCTGATATAAGAAGTGTACAAGGAATGGGATCTGGTAATTTTTTCTCCTTAGCTGAGGTTGACTAGTATGAGACCTAAGAGGGAAGTGTGCTTCACAGGTCTCTGCATTTCCTTTGCTCAGTTTTGGAATCTAATTTGAAAATCCAGAACGTTTTTTCAGTAATACATCTTTTAATTTCAGGGCATTTCCTATATCTTGAGGCCACTGCAATAGGCCTAACAAATGAAAAAGCCCATGTGAAGAGTTCCATATGGAAAGAATCAAGTGGAACTTGTGTGATGAGCTTCTGGTACTTCAAATCATCAAAAGCCATGGGACATATTCAGGTTCTGATTAAGGTAATAAAAACCCCCTTTTCTTTTGAATATATTATATCTGTAAGGGTGTACATGTTCCCACAGAGTGCTTCAGACTGTGACATTCTGTTGTTTAGCTGATAGACTGGAAGAGCTCCCACGCGCCTCCTGGTTCCGTGCTGGTTTTTATTACTCCGGTCTCTTAAAAATGCTTTTAGCATTTCTCTTCCAAGAGAAGCTTCTCTGAAAAGCCACAGAAAATCTTTTAAAATCCTCTTTTCATTTTCCCCTCTTCACATATAGTACCTTTCTATTTGATATTCTGTGTGTGAGACTATTTTCATATTTTGCTGCCATCCCTATCGGTAGTTATCAGTGTACAGCCCCATTGTTCTGATGGGATAACACAAAAAAAAAAGAATTAACAGCATACACAAAACTAGAAGGAAATGCAAAAATATGACTGCATTAAATAATTTATAATTTTATATAAACAGGTACAGAGCACATAATCAATTTTATTTAGAAATATCTTTTTTTCACAAAATGTGAGATGACAAAAAAATTATTTAAAAAACTATCTAGTTATTAGTTTGCAAGTGAAAATTTAGACATTTGTAAATAATTGGCTGTTCCTTTGTTGTTCATTAAAAAGGATTAACTGCTTGTAAAAGCAATTTTTAAATCATAATATGGTTCAGACTAGAAATTAATTCTTATGTAGAAAATAATAATCAACACTGTTCAGACACAGTGACCAAATGCACCACTTCTAGACATACTAGAAACCTTTGCAAAAGACTGTGTGTGTATTTGTGCTCACTTATATCTGTGCGGAGAGTTCTGGTTATTCAAATATAAATCATGGTGCAATTTATTTGCCATATGTCTGTTAACTTCCCTTCCTGCCATACCTCTAATAATGTCTTGGTGAACTGCATCAGAGTTTCTATTTCTGATGCATATGTTGGCTGACTTAACTTTAAATGATAAATTATATTTTTTCCTTGAAAATAAATGACTAAAAATTATTTCTCCAATATTATTAGAAATAATTTTAAAGGCTGAAAGATAAAAGACTTCAACAGAATTTGATATCTAGAGATACAGCCTAGGATGTGTCTGCCTGAAATATAAAAACAATGAACCCTTTGACAGGTATCAGGAGATTTTTTTCATTGATTAGTCCAAACACCTACAAATAAAAATGGACCACTCATCATGTAACTGTAGAGTTATTGAGATGTATTTATACAGCTCTTTTTTTCTAGAAAGGCTCAAATCTGTAAAGGAAGCAAGTAGATTACAGAAAAATAGTAATTGTTGTCTTAAAATAACTTTCAATTTTTAATGTAATAAAAAATGAAAACAAAAATAGATCCCATTATGTAAAATAGATCCCATTACATAAAATGCATGCAAAAATAAATATTTATCTTAACTCAAAGGTCAGATTACATTCTCATTTCATTACTGCACTGTGTAACTTGCAGTAACCAAATATTGTAATTATAAGCATTTTAGGATTGCTTAATTTTAGTTATAAGCTAAGTTGCAAACTAACTTTGGTTGAAAATAAATACTAGCCACATCAAGCATATGTGAGAGGTTTGCATGTAGTGTTTGTGTCACTGTTGACTGTGTCCAGTAAATATTTTTTCCACCCTCAGATTGGACAAAGAGTTTTAATTTTTTTTTCTATATTAACCTGAGCAGAGGTTTATTAGATAGCTGTCTCTGTCATAATATATCCTATAATAACAGCCTGTACTGCTGTACTAAGATTTAAATATATGACTTTAATGGAATTTTCTATATGACAATAAAATATCCTTTTTCTAGGTTTTGGGAATATTCTTTATGTTTTCTCTTTTTTTTATTCTTATTGAACTGAGACATTGCCTTCTTATTATTTTCACCTTATTTTATTATCCTAATAAACTTTCAAGACATTATTTTTATGTTATTTTAAACCCCTGTCTCCAGGGAGTTTAAAAATATCTTTAAAGGCAGTGTGAATAGAAAACGTTTGAGTCATGACTTTTTCAATTTTTTTTTGTTTTAATGAAAGCAAGAATTCTACCTGGAGATAGGAAAAATTATTCTCATCATTTTACCTGGGATTTTTTGCAGATCATCTTAAGTTTACCTGTTATGCTGCTTATATGGACCTGTAAGCCCATATTTTTAATTAGAGTTTCTATTTAGCAGTATCTGTAAGAATAAAATCTAATAAAACAACACATAGTCATGGGAAGTCATACTGAAGCTTCCCCTGCTGGTTCAAACTGCAGTACCTAGATATTTCGATCCAGATTGGGTATCCCTTGATTTAAAGTAATGTCAGTGAAATCAGATCTGTAGGTAGTGATTAGTTGAAAATGCATGGAGGAGAAGGTGATCTGGGAAGGTAATTACCATCTCAAGCTTAAAAACTTAGCAAACTGTCTCTGGCTGAAGTCATCCCATCCATTGAAAGTTTAAATGACAGTGAAGACTGTATATACAATGGCACAGCAATGAACAATAAGATGAGGAAACATGGTATAGAGGAAGAATGAATTCTCTTCTTCCAGAATTATCACAGTGGAGCAAAAGTGGAAATCAAGAGTAAAAAGCCTTTTTTTAAAAAAAATCATAACTCATGGTATTCATCAGTGTCTTTTCTTAATATATGCATTACTTGTTCACACTCAGGAAGTCTAAGAATATTACCTATCATACTTCTAAAGTGGTATCTTAGATTATGAGATAAACAAAAATTAGAAATTAAACTAAAAGATCATAAAACAATACTATAGCCAAGCATGAACTTCTTTTGTTAAGGTTTGCAGCTGCAGAAAATCAATCCATTTTCCTAATGGAATTTCTCTGAAGTTACTGTTGTTTTGATTTTTTTCTCTTGAAATTGTACTGCATATTCTTTGAAGAAAACTGTCTGTATATAGAATAATAATAATAATCCAGTCAAAGTGATGGGCTGTTGGACTAGCTGCAAACATAGACTATTCTTCAAACTGACCCCCTCAACATTTATGTAAAAAAAAGATGTTGACACTGCAGATATTTATGAAGACTGAAGTATCCAACTCACCACCCATCTAAATTCTTATTACAAAGTTTTTAATGGCAATGCAAAAGCAAACAGAATATTCCCTGAAGAGATCTGGCTATGACTAGTCAAAACTTTTTCCAGTGAGATTTTGAGACAGTCTAGTTTTTTTGAGACATTCTTGTCTGTGGCAGCTGTAAGAGAATAACATCCATTGTAGGAGATATTTCAAAGATCTAGTGCAGCAGCTTCACTGTACCTGTTTTAGTGGTGATGGTGGGGTACCTCATCAGCACCCAGTTTATTTTATGAGTCAGAAGAAACAGTGTATTTTTAAACACTGTTTAAAAGAATTATTAGGTGAAAGGGATAATATATTTTATTATTCTGCTGATCTAAAATAAAATTTCTCCTGCTGCTTAAGTTGTCTCTGCCATTAAAAAAAAATTTAAGAAAGTCCTAGATATCAGAGTAGGAAAGGAAAAACAAAGGATAAAATCATTTGTTGAAAATCATTTTTGTACTATCAATGTTAATTGCTTTTACATATAGACATTTTAATTAAAAAAGATAATTTAGAATCTGGTACAGTTAGGGGAAGATTCTTTCAAAGATTTGAAACAAGGCTCTAAAAACAAATATGCAGATGAATAAGGAAGGTGAAACCTGTCATTAGTAACTCCCTCTGCTGACTGTGACAAGGCCAATACACACAGGATCTCATTAGGAAGTTCCAGTGGACCTTACCCAGGCATTTAATTAATTCCATCCAGTTACAAATGAGCAAAGACATGATGATATTCAGGAAGACAAGAGGTCCTGGCCAGCACATGGCAAGTGAAGCAGGGCCCCATTTATACTGAGGCAGCAACAACCTGACCTGGCCAGGGCAGCAGACAGCTGGAGCCAGCATCAGCCTCCTCCAGCTGCTCAGGGCTGCTGCAGCACAGACCCTGCTACCTGGCTGCTGCTGCTTCTCAGCAAAAACAGTTGTTCCCTTGGTATTGTTATTGCTTTTAACCAGCCTAATGGAGAGAGGAGAGGGTTGGTAACATAGAAGTATGGCTTAGCAGTGCCACAGCTCAGGTATAGATCACTCACACTGTATTTTCTAAGTCCCTGGCTATTTTTAGTGGAGCAGTCTACTATGCTGGGCTGTGGACATGAAAATCTGTGGCAGAGGTGTTGTAGATGCCAGCTGGTATATTCTGGACATTTGTATTTGTAGGATCAAGTAGCTTAAAGTGACATTTTTGTAAATCAATATAATTGACCGTACTTCTATGGGAGTCACTCAAGAATAAGGCTTAAGGAAACCACTTATTCTACTTCACAGCATAAAATAGAATGTCCATTTCTACATTGATTCTTCTCACTGACTGCATGAAAAACAATCTACTCCTTACATTAACGTTGAAGTTAGAGATTGCACCGTGTTCAGGTAACCTCAAAGCAGATTATCTGACCTCCATGAACTAGAGGAAGAAATTAAATTTTCAAAGATTTGCTTGAGTGCTTTACTTAAAAGTTTGCTGAACTTCAAATCATTCTCCAAAAATATAGAATATCTGTAGATTTAATAAACATAGACATAAGGTTTATTCTGTAGACAAAATTAAATTATTAGTGAAATTCTTTAAAACTAACAGCAAAGTATAAATTTTCCACATAGCAGCATAGCTGTAATGGCCTTTATTTAATGAGTATCTACACCTCTCAAAAGGACACAGTTTTAAACTATTTACCTCCATTACTGACCTGCAAACTGTTACTAAAACTTGTATTTGAGTCAATGAAATGTCTTGTCTGACTAATGAGTGAGAGTAAGAGAATATTAGTGCCAAGCGTTCTGAAGGAAATCAGTGGAGATACTGTGAAATACAGTATTACTTTTCAAGAGTAACTTTCATGGCATCTTTACTTCCCACAGTATGACAATTTTTTGTTTGTATTTCCTGAATCTCAAACAGCACTTTCCATCTTTTTAGACATTGTTTCAAACAGGGCTGTTTTAGGCCTGATTCTGACACAATGACATAAGCATATTTCCAAGCAAATTGAGAATGAGAGTGATTAAACAGAAATAAGTCAGGTTTTCAAGAAGAGTTTACATAGAATGTACAAACAAATATGCACAACTGTGGGTAAATGCAGACACCATTCAGTGTGTTTTATTTTCCCGGATGAGTACATTAGGAAGTTATTTCAATCCTCTTATTGTCAGTCACTGGAAGAATATCATTCACTGTATTCCTATACTGCAACCAGATGTAAACATACATTCCAAAGAGTTGGTGAGAGAGAATAATGTATTTGAACATCCTTTGAAGGACAAAAGTATTTTGAAGAAGGGTTAAAGAATCACCCTTGTATTTTGGCATCATTCTTGTGAAGACGAGGTTCATAAGAGGATTTTTAACCTACAATCATTGTTTTTCTAGAAACACATGTAAGTGAAATTGTGTATATGTGAATTATTAAGATTTTTTTTTTTCTTTAAATTCTTTGAGAACTTGACCTTTTCCTCCCTTAGGAGGTGAGGGTGATGAATAGCATAGGGTTAGTAGGACTAGGGCCTGTCTCTGTCATGCAGGGCAGTGCCTGGTTATAAAACTCAGCAATCTGACAGATTTAGACAGAGTGATGTGCACCAAGTCATTGAAGCAGCTCAGCAACATCCTGCAACATTCCACCTGGAGTCACAAGCCATGTGTCTCAGAGTTAATACCACTCTCCTAATTTCTACCCCAGCCTGGCACCAAATAGCATAACGTGACTTTCCATCCCCTCCACACTGCACAGTTCTCCAGTGTTTTTTCACTGAACCCATTCAAGTCAGAGATCTCTGAGAATTATTTTCTTTATTGATTTGTCACCTCATAATCTCAGAGTGCTACTACATTGCTGCTTTTAAGCACATGAGACGTTGAAGTGACTCTGGGATCTTTGCAGGCCAGACATATTTTGCTCTTTTCTAACACTTTTCAGAGCACACATTCAACAGCGAAAGCTGTGATTTAAATGGTTCTCAGGGCAGAGTTCTTTGAAGGATCATAGAGCTGCTGTTTAATGATTTTTAGAGAAGAAACAGACATCGAAATCAGGTCTTTTTATAACAGCTGTGAAACAGGCACAGGACTTTGTCTGAATGATAGCCTCTGAGGTATAGCCTTGAGCTCTGAGCATTTCCCACACCTCTTCTTCTAAAGAATTCAGAAATTTAATTAACCTTTTTTTTTTTTGAGATAATAAATAATGCAAGATGTAACCTTGTGCCTGCTGATACCTTTTACAAAGCATGAAGCATTGATCAGATCTAAAATCCCAAGACAGTATCTAATTTTCCTGATCAACAACCCCACTTGGAAAAAACTCCCCAAATTTCTAAGAAATGTTCTAAGAGAAAACCAACATTTCTAAGATTTCCAGTTGATGTCAGAAGAGGTGGAAGATCTTTCTTTTTTCCTTTTTTTACTTTCTCATCCCTTTTTACACCCCAAAGCCCCTTGGTCTTCCACTGAGAAAAGTATCTTCCTTTTTTTTCAAAGAAATATTGAACTGAGCAGATGTTATACTGTGAAACTTCAGCAAGATCACATGTAGCACTAGTGCTCATGGTGCAGAACATTAATTTCTTACCAGTTTTATATTCCCTTAATGCAACTTTTATTTTTAATTCACAGAACAGTTTTAGTGTCCTGGAGATGTTCTAGTTTCTGGTAGCCCTTGATCTTTGGCAGGCTTGCAATATCAAGTTGCAGTGCTTAAAATTACTTTGATTAATCAATAAGGGTTCTTAACATAAGAGTCTAATTTTTATCCTTGCAGAACTTTTTTCAGTTTCTGACCTTCAGCTTTGAATCCTCATTAGCTTCAGGAAGAAAAAACAGACCAAACCAAACCAAACCAAACCAAACCAAACCAAACCAAACCAAACCAAACCAAACCAAACCAAACCAAACCAAACCAACAAAACACGCCCCACCCCCCACACCAAAAACCCCAAACCAAAGCAACCAACCAAACAAAAAAACCCCAAACAAACAAACAACCCCCCCCACCAAACCCCAAAACCAACCAGCCAAAAAAACCAGCTAAAAACACCCCAAACCAGATGTTTCTGTATTCGCCATAATTTATTTCACAAAGATGGAGGGACCTGATCCCAATTAATTTCGTGTGAGAGTCAGACTAGGAATTTTTTAGTACACATATTTATGACTGTAATAACCTCTAAGTGTATTTGTTTGTAGGTTGACCCCCTAGCATTAAGTAGAATTATCTTATCATTGCATGCACTGATGTCCAAGAGGGTTGTAGAGAGCAGATATCATTTGCAGCAGAGAATAATAGTGTCAATGCAGTGGGAGCTTTGAGAGACACCAGTTTCTTCCCCCCATCTTACTGTGGAGACAACTCTTCCACAACTCAGTGTCTTCATGGTGCTTGCTGGTGAGAGGGCCATGGCAGGTCAGACATTAATTTCCTGCCCACTCATGGAAATCCCATAGTCCATTCATAGAAGTTTCTTATCTTTGTAGACTCAAATTCTTCCAATAGGTCTTTCTGTTCAGTCACACACCTCAGGTTTCCAGCTTCCCTCAGCACTTCCCGATGTTCCTCACTGTTTTGTAACTTGTTTCTGCAAGGTTTGTGAGGCCATATCTGCAAAATTAAAAAAGCTCATATATGGAATTTTAAACTACTCTTAAAACTAAAGAAGCCATGTTAACATGATTTTCTGTTTAAATTAATGAAGTCATGAGAGATGACACTCTAATACGACTAAAATCAGGAGCTACAGACCATTTGCATTAATTCTGGAACATGTGGGTGTAACTGTGTGGTCTGCAGCTCATATTTGATTTTGCCTTCAGCAGGAGTACAAAGAAGATTAATACTAAAAATTACATTTCTTAGCTTGCTCCCACATACCAGGTTAGTAGAGGCTCTTAATCCATCTTTAACACTAATTTTTCTTTAGGTTTCTTTAGATCTTTTTTTGTTTAGATGATCTGGAAAGTTCGTGGGGTTTTTTGTTTGTTTGGGGTTTTTCTAATAAAAATTTTTTTATTATAAGTATGGATCTTAAGTAATTAAAAAATAAGGAGAATTATTTAATCTTTAGCTGTAATGTGAGTCAGGAATAACTGGGTGTGGTCAAAATATGAGCATTTTCTTAGCAGAATTGGGGTCTTGTTTTCTAAAGAGAATGAGCATACCATAAAAACCCACAACTTACCAAAAAAAACCCCTAGCCTTTGAGACTGTACCTGTAAAGACATGATGTGGATGTTCTTCAGATATTCATACTAAATGAAAATTACCAGCCCAAATTTTTTGCTTAATATTCAAATCATACAAGTGGAAAAAAAAATCTTATAATGGAAAGCATTCTTGTTTGTTGGATAGCAGTTGTTGAATAAAAATATAGTGATCTATTTTAAATTTGTTTTAATTCTAACACTTATAACAGTAAAACAATTAAAAGGGAGGTGAACAAAAAAGTGCAAGTAACCTTATTTTTATTTCCTTGCAAAATCATCTCTTTTCTCTGAACTGTTAGACATCACCAAACTTTTCTTATTATAACAATAGGATAAGGTTTGATGAGTGCCATTTTATTAATAATAATTTAAATTATTACTTGGCATTCAATTTTATGGATGTCAATATCTCTTTCACTGAAATGTAAGAGACAGCTGTTGTGGAAAGGTCATATGACCTTTTGGAAAATTAGGTTAATGAAATTGTATAACAACATTTCTTTTAAATACTTAACTTCTCGGTTTATTGGGAGCTGTGTTTTGTTGTTTGAAATGAGAGTGCAGCAGGCACTCAATCTATATTTGGCTGAATCAATAAATCAAGGCACAAATGTGAAGCATCTTTCAGCTTTTAAATAGTTTGCTTACACTTGTTTTCTGTACATTTATACCATCTCATTTAGGTGTCTAAATAAAGTGCTTCTTTTAAGTGACAGAATGATAAAGCTACTCTGCCATTCATCCAATTAAAATTTTCAGTTTATATTTAGATGTTATTTGGTCTTCCCCTCAGCACCTCACTGTTGCCTTCCACGCTTTCCACTGAATAGCACAGCTCTAGTATATTACTGTTTTCCAATTTAATTTAGTTTGATTTGCACAGAAGAAAACCTTCTTTAAATAAGAATTTCCAATGTGATCCAGAAGAGGTACTATTTAAATTTTTATACATGAGCCATCTAATTAATTTCATTGATCAGCGAATACTATAAGACTTTTGTTATTTATGACATGGAAATATCATTAGACATGAAGGATTCTGCAGTGCACGACATTATTCTGAGCATTTTGACAGTGTGACTCAGTTCAGAATTATGTTCAATGGGAGTTCAGAGGGAGGATGTTAACGAAAAGTTTATTAGCAGTCAAAAATTATGTAAGTGGATTTCCACCTCTTTAACATTTTGTACACCAGCGCTGTTCTTCAAGAGTTACTAAAAGAATGAGAGTTCTGCTTTTTTTCTTTACCCAGTCTAGCTGTTTTAGGAATATGTGGGCTATGGAAAGGAATTAAGAACTAATGAAAATCTTCCCCTGACTCACTAGCTGCACATTAATTAATCTTAGTTTTTCTCTTAGTTAAAAGTATAGTCTGTTGAAGTAAGTATCTCTGGAATTTAATGTCTATAAAAATTGCAGCCCCCTCCTTCCAAATTGTACCAAGATTTGTTTCACAGAGAAATGAGGTGTTTATTCAGGTGAGATCTGAGATCTTTCGGCAGTAATGGTGCAGTAAGATTCTTTTAAAGAGACCATCTGTCCTGAAAATACCAATGTTAAAGAGTTTGACAGGAGAATTTTCACTGTATGTAGCTGAAAAACTGAATGGTTTTACAAAGAATATCCACAGAAGATGCGGTCATAGGAGAAAGAGAGGTAGAGATGACAATGTAGCAAGACCAAAATAGGAACATCATGGTAAATGATAATAAAATACCCTGCAGCATACAATTTAGTTTTCTGAGTATGCCAATCTAATTGCTACAGAATTTATGCAGAGGATGCCATTGCTGTAGAAACTTCTTAAACATCATCTTAAAATCTCCCTGTCCATACCGATATGATGAGATTGAATTTCTACTGTAGAAGTGGTGGGGAAGGTACATTCTTCCACAAGTCCCTCGGAGTTTTATTATTTTTGGTTGTTTTGTCACTTAGTGGCTATATTTTTCTTTGATTTGCCTTTTTTAATGTTGCAATATTTCCTCAGTTCACACTAAAAGGTTTATACGCTTCTGATAATTAGCTCTGTGCTTATTTGCTGCAGGGGATAAATCCATTTAGAAAACGCTGACAGAACATCTGCACTGTCTGCAAGATCTAGGGAAAAACCGAAGAAGTGGAACCAGAGAATTGAGGTTACCGCAGCTCCTGAAACTATAAACCAGAAGTGGATAATGTAATAGTTGCTGCTCTGGGGAAAAAAAAAAAGAAAAAAGAAAGGACTTCTGAGGGATTTTAATTGAAAACAAAAAAAAAATTAATGGAAGAGAAAAGAACGCCACTGAATTTCCTGTTCTACCTTAGTTTTAGTCGTATTTGTTTGACAGGTTGAAAGGTATTACAAATTATCTTCTACATATTGAAGTGTGGCTGACAGGTGTTCCCATGTTTGTTTTTAGATCAGTCATTTTGCCTTTCTCTGGAAAATTATGTCTGTTACCACAGTAAAGACATCTTAGAAAGAGACCTCTGCAGTTTCTCCAGCAGGGAGATTTTTTTCTGAAGAAATATGTTAAGGTGACAGGACTTGCTGTTAAAATGCAATTTGTCCCAGTCTGGGTGGGATTCCTATTACTTAAAGTCACAGATGCCCCCAGAGCAGCCACTGCTGCAGCCACTTTAGCCTTTCTTTGTTGATGGTGGGTTTTTACTCCCCATGTCAAAGGGAATCTTAAGTATTATTTGTTTCCTTGTAAAGCAATCATCTATAAGAGGAAAAGTGGCTATTACTTTCCCTACAGCTTCCTGTAGACTTGTAACTATATATAATACCTCTTAGTAAGCAATATTGGGTACCATCAGGAATGTCACTGAATAAATATTTGAATTTTGAATATTTCAGTAAATGTTGTCGTATACTTATGTAAATTTTTTATATCTATGCTGGCAATGCAAACACCAAGATCTCGTGAATCTGCCTGCAAATGTTTATCTTCTACATCCCTACCATGCTATGTGTATTTACATATTTATAACTTCATATGTCCTTCAACATACTAGGTGGTGGCCATTGGATAGAGAACTGTTTTATTATAGGAATATCTATCAGTTATAAGAGCCCTCAATTTGTAGAGAATATATTTTATAACTCCAGATTAAAAAATTAAATCAGATAGCTGGTTCCTTGGCATTCTCTAAGAAATAAACAGTCATATCCTTTAGATGTTATAGAGACAGGACTTGAGCATTTCTCTTTAGGATGTCTCATTTGTTCAGAATCAATTCAGTGAATTTTAAAATACTTAATTGAGCTTTGACTATATGAAAAACTTACTATTTTTTTCAGCCTCAGCGTTTCGAGTCCCCTGAGGCTGTCCAGTTCATCTAATATCCCAGAGGATCTGTTCTGTATTTCTACAAGCCCAAAAGCTGCAATCCAATTGAAAAGAATATTCCAATAGAATACAAATAGGCTGTATGGTAGATGTCACAAAGAAAGAAATACAGTTATATCCCAGAGAACATTCCATTGCATCAAAGTAGGAATGACACCTGATTGACATTAATCACTCTCTCATACATCCGAAAAAGCCTACGATGCACTTTGATGATTAGTAGGGAATATTCATGTCAATCCTTGTCCTGCAGATCTGTCACTTCTTCAAAGTGACAGATTAAATATTTAGTAAAACCTTAAAAGATCTAATGACAGTATACAAGAATTAAGAATTACTATTGTCAGTCTTGATAATTATTACTAATCTTTTAATTACATTGTTCTGCCTAAAAGAACCTTACTTTTTCTAAGCATGTTTTGTTTACATTAGAGATGTGTACTTCTTTTTCCTTTGTTTTATCAAATTTTATTTTATTTTTCTCTCACTAGAATTCCTGTAAAGATATGTTTTCCTACTTCTTCCATTCAGTATTATACAGAGAATCAAAATATCATTAGAGGTGAATTGACAAACTAAAATATCGACTAAAAACCAAAATCTCTGAAAGACTCCAGACGCTTTGTTCAGCTGAATTGGGTTCGCCTTGAGGTTTTTATTTTTCGAGGCAGCTATAATGATAATTCTTTAATTCTTCATGAACAAATCTTCACGTTTTGAAGAGCTGAAAGGACTTTCACACAGACTGATGCCATAATTCCCACTTTATGGAACAGACCTTCTAAACACTGTGACACTGCAAATAGAATGCTTCTGACCTTAGCAAGCATCTGTCAAAGTGTCAGAGGAGAAAAGTTGTCCTGCCAGCACAGCTTCTGCCCACTCACTGTGTCACTCAAACTGTGCTTTGATCCATGGCATGTGAAAGGAAAGGTGCTTCACCATCCATTTTTGCCAAAAGGCATCCTGAACAAACACTCATTGGCAGAGTCTGCTCTGATCTGCAGACCTGAGACATGAGATTTACCCGTGTCCCAGTTTCACCGTGGCTGGTTGTACACACAGATTTTCCAAGACACTCAGGGGCTGCACCTTTCCATCGTCCTTCCCAGTGGGTTCTCTGAGGTCAAGATGCATCATGGATGTCACCATTGATTCTAGAGTTACTAGGGGTATGCACCTCCTACTTGGAAAAAAAAATTGTATTCCTTCTCTAAGTCCATATCCAAACTGATAAAGGAAAATATTAATGCAAAAAAAAAAAAAAAAAAAAAAAAAAAAAAAAAAAAAAGGAAAGGAGAAGATGAGTTAATGAGTTAAAGATGCATATAAGAAGCTGAAATTTGATACGTGACTTTAGCATCCCATCTTTCAATATGGTATTCAGAGTATTCGCTATAGGAGGAAAAACATGACAGGTTTGAGGTTGCAGCAACTTTTTATGATCTTGGACCACAAACGGTTCTGTTACATCTGTTACTCTATATGCTCTGCATTTATTTAGGTAGTCAGTAGAAGTAAGAAGGTTACTTTTATTTTATAATCCAAGAAATCTAGCATTGCACAGCATTTAGCACACTGTCTTTGTTTGGCGTTATGAAGGGTTGTAACTGTTGTCCATAGTCTTCCTAGAATTTTTGTAACTGTGATTATTTCTCTTTGAAGCTTTGCTTTTCCAAAATATTACAGTTGCCTCAACTCTGAGATGGGAACAATCCAAGACCTGTAAAATGTGATTAAAACAAAGGTGTAACAAGGTTAGAGACAAAACAACTAAGTTTCTTGAAATGCTAATGGTCTTATCAAGTGGCTTTGATGCTTATTATTACTTAGCCTTAGCAACAGAACTGAAGAAAAAAAATGTAATCCAAGCAATCAAAATTGTATCCTTTAAGCTACCTAAAACCCAAGATCAAGCAAAGGTGGATTATGAGAGGAAATGAAGAAGAAATGTATGCATTTGAGGAGAAAGAAGGGCTGGGAGGGCTAGGAAATGAGAGAAGAAGAAGTAGTACAAAGTACCTAATGAATTGTCTTCTACAATGAGGAGTTGTTTTATTTCTGTCTTCCAATCAGTAAGGATAACATATGAAATGAAGATTTTTTTTTTTTAAGAACCTAAGCACGTAAAAGTATATTTGATGGAAATACTGTCATGGGAACGTGAAGGGATGCAAATGTCAGAAAATTTTCCTTGGTTATAAATAGAAAGCTTGGTTATAAATGGAAAGCTGACTATAATGAAATCTATTAGATTTAATAGTTGTGACAGGATAAACCAAAGTTATAAGAAAGTGAAATACACAGAATAATTCAAAGAAAAATAATAAATTATTCTATCCTTCCCATTATAGATTTCCAAATTAAGTGGGTTAAAAGTATAACTTCATCTTTTTTAACTGATTTAATTGTCATTCCTTGCAATGTGTACCTGCTTGAAACAAAATCCTGTCTCCGGGTGAATTGGCAGTCACTTTTTATCGAAGCATCTTCTAAACTGGCTTTTCTCAACTCAGCTCTTAGAGCAGTTAAGGAAGAAGAGTCTTACCATTTAAGAATTTTACTTCTAGAAACATTGTAATTGGTGGTACCCATGACAGGGGGAGGTGTTGATGCCTTTTGATGCTCTGGAGGAATTCACTGAGATTTCAGAATTCCAAACAAAACTGGTGCATTTTAAAAAAGGAATTTCATCTGTGGTATACTTTTATTTATCTAGTTTTTTCATTAGAATGAATGGGGGTTTTGCTGAAATGCATATTCTTTATTATAGCGAGGTTAATTTTGAAATGAAAATTGGGGAAAAGATATTTCAGAGAATGAAAATAATCTTAAAACTTTACACAAAGGAGGAAATTAAGGAGGTGACCAAATGTGTTTTGTCATTAACTCTTATTATGAAAACCTACTGAGACTAACACACAGAGACTGTAACAAAGGCCTTGAAAGCTGAAATATCACTGTTTCATCTCATTGTTTTACTTCTTTCTAAAATGCCCCATGAAAATGGAATTGTTTGATTTTTTTTAAGTTGTCCTTAAAAGTGAAGCCAAATTTTCATGCATGCTGATGTACATATGTTGTATGGTAGTATATATGTTTTCCGGATCAAATAATTTCTCCAATATGTCATTTGAACAGTTTCATGTTTCTTTTCAAGTGTTTTTTATTGAAGACAGAGACATACTAAATAGCATGCCTGGTTCCTGCCGTAATACAACACTGAAGATTTTGAGATTTTTAATGTATCCTTTTAATGCATTCTTTTCATTGCTGAGAGTCAGGAATTTCCTTTGAAGACACCAGAACCTGAGGAAGCGCATCAGTATCATATTCCTAAAGTAAAACTCATCCTGTTGCATACTTGTCCCTAATTTGTTCCTGCCTTTTGGAACCATTACTCTGCAGATTCTTGCAGTTCTATTGTTTGCTTTTTTGATGTTTTTTCTTCATTTTTACTACCTTAATTTGCTGAAAACTCAGAATCCCATAGCGTGCATCCTGCAGCATCATTCGGTTTAGTGATGGAAGATAAATTTTGAGTTTAAAATCTCTTCCTACATTGAAATTTTTTCTATTTATCTCAGAGCTATTCTAGGAAGACTTAATAATTTTGGAATTATATGTTTAATGCAGAGCTTCAATGTTCAGATAATTAGCAGCATTTTTCTAAATGTAATGGTACTACTAACCGCAAGAATTATTTAATAGGAACAACAAATTTTCAAAACATTAGCTAAGGGCAGAGTAATAAAAAACTACTACTGTGCCCAGATTTTCCTACATTATTAACAACACGTACAAATATTTTGTTTGGTTTGTTTTCATACACTTATCAACCTTACATTTAAAATGCAGAGTATGTGTCTTTCTCTAAAATAAGGTAGCTGAGCTTTTTTAACTATTACCTATCTTTTAACTATAACTACTGTTATAAAGCACCACTGAGCTGTTTGTATTGAGTTGTTATCAGACTGGTGATTGACAGGTGTGCCAGAGGACACACGTGCTCGCTCGTAACTCGCATCTTCATGGCCTTATTGGCTGCTCCCATCTTACTTCGTGTCACTGTGAAGGAAAGATAGAGAGAAAAGAAGAAACAAGGAAACAAAGTAAATAGGGAAAAGGATCAGAAATAAAACGTTAACTTGAATTTTAAGTCTTGGATGAGCAAACCTTAACTTCAGTTCATTTTTGACTCATTTAAATACATTTGATAATTTGATACTCTTTGGCCATTCAGTTCATGTAGTGCTTTTTTTGCTTGAATGCAATATAAGGTCAAACTCTGTAGGGTTAATTTACCTTTTTCAGGTAAAACAATAGTGGTTTAGGAATTTTTAAGAGAAAATCAGTTAGAAATAAAAAAAAGAAACTCTCATGTACTTTGAATATAACTTCAGGTGAAGAAGACACAATAACCACTTTTTTTTTTTAAAGAGATTTTTCTATACATCATCAGTCTTCAGTTTTATTGTATTTTAATGCGCTTTTGATTCAAGCTACTTATGAGAGACTTAAGCATAGGAAGTGAGATCTTTAAATTAAGCAAGTATTCTGTATACTGCAGTGCAGAGGTAACAACAGCTCAAATCTAGGTACTCAGAACCTTCTCCAGATAGGACTCGCTCTCAAGCAATAAAACCAAAATATGTAGATAAATGATATTAGAAGTGGCAGCAAAGATATTAATTGTTCTGTGACTTGGAGAAATACAAATTCATGAAAAAGGTCTTTAAATTATGGACAAATAAAGAAAAGCCGTGACTTTTCTTGCTATTGCCTCCTGTTTCTTTGATGTGCACGTGAAGTTCAGGACTGCACTCCACTCCTCGTTGAAAAAAGAAGGGAGCATGGAAGGAACATGCCTCATCACAGAATAATTCAATTTTAAACTACTTGGTCAGCCATGAAAAGGCTTTAATAGTGTTTCTACACCACGCAAAGTAAAACTTCATGAAAACCAGATTTGTTAATTAACTTCATTTTCACACCCTGAAAATACATTCATTCTAAATCAAGAAGAAATGCTGGCAAAGAAAACTGCCCTCCTGAAATGCTCTTGTAAAACAGACGGATAACAATGCACCCAAAACTAGAGAAAAGAGCAATTACACTTAAGGTCACATTATGCTCATTCTATACTATTTTTCTCTGCTTTGCATAACATATATCATTTTTAAAAGATTCTGGATCATCAAAGATTGTCAGGAAGATATGCTTTTGAAAGTAACCTGAATGCAGAGATGTTTTTTCTAATTTTTTAAAAGAGTATGTAAAAAGAATTTTACTTCTCTCAAAAGTCTGAAAGGTGCTGCAGTAAGGAAAGTCTTTTGATACAGTGAAACTTGAAAGTATTTTTGAGGTATTAATAACAAACTATTAATGTTTTTTTGATGAATCATTTGAAAATATGCGGTCTCTGATTAAAAAGCCCTCAAGTACATTTGATTTGAAGAGTCCAGGAATATTTAACAAATATTTTCATTGCCTCCATCCATTTGGTAAGCTCTGCTTCATTTCCTGTGGCTCCGCTGAAATAAATATCTGATGGGAATGAATCAGGGAAATATTTTGAACCCAGCTCAGAATATGAACAGAAGGAGAGGTGCAGATCAAGAACAAAAGCTGTGTTTCATTTCTGTTTCACTGCAGATGCAACTAGGAAGATTGTCTCATAGAAGAATCTTTATAATTGCATCTGGAATTCTTACTGTATTGCTCTGAAAGAAAGTGTATTCACAGGAAGTTTCTTTGCAACATCTTGTAATGGAAAATCACACACTCCTTGTGCATGCTTTGGAGTCACTTCCTAATATTGTTCTGACTCTGTTAGAAATGTAGCCTTGAGAATAATGGTGGTCTCTGCTGGATAGAAAAAGTATTAAATTCAGCCACAAAATAAAAGGAATTCTAAGATGGAAATAAATCCTTCCTCTCCTTTATTCTTGCTATCCCCAGGTGAATTAATGAGGATATTGAGCCTGGTAAGTTGTACCTTCCCCCTTGAAGTGCTCGAAAGAGAGGCTGTAAACACTTTAGATCCTCCTTCAGATGAAGACAAGCATGAGAAAGATTCTGAATTGCAATGAAATGAAATCATTAAGAAATAACTCCCCTCAGACCATCAGAGAGCAGATAAAAATCCTCTGAATACGGATATGAATTTTCCGATAGGTCTAGGCGTATGGACCTGCAGATCTAAACAGATTGTGGCCTTCTTAGAAGCAATTCTGCCATTTTCAGAGACTGTTTATTACTCAGCATGATGTGCCAGTGGAAGACTAGGACCCACTGCCACAAATCAATGTAAAAATATGCCCTTTACTGTCAAGTTTTCCTTAATGATGTCTCCTCACCTCAGCCTGACCTTTCACTATGTTCAACCCACAGAGGGCAGTGATGTGCAATTAATAATAACTTTCCAGAGCCTTAAATGAAAACACCATCTGTTTTTAGCAGTCTCGGTGTGTATTTTTGGAGAGAACTGACAATTTTTTTTACATGATCTGTCAATAACATTGAACTCTCAAAATTTCTCAAGTTGAGTTTGGGGAAATAAAAGGTACAGAATTACAAAATAGGTTGTAAAAATTATATTCTGGGGAACTTTCCAGAGCTTTTTTGTAGCGGTATTGCCCAGTAACAGTCTGCACTAATAAATAGTAAACCATACACTGGGAAGAAATAATTCTAAAGCAGAAATCCATATGCGAAACTAGGATGTGTTCTATTGCACCCCGTGGTCCAGTCATCCTGCAAAACTTACGGTATGACCAACAATCCTCTCTAACTGTTTCTGTCTGCATAAAGCCTACATGCAGCTAAACTCTTGAGGGTTAGCAGGAAAATGAGATTTCTGCCCTGACTGACAGCCAGCAGAGTCAACCCACACACACACAGACAGGACTGTCCACCAAACCCACAGATCTGAGCCACCTTTTATCAGCCTGTCAGAGCACAGAGCTCAACTGGGCCTTTTGCTGCCAACCAGCCCAGGCTGAAGGGCAATCTACACCCACTACAAGTAGATGTCAGCAAAATAATAACCTCTTAAAGGAGAAAAAAAGGTGACATTCTGACCTCCAGCCTCCTCTACACTGAGCATATTTCTGCTTGTCATCTATCTCTTTTACATATCTCTCCTTTACATTAATGTATGTGTATGAGAGTAAAAAAGATTGAAGGATTTCTGGATGCAGTGGGCAGGTCAAAGCACAGAATAATTTTTCCATACCTCTGAGCCCATATTTGTGTTTGTTTTACAAAACAAATACATTCCAAAGATATGAAAGAAATGCCAAAGCACCAGACAGATTAAAAGGTTGGAGAATGCAGAAAACAAAACAATAATTCATGAAACGGAATCTGCAATGCTTACAAGTGACAATCCTCTCATGCCAAGCATGTATCCAGAAGTGTATAGCTTACAGCCCTGAGCCAAGCCAGCTTCACTCTCTGGGCCTGGGGAGAGGAGAAAAGCCAAGTTTACTGCTTGTCTCTCCCTTTCCCACCTCCCCTTGGATGTTTGATGCAGGCAATGTAGTGCTTGTGACTTTGAAGGGACTTTGCACTCTGAATTGGAACAGCCTTCATGCAGTTATGCAGTGGATGAGAATGCTTTTGGGTTTGGTATGTAGAGCTGTAGCTGAGCAACTGAAAAATCAGCCTTTCATGCTTTATGAAGTGCTACTGTTCTACAGGAACTCCTTTTGTGGAACCCAGACAGGAAGAGAAATGTCTCTTCTGCATTTTATTTGTGTACTCATATTCAATAATTTGTGAAGTGCAAGGAGACTGCCATAAAGTTTCCATCTGGAAAAATTCTTCTTAACAAAAATATTTCAGTGTCTCACCGTATAAAAAATGCCCCAGTGTCTATAATTGCATAAAGATTTGATATGTTATGGCTATGATACCATATACAAATTGATTGCTACAACATTTTTATGTGGTTAGTTCTAAAGAAATATGTGATCCCTATCACTTGTTACTTGGAGCATCCTTTACTCAAAAATCAATGTGATAAACACAACGTTAGTCTGAACAGAATGTCATGTAATGAAATAGAATGTGAAATCAATCAAAATCCAGCTAGCAGCAGACATGAAGCTCATACTCTCGTTAACTGTGCGACATTTAACACACTCAGATTTTATATAAATACTTATCCCTATGTATTTTTAAAAGCTCTACCTGTCTCCATACATCCAAACTTAAATATATCTAATTTTGTAATAGATTTAGGGCTTAATGTTCAGATAGAAGCAAGTTTTGAATTTTTCTATCATGTTCAAATGCATGAATATAAGGTAAATCCCTTATCATTTAGCCTTATTTTAATCTACTTCATTTTAAGTTTCCTAAATTCACCACTAATACACAGCACTGGGCTGCTTTTGTAAAATTAATCAGTGATTTATTATAAATAATATTTGTGAAAATTATTTGTATTCCAAACAGTTCTCAAGTGTAGACAGAAGAGGGTCCATATACAACAAATGGATAAAATGTTTAAAGCGTATATTTTCTAAGTCTTGGGGTTGTATTCTATGTTGGAAAATAAAACAGGCCAAATGTAACTCATCATAACCATCCATTTTATTCATGTCATGAATAGGTGGAAGATGTTTGCAGACTAAACAAACAACCCCGATAATAAGTAATACTCCCATGGAGGTGTTTAAAAATATCAGAATCAATGGAATAGATAGCTGAGTTATTGAAATAAGTTAAGTTGTTGACTACATATTTGATGAACAGGAATAATAAGAGTAAGTTTAAAATAGATTTGCCACTCTGTTTTACTACTTTTGAAATCAGCTTCAATTGCTGTATCCACTCTTTTTGAGCACAGGGTTAATAAAAAGTTCTCTAAGCCGTGTTTCTATACTGAAATGTACATAGAACTTTTACGAAAGGCCTTACTCTCATTCTGATTCCAGTCCCCCTTAATTGCACTGATTGTAGGCCCAAAAGGGGTTTCTTCACTGCCAGGGTGGTCAGTTCCTGGAACAGGCTCCTCAGGGAATTGGTCACAGCACAAAGCATGTCTGAGTGCAAGGAGCATCTGTACGATGCTCTTGGTCATGGATTAGTTTTAAGTACTTCTGTAAGAAGCAAGGAGTTTGATTTGAAAATCATCATGGGTCCTTTCCAGCTTGAGACAATCTACGGTACTGTGACTCTGTTAGAAGAATGGACCCCTGATGTGATGGCACATGGAGTCAAGAGTCTCACTGGGAGAAATAATTGAAGAAAATCATAACCAGTTGTCATCAACTCTGGAATTAGTGGTGCAAAGCACCACTAAGGTTTTGTTACATTATTTTCACTTTAATGGACTGTGTCACTGGCTTCAAACAAATGAGACATTGTGTCTGTAGGTGCTTGTGTGCTCAAACATCATGAGTTATAAAGGGCTGCTATCACCACTGGTCTGACGTTGTTAGATATGTGCAGAAATACAGTTATCCAGCTGGATATCTATGACTTTACAGGAAGTTATAGAAACTCATCCCTGTTTTTCTTTCCTGTTTAGCATTTTAAAGTAAAGTTGTCATTGTTTTCAAAAATTCCTTTACTGTTCATTATGATTTTCCAGAGCACCCTTGCCAAGCCCCACAAGTGTCTCTATGCTTCATTAGGTCTGAGGACCTCCTTCTAAAAGATATCAACAATTCTATGAGTTCTTTGATTCACAAACAACAAATGTAATATTTGTGTGCATGTTTGCCTGCCCTTTCTTATTCAGAATACCGTATCTAAAGCACCAAGATTCATTTTCTTATCATAAATATGCATAAGACAATCTTATTAACATAAATCTGATCTAACAGGTTCACCGTGGATAAAGAAATGTAATTAATTTTCTTCCCTGCCTATTTTACTGCTGTCTCTATTTTCCTTAGATTTTACTTGTTCATGTACTACAGTCTTAGAACCTTTGTTATGCATTATATTTAGCTGCTTGATGCATCTCACAGTGTTTTCCTTAAACCCCAGCTGGAGTACTAATGGCTTTTCTTAAGAAAAGAGTAGAAAAAAAAAATCTTATTTACAGTTTGGATGGTTAGTCAGACAGTCATAAAGAAAAATAGATTTAGACATACACAAAACTTTTGCAAATATTTCCTTTTGATGTCATCGTATAGATGTGTCATCCCTTCACAGCAAGAAAAATTGGTGCATCTGCATTCTAACACTACTATGATAAAACGAAGCGTGTTGTTTGCTGCTGACTTGCCAGATAGGTAGTATGATAGGAGGCCTAAAGAAAAGCTTTAAAATATATTGGTGTACTTCAAAGTCAGAATATTCTTATCTACCTTCAAATAAGCTATACTAAATCTATGGTTATTGCATATTTGTCAGTTTTTTCTCCTCTTTATCACCATTGTCACAACTTTTAAAAGATAGATAGATACAATTTTAAATGGTAGAGTAGCCTTGCATCCAGTAATACATTCTAAAAACAAAGAACAGTTTTTTAAAAAGAGAAATACAACTCTAACAAAATGAATGGTTTTGGAGTTCGATCACACAGAAAGTAATTTCTCTACTGAGACTCTGTCTACTATTGATGATTGTTGTTTGCACAGTACCCCTTTAGTTTCACTACCTTTCCTGTTATCCTAACAAAACATCTGTTTGCCAATTCTTGACACAACTGTGTGGGTGTCTTCCAGATTTCTCTCCATTTTGTTTGGGTTTGGTTTTTCACCCCAAAAATTGTGTTCGGTAATCCATACTTACATGTATCTTACGATATATAATTTATTCACATTTCAGACTGATGATGGGATTGTGAAAATATGGAGTGAATCAGGAAATCATGGTGATGAGTGGAACAAAGTCAAGTTACACTTGGGGAAGCTAAGGAATTTTGAAATTATCTTTGAAGGCATTCGTACCAGAGACGTGGGAGGAGGAGCAGCAATAGATGACATAGAGTTCAGCAACTGCTCCACAAGTAAGTTCAAGAAGGAGGTTTCTAGAGGGATGCTACATGAGATGTAGGAAGTTCTTGTTTGTTTTTAAATGCATCGTAATTTCACTGTTTCCATCATAATTTCACTGCTCATAAAATCAGTTATGAATAAATTGGTTTAGCTCTTATAACTTTAATGCTCTTTTCTGCCCATACATTCGTGCAGTGTTCTCACACCAAATTATGGCAGACAAATGCATGAAATTACTAAGGTTTTGTTTCCTTTATTTGTTTTGTTTTGAGTAAGAACTTTCCTTCTTTAATATATTGGTAAGTTATTGAGTCTCTGATGTTGTATATAACCATTTCATATAAATTGTGTCAGATTATATCACATGAAACCTGTGTCCTCTGTGTTTTATTATAAAGTCTCTTGCCATAAAAATAAGTGGAGACTACAAATGAACCTTTAACAATATTCTTTTTCCCAGATCAGTTGAAGTGTTAAGGCCAGAAATATAAAAATTTGACCTTCACAGAATACTCTATTTATACTCTATTCTGTGAACATAGGCTAAAATAAGGACCAAGTTTGCCTTTATTAAAAACAACAAAAGCAACAAAAACAAAACAAAACAAACCACCGAACAAACAGTAATAAAAAAACTCCCAAACCCCAAGAAGATAAATACCAAGTAAATAGATCATGGTTTCTCTCAGGAAAGTATGTGGTCTTTCTGTCTTGTAGGAACAGTGTGACACAATATAAGTGATTTTGTTGGTTGAGATGATCATTGCTGATGGCATGTATCAACACTGAATTAGTTTTGTGGAAGTTGTTTGAGCGAGCTCTAATCTCCTGCCGTAGACTGGATGCCCTTTATCAACAGAAGTATGAAAAATGAACTTCTGGAGAGAATCTCTTGATCTAGTTTCATCTAAAAAAACGAAGGTTTTGCATTCAGAAATTGTTGTATAATTGAAAGACTGGAAACTGGATACAATCTGGGACCTTCTTCAGAATGGCACATGAATAAAACGCTGAGGCGGCTGTACTCTTCAAAGCTCTACCAAGCACATGAGCGTTAGTGATCCCCTTGTCTTTTTTTTGAAGTATTTCACTGTCCCCATTGCTGTGCATGCAATTGTTCCCCAAAAAGAAAGGTAGATAGGTGAGGATGCCCTGGTAGGAGATGGTAGGTCAATACCTCCCTATCATCTTGAATTAACAAGGTGGATGCTGGTCTCTGTTGCAATCTGTTGCCAGTTGTGTTCACATGTATTAATTCATGACAGTGGGGTCTAGTTAAACCACATTTCTGGGATTCTGTTCTGTTTTGGGGCTACAACAAATTACACACTTCGTTTCACAGTCAGATTCATGATGATATTCAGCAAATAAAAAGAGTTAATTTTTTTAAGGAAGAATTGAGATCTCTGTTAAGTTCATAAAGATGGTATCAAGATATCTTCATATAGTGTAAAAATATTTCTTCTTACTCTGAAGTCCACATATTATATAATAACCTGAAACATGACATCGTATAAGCATAACTGGAAATATTCCAGAGTTGTCATTTCAAGGAAGGAAATTGTTTCATTAGGGATTTGGAAAGCTGTCATATGAAGGATCCTCCATTTCTTAAAAGGTTAAGATTGCTGAAATTTACATTGGTTTTAGTCTATGACCCTAAAAATCTGAATGTTAACAGTGTTTTATAACCAGCCTCATGTCAAAATACCTTTGCAGTGAAACAGTTCAGAAAGTAACTTGGTTTGTTACTTTATTGTAACTATTTGTTTTACAGCACTGCTTCAGCAAGGATCTCTGTTGGGAAAGCAGTTGCACCAAGTGCCCAGCTACTTTCACAGACAGCTTTAGCATAGGCGTATTCCTGCGTATTTTGCAGAAAATTATGGTTTATGAAGATGTATGATTCAGAAGAGGCTTTTTTCATAGAAGTTTGAAATGTACAATTGAAACTCAACATGCATACAAACTGTTTAAAGATAGATTTAGGAAAGTTGGAGACCCAAGATGCTAATCCTTTATAGAGCTGTCACTTGCATGGTCGTTGCTTTTGCACTCTAATAGGGTACAGTCTTTTTACACTCAGGAATCATTTCCTTATACCATCTCTGGCAGTGTATGCTAGGTACAGCAGCGTTATCATTAAAGTTTAGGTGTATTTATCCCGTGGGAGTGTGTTTATGCTTATGCCTTTGCTTTTCAGCAGGATCAGAGGACTACCATTTGTTTGCTCTTAAACTATATCTGTGTGCATATGAAAATGCATGTCTGTGAAAAAAGAAAAACAAACAAAACCTCAAAAAACAACCCACACCTCACCCTACCTGTACCCCCTGATTTTCTTATCTGTATGAGGATACTTAGGCTCAAACCAAAATTAAAAGGGAATCATTTAGCACCTTTCACATCAGCTCTGTATATGATTTTTTGTCTTCTACTCCACGAGTTGATGCCTGCTTGCTTGATTTTCTCAAGACTTTTGGTATGCTGACCTTCCTGTTGGCATGATGACACAAAGGAGCCTGGTCTGACCTTTCTCATTCTTGTTGTTATTGATTCTTTACCTTTGTAGAACAAACAAGCAAAATACATTTTGCCAGTTTTTCAAAAATAACACTTCCCACCTGACCCAAGCCTGGGGCATCCAGGATAGAGAAAGCATGTCATGTACACATTACACTTTTTGCAGCACAGGGTTCACAGTTTTATTGTGTCTGTTGTAACAAAGCGAAAAGTCAGCAAACACAATCTTACTGTGGCCAAACTCAAAAAGAAGAGTAGCATACAAAGCAGATGGGGAACAAGGGCTTCTTATCAACAAAATTACTTGATTTACAGCACTTACCCATGTACTGTGTTTGTAGCTGTAGAATTGCTGGGCTAGACACATGACAGGGGTCCTCTAGGACAACTGAGGCCATATTTGTGTTTTCTACTTGATCTTATTTTGCTGAACTAAAATCTTATATATTATGGATATTCTGGATGTGTTAATTACATAAACAGTAGAATATACCATGCACATAGAAAACTAGGAGATTGAAAATATTTAAAACTCAAAAACAGGTTTAAAATAAACAGAATGGAGTTGAATTGAGAATGTCTTAAATTGCACGGGGAAAAAATTGAATATATAGCTGCTTCTCAGCAGACAGCATTTAGTTGTGAAAACCAATGTAAGATCAATTCTGGAGCTTTCAAATATTTTGGGATAGCCTCCTCCTCACAGACTGTCCTTTTGGAAGCCACTGAATGGTATTCCTGGAACATGGTTTACAGTCAGCACAATAAAATAATTGCCTCTTTGCAGAAATTATGTACTCAAGTTGAGACAGTGAAAAGGGAAGAGACAGGCAGCCCATGTCATATTTTTGACGTGAATATTAGATCTACTTTCTGCAGTATGGCAATATTCAATGGTTATATCATTGTTTAATATACCTAAATACTTAGATCTTATTGTACAATAATTCTTTATAGAACTTTACTGAAACTATGTGACCTGAATGGAGTTTACTGTCATCATTTCTTGTGCTTTTTAATAATTGATTTTGACCATGCATGAGGTTATTTGCAGCCTGGAAAAAATGTCTCCATTTTTGCCTTAAAAAAAGGTAAAATACCTATGAGGGTCATACAGAATAAACCCTAATGATAAATTTATTTTTGACACTTATGACATTTAACTTCACGATAATGTGGTCTGCTATCATTAAGGAGCACTTCAAGCATTATTGATTTGCTTTCCCAGCTTGTGGCTCACCATCATATAATAGTGAATCAAGAGCACCACTTTTCAGACATGCTGTTGCCAGAAGTCGTAATTTTGTGCATCTGTAATTTTAAAGAAAAGGAATTTTGTACTCCCAGATACACAACAGCAAGTATAAGCATGGAAATGAACATGACTCAGCTACATCATATATACTGGCATCCCAGGGCATGACCTGAAAAACAAGGAAAGATAAAATGAAAATAAGAGAATCATAACTCTGGATTAAAATTTGACAGAAAATTCTAGAACATTTTGTTATTTAGTTGATTTACATGTTTTTTCATAGTCTGGGAATTCAGTGCCATAGAAGTCCAGGAATAAGAAAGAACCATTACAGCTCCAGTGATCTTTGTCAGTTGACTGTTTGGGATCAGACTCCACAAGCTTTTCTTCTAATGTTTAAGGTAAATAGTATAGTGGAATTGCAATTATATTTAGTTTTTAAAAGAAAGAAAAGTAAAAAATCCACAACCTATTAATAGGAAATTTCTTCACTAAATTGAGCTGAACAGAAATTTTCCTTAAAATATAAAAAAGCTTGCTTTCCTGGCCGTAAACTTTTTCTTTCCCTTTCTCCTCATATATTTGTATTTCTCCTCACCTACTCTTTATGGCAAAGACCATAGGTGAAGGTACTGAAATCCTTTGAACAACTTTACTTCCATGCTCTCATAAACAAGAAGCTTTGAAAGTCTCAGCAGAAAAACCCTTTCTCATTAGAATTCCATCCTAGCTTTGCAGATCAGAGAGACAATAACTAAAACATCCTAGTGTTTGTGTGTGTAGGCCAGCTTTTTTTTTATTTTTAAAACAAGCCAGTGTTTCCTTTGAATCCTCAGCTATGTATCACACAGAGCTTTACGTTTAGTGGAGAATTTAGTTCCTTCTTCTCAAACACTTGAGAGAAGTTCAAACTCTTATAATAGAAGTATTCAGTACAAATCTGGCCCTGAAGTGAGAGGGAAGGGAATTCAGACAGAGAAAGCTGCCAGACCTAAATTAGTCAGTAAAGATATTCACTGGTGTTCAGACAGAATGCATGTACAGTTTCTTAATTTTCTTTTTTTTTCCCCCCTTCAAATATTTTAATGATTCACGATGTCTTTCACTTGTTTTTATAAATAGGTCAATGTCAGGGTACTCTGACATGGGGCACTGGGATCATGTGACCTGTCTAAAACTTCTCAGTTAATGTGCTGAAATTAATGCTAATATTCTTAATTTTTAGCCTAATATTTGGATTTTGCCTTTAGAAGGAAATTATTCTTCAATTTCAGTTTGAGCTGTCAATTGAAAATTTTCTGCTACATATTAAATCTCCTTCATTACAGACAAAGAATGCTCATTTTGAGAAGTTTAGAAATCTTGGTAGCTTTAATTTGACTTAGTGTCACATATAGTAACATGAACATACTTTATCATTTGAGGGTAAATTTTACTGAACACAGATACACTCAGCAGAGGGTACAGATATGCACAATTTGGTTCTAGACAAGAAATAATCTCCCTTTTGGCAATGTGAAGATCAGCCACAGCTGCGTTTCAGAGGACATCCCGAATGACCTTGTAGGAAGGACTCCGAGGGGAAGGCAACGTGCTCAGGACAGATGTGGAGGAAATACTGGCTCCCTCACCCCAGCCTGCCAGGGCTGCCTGTTACACTGGGGGAAGACGTGAATTCCTGCACAAGTCAGAATGCTTAAACAGCATTGAATATTAAGACTTTCTAGAAATGTTTGAAAAATAAAAATTAACTTTTACAAAAGGGGCAAATATGATACAATCTGCATTCGGGGAATGAATTGCGTTTGACAACCTTCTTAAAAAACAATTTAAAAATGGAATAAAGGGAAATATGGCACCAGCTTGAAAACCACAGAATTGTCTAGGTTTTACTGCACTGTTCAGAAGTCATTGACATACCTGTAAAACAGGATTTCTGTTTCTGCTTATGTAAAAAAAAATATGAGTTTAACCAAAAGATTTTTTCACCATCTTTTTACAAATCTCAGAGAAGTATTAGGAATATGCATGAGAGTATTGGCCACAGATTTTGAATATGAGAAAATAGAAATAACTTTTACCTCATTTTTCATGAAGAGACCTCAGTGGCATTTTAAGTTTCTGTTTATCTCATGGGAAACTTTTGAAGAGGAGTTGCTGACTCCAAAGATAATTTGGTTTGCTAGCACATGACTGTAAACTGGGATTTTCAGCATAAAATTAAAGCCTCCTCATTTTGACATTTACTTCACATATTGCTTACTCTTTGTATCCAGTGGCAGATTTCTTGACTCCACCTATTTCAAACAGGCCACAGGAGAAGGCTTTTTATGACTAGTAAAATATACAGGGTAGAGGTGAATGGACTTTATATCTTTTTTCTAGCCTTAAAATCTTTGTCTGTAAAGGTGGTACTAGAATAATGACCACTGTCCCAGCCCAAGTTCATTTTCATATGAAATTACTCTTAGAAGGTAGGCACCTTTCCAGTGCAGCAAAACTGCATATAACCCATCACACACCTCTGAGAAAGGTGACACCCAAGATGAATTTCACATCTAATGGCAGTTCTGTGGAGACGGGGAGAGCACTCAGCTGGGGAAGTGTCTCCTTGTTGCAGGTAATTGCAGCTTGCACTGTGTGCTCTACTCCATTGGTCTGTAACAACCCCCGTGGACCACATAAGGACAAGCCCATGTATTACAAAAATAAAATATTCATATGAGATAATTCTAAGATATCTGTGATAACTGGCGAGTGCTGTGATTGAGTGGTTTTGATTGATTCTGCATCACAGTGGAAGCAACAGTTTGACAATCACTTTGTAGCATAAATATCATTGAAAAGCTGTAAAAATAATCTATTCGTCTAAACTTTCTGTGATACAATGTAAGTCTACACCGGAATTAGCATAGAGTTGAGACAGGGAGGGGGAAAAAGACCAAGAAGTAGAGACCACATGTCAAATTGTTTCAGGAGATACATTTATCTGGTTGAAAATGTTCCTAATTACTGGGAAATAGAATTTTCTGCAAAAGCATCTCATGATTTTTTACCTTATCTGCTCTTCTCCCTTTCTTTTACCACTTGCAGATTCCAAAGAGATAAAGCGTAGAACAACCAGACCCTCGTTCCTTGCTCAGCCCTCAGTGCTTCTCCCTCGTGTGTCCTTCGGTATTAAGCAAACTGTGGTAGATCCTTATATAAGAGTACTACGAGTATGAGATCCTTATCCTGCTGATACACTCTATGCCAGAGCTGGTCTTTCAGTCTTTATCAAATATAAAAGCTTCTGTCCTTGTCTCCTGTGGATTTATATACTCCATGATATCAGCACTGGAAGTTAAAGAGAATTTTCTTATCTTTTGTACTGCTTGAGCCAGAGCCAGTTCTACATTTCCAGAACTACGAATAAATTTTTTATTCTTCCAGGTTATCTGGGGGCCTTGGGCACAGTACTGCTTGTTTTGAACAGCTTTGGGAAGTCCTTTGGCAGAATTTTGTGTCTACAGGTCAAAGTTTCTCCTAAGAGTCATTATCTTTTGTTAGATCTACTGTTTATGTTGGAGCCAAAACATATCTTTGAATTAAATCTAGCCTTTCGAGTGACATATTCCATGAGGAGAATTTTCTATGATTTTAGAATTATAAAAGAACCTTATTTTAAATTATATCTAGCTTGCTTGAGTAGAAACTTTTCATCTAGTTTTCCTTGCAACAGCTTTCCAAGGTCATCCATGGAGAGAATCGTTATTGCTGAGTTTGCTAATACAATTCTAATGTTCTAGAAAAAGTCATGCAGAAAAGAGTACTGAACAATTGAGGCAAGCAAATGAAAAGCTTGATAAAAATTGTGTTTCGTAATTTCTGAATTTCAGCATACAGTTGAGTAATGAAACCTTCCAGGACTGTGTATTTCACAAATTCCAATTTAAACAAAGAGTGAAACTTGCAAATTAAATTTCCTTTAATTGAATAATATTTTCAATAAGATATTTTAATTTATTTTTTTAAATCTTTGATTATTCCTATATCTCAAGTATTGTGAAAGAGGGGAGAGAAGTGATATAAGTACGCCCACTAAACAAAATAATTTAAACAACAAAAAATAGAAAGAGGTGACTTTTCAACTTTATTTTGAAAACATTTCTACTCAGGAAGGACTGTAATTTCTAAAAAGACAAATAGTGGGAAAAAAGGCTCATTTCCATTGAATATACACTTTATGTTCCATTTCACACAGCTGACATGGTGGTGCTGTACATGCATGGAGTGAGTGCACGTGTTTCTCTTGGAGAGCAGAGATGAGACTCTTGCTAAACATCAGCTCAGCGCATTTGACCTTGAGGTACACTCTGCTTTCCAAAACAGCTCAAGGTCTTATTCACTGCAGCCTTTAAGAACCATAATAATTTTCTCACCCTATGTCTTTCAAAAGCACAAAGCATTGGCTAAACACAGCCTCTGACAACCTACGTGTTTAGTGTTGTAATACTAGAGCAGCTCTTTCTGCGTGATCAGTCACTTCTTTCATAACTGTTTTCAACATTCACTGTGTCACCAAGATAGCACATTTAGTGCTATCTGTGAAACTTAAATATCTTTGGCCTTATCCGTTTTGTTTCAGACAATACAGATCTATAGCTAATAGGACTGATATTCGACCCGTCTGGTTCTTTCTGTGATTTTAGATGTAATGGATATCACAGGAATATTTACATCTTACAAAGTATTGGTACAAGTAAGCTCTTGTACTCAGAGAGTCAGAGAAATAGTCAATGACCTGTTGCTGTCCTCTAGTAACAAACTTAAAGGAAAGAAGACTGGTTTTGTGAGTTCTTTCATAGTCAGACCTTTCCTGGTAATTGAAAAAAATATATATCTCCATTAATAATGTTTTATTTATCAGCTCTCTCGAAATGAATCTTGTCATGTCTGTAGATTCTATGTCCATTATATGGGTTAGTTTTCCATAGGTAACGTATACTGGAGATGGGTATAAAATAAATAAAGCTATGGCTTGTGCTGTACCCACAAGAGAGTCACAACTTATTTGTGGTATGCATGATGTGCATCTGTGTCTTGCATGCTTTCTACACGTATACAAACACACACAGGTATCCTTGTTAGGGAGATCTTATCTTTGCTGGTATTCTGAGAATTGCATTGTCCAGAACAAATATGTAGAAAGGAAAGCAAGTGCATGTAAATGCAAGTTCTGCAGCAACCATAATTAATATGCTTATTTTGTATGGTTTAGTGATCCAGAAGCCAAGCCAGTACTACTGGCATCTTAAAAACTACTTAGAAGATTACATGGCTCTTTGCTGCATCAATACAAAATTGTATTTAACTGAAAAGTGGTATCCTGTATATGCTTTTTCCTTTTCGAGTACTGTCATTACATATAGTGAAGGGACTTACATAACATGCAGTCATTTGTTACTACTTCGTCTAAAATATGTCTTGTGTTAGTTTCTTGTGGTGTCCTGGCTTTTTGGGAAAGCTGCAGTTCTGAGGGGAAACCAAATAAATGGGCATAATAAAACAGTATAATTTTTCTACACCATAACAATAGTTTGTTGGGTTGGGTTTTTTTAATTTATAACAATCTGATCCCCAAGTATTTAATGTAAGGGAAAAAATTGATTTATAAGGATATATGCTCCTGCCAGATAACTTTGACCAACGAGAAAAGAAATGGTTTAATTGCTCCACTGATTCTCATTAATCTAGTTATTTCAATGCTGATCTAAAGGCTGGTTTTTATCATAAGCTATTCAATTCTCATCTGTGTTTGTGTTTTACATTCTGTATTATTTTATTTTGGTTTGGGGTGACTTTTCTGCTTCCTATAGTGGTTCGGGTTTTTTTCTTCTGGGAAAGAAATGGATTGTTGTTTTTTGACCTGCAGCACGTCTGTATAGTGTTCAGATCCCACAGATTTTTGGAATGAGTAACTGGAGGGGAGGAAAGAGCAAAACATAATGTTTAAATGTCCTGTTTTTCTTTGTTCAAAGTAGTTTCCAACAAATTTTCCCATATGTTCTTCAGTATATTTTTTTCTGATTAAATTGATTTTTAAATATTATATTTGAAGAATGTCTTGTAAAAATGAAACTTCTAAGGTGCAACTTCCACATGAACTTGTCTTTGGGTTTGGGTTTGCTGACACTGAAGTTGCATTTTAAGATTAAACTGTACCGCTGTCTTGTTTAGATTTATTTTTAGCTGGTGTAGGAGTTTTGGCCAGAGTAAGTGCACTACGGAAAGTTGGTTTTTTATGCCATAATTCCAAATAGAGTTTAGAATAATTGGTTACACTGTGCTAGTTACAGTATGTAAATTTGAAGAGAGATTTTATTTCTCTCTACCAAAGACTGTGGCAGAAACTCCATCGTTATCATAAATTTAACCTGATATACCTAAAATTACGTGTAAACAAGATCTTACTCCAAAAGGATCAAATTCATTGATGTGTAAATTTGTGTTTGGACTTCATGACATTCACACCTCTTGGGATAAAAGAATCACATGTTTTATTTTAGGATAACCAAAGAGATTAATAATATTATTAAATGCTGGTTTATGGTATGTTTGAAGTATTATATAGTTGCTTGTTTTTTTAAAAAAAACCCAACAATTTTAATTAAGTGCTAAATATAAATGATAGAGTAACATAACATAGTGTTGCCCTGTCGAGGTAAACATTTGGAATATGATCAGTCACAAAGCCATGGATTTTCAAAAGTCACTCCCCTGTACGGTGATAATGTACCCCATCCATATGCAGTGAAAGACGTGAGAATTACTGTATGTTAATGGCTCTGCAATTAACTAATTTATGTCATTATTTAAGCCATTGAATGACTTAAGAAAGTAGTTTAATTTTCCTGTGCATCATTTCCAGTGCAGAAGAGGGAGTGCAGGCAAGGGTTTTAGTCTCTTCTCAAAAGTGCCTACTGACAGAAGGCAATGGGCACAAATTCCAAAACCAGGAAATTTCATGTGAACACAGTAAACCACTTTACTATGAGGGTCACCCAACACAAGAAGTGGTTGTTCAGAGAGGTTGTTGAGTCTCCATCTATTGATATATCCAAAACCCAACTGGACGTGGTCCCACACAACTTGCTGTACTAGAGATGGCTGGAGGTCTCTGCCAACCTCAGATCTTGTGTGGCTTTCTGGAACTTAGGATAAGCCATAAAAATGAATTTTTGGTAGTATCTTCAATCAGGTTTTATCACATCATTTTGGAGAGGTGTGAAAACTGCGATAACCATCACAAATGCCTCAGTCAATCTTTTTCTTAGGAGTCTGCTCCTCTGCTAAGGGCTCTCTGCCACATGGCTTCTCTGCAAAAAGCAGCCACAGCTTTTTATGTATTTCATTCACAATGACTTGTTTGTGGTGTGGATCCCCTGAAACTAATCAGATCAAACTGACAGTGAAAAATTAAAAAACAAAATAACTAGACAGATATCAATTTGGAAACATTTTTTTTGCGTGTGTGTGTCAGTGCACAGGGACTTCAGTGTTTCAAAGCTGAAAATTTAAGTATTAAGGTTCTGCAAGTGACCAATGTTAGCAATGATTTTTTTTTTTTGTACTATCTATTTTTAATATTTGGATTGCATTTTAATGCTGTATTGTCACTCTATTTAATATTACTTTGAGTATATGTTGAAACTAAGCCAAAAGTTTAGTTCTCTTTTCCTATTCTGTTTCAATGAGAATGCAGTTCCTCAGTCTGTAAAATTCAGTAAGTACCACAATTTGAGGTGATTAATACCCTGACAGCAATAACAACTCCTCTGGAAATATGGGCCTGTACAAAGGTAAATACCATGGTGTTCTGATCAGACTGTGTTTAACAATATGTCACATTTTAGCCATATTGTTTGAAGGAAACGAAACACATGACAATGAATGTAGTCAAAATAAATTCTCGTAAGTGTTTTTTGCAGAACTTGAAACTCTAGAGTGAAAAGCAATCAAAGGTTATCAGAGTGCTTTTGAAATGTTGCATTTGGGGTTATCAGAACTGTTTCAATTACTGTTAGCTGAAATTATGCACGCAGTGCACTGAACTAAAAAATAATTTAGGTAGGTTCTTTTATAGTCTTACAGTCCAGGGATGGCTGAATCTCAGCACTCTTTGTATTTGAACCTAATGTTTTGCGTACAAATTACTAAGTTTCTCTCATTTTATGAGATCATTTTCACTCACCTTCAGAGGCGAACACAAACTGCTGTAAAACAGATTTGTATATTAAATACCATAAGAGAAATTTCTGGGCGGTTCAGGCAATCTGAGCAGCAGTTGGTCTAAACTCTTCAAAAAAAAGTTAAACATCTTAGAAAGGCTTGAAAAGTTTATGTATTATGCAAATGTGTGTAACAGTGATTTTTCTCAGTTTAAAATGTTATTTTCAAAAAAATATATTCTAATTATGAGCAGAATAAAGCCTTTTGCCTGTCTACTTTACAACAGCTCACAGAACCTTTTTTTAACAGAATGTCCACAACAAGTATACTGGGCAAACTGCTATGTTGATGCTGAACTGAATTTTTTTATAGCCAAAACATTGTACCTTTGAAGCTTTGGGCAAGGTATATAGAGTAGTCTAGAAATATATAATGCAACATTAAAAGAGTGAGACCAAATAACATCTGTTGGAATCAGTAAAACCCTAAAGCCATGATGTATAAACAAATTGAAATTTACTAAACAAATTAAAAAGAGCATCCTTTCATTTTATTGCAATATTGATTTAAATGTCCTGTTGTTTTCAGTTGGAGAGAATCCCAGGGAATGCCCTGCCCTCACCGATTTTTTGTGTGGGAATGAGAATTGCATAGAGTCTCAGTTCGTCTGCGACTATAAACCAGACTGTGAAGACCTTTCAGATGAAGCTGACTGCAGTAAGTATCTCTTTGTGAATTAATGTAATCTTCAGTTAAAATTATAACTTTAAATTCTGTAGCGTAGTTTGGGTGAGTTCACACAGACGATTCACTCAGAAGATGATCACAAGCAGGTTGCCTTCTCCCCAGCTAGGAAGGTCTGACATTTTTATATCCTCAGAGATACTTGCTGCAGAAAGTATTTAAGTGTGATTTAGTTGCAAAAATGTAACTTATTAAACTAAAGGTTAAATACTGAAAAAAAAAAACCACACCAAGGCCAAAACAAGCTTAAGGATTAAAAACATAGTTAGGAATTAAATCAATGCATTACAATACAAAGTAATTCTGAGAACAAATGTAAACTCATTTACTAATGTGAAAATGTGTTGAAAGGAAATATCAGTGTTGAGTGGAAAAGCTAAGCAAGCAAACTTATGTACAATAACATTTAGGCATGATTCTGCCATAAAAAGGTGAATATTTATAAATAAACTTTCCTTTCAAATGAATTCTGTCTTTGTGATCTGAGTAGAGTGAGTACAGTTTCATTGTTTGTTCTTGCTTCTACTGCAGAGCTATGAAAATGTTTTGTTGTTGTTTCTCTGTTACAGAACAGTTGGAAAAAATCGAGTCTGTTCATGTTTTCCTAAGTCCTAGAGAATATTGAGACAAAATTTGTCTGTAGGCATTCTTCACTGAGGCCAATTGAGGTGGAAGGACATAGTTCCATTTTAAAAGCCGGATCAAGTTAACAGGCTTTCCAATTCAGGCCTGAAACTGAGAAGCATTAAAACATTGTGCCCTTGTTCCTGCTCCACATCTTTGTTTATTTACAGTTACTCTCTGGACTGGATATTGGAGTTGGAAGATTAAGTAGTCCATATATACAGTTCAGTAATCAGTCTAATTGTTAATCTTTGAGCTGGAGGGTCAAATTCTTCCATAATGCAGGTATGCTCAAAAGTTAACTTGATAGAGTAAATAGATCACAATGTCAATTCGGCATTCATCCTTTGTGGAAGTAAAAGTACTTCATTGAAATAAGCCAATATTTTGTGATCCCTTGAAAGTCAAAGGCCTTTTTTTCTAGCATGGGGTTGCTACATGCTTGACTGAACAGGATTACAAAACTAATGGCCTTTTACTGGATGATGCACATTATAATGTTCTAGCCAAGCAGCAGGCTTACATACTTGCTGAGAAAGATGCAAAGATATCACTATAGGAGATTTAACTTGGAGTTTCTCCCTTTCATAAAAGTAAATAGCTGTTCTGAAGTACAAAAGCTGAAGATGGTGTCAGTATTTCTGATTTCTGCCTCTTGTGGTACTTTGTGTTGCAGTGAACTTTGTGAATCATATTCATGGAAATGGATTTACATTGAATGAGAAGTTTAAAATACTAGGTTTTTAAAAGTAGACTAAAAGATTTTAAACAGCTAATCTGTATTTCTTTTATAAAGTATTAATACTTTTTCAGGAATTAGGCAAAGTAAGTTCATCAAAATATTCTGTAAACTCACCCTTGTAACATTTTCCAGACCTAACAGACACACAGTAAATTTTAATTACTGTCTGAAGTGAGATGTTCAGTAAAGATATTCAGAAAACTATGGAGGCACTTGATTTATTCTCTAAATATTGTTAGAGGATGTAGTAGCTTCATTGGGGGAGGGTGTTGTTCTGTGTTTTCTGGAAGGACTCTTTTCTTAGTCAGATAATAGATGGGAACATTTCAGGCACAAATGATCTTGAATCACAGCAAAGCAACTCAGTCTTTGCTATACCGAAGAAAAGCTTTTTCAAAGGCAGAAAAAAAATAATTGCTGATATTCACTTAAAAAAAAAAAAGACTGGAATATCTTTTTATTGTAGATGGAAAGGCTGTAGATACATCAAAATATTTTCATCAGTCTTTAGTCTTGCTGCCGCTACAGAAGTGTAATGCAGAGATACAGTAATCTGGCATTCAGAATACTCAGATAAGCCTCAGGTATAATATTTCCCTGTCTGCTCTATTTTAGTTCCAACAAATGATGCCTTATATTTAGATAAACACACTTTTTCCCTGAGCATATATCTTACAGATGGGAATAAACAACATTAAAGGCACATAACGCCTTCTAGATATGGAAACCTGATTTTTTAAATGAAAAGGCAACAGAAGCTGCTTAATCAGAAAAGAAAGCAGAGCAGGCACAGAGAAATCCCTTCATAGCCTAACCTGCCCCATCACAAGTGGTTATGGCCACATTTGTCTGCAGTTTTCTCCTTTGCACTGAGCTCAAGGTCTGAGCTTATTTCACATTCTACTACAGTTTTATACAGCAACTTTTTTTTTTTGAAGTGTAACTCCAAAGAAGTAAACGGACCATAATCTACCCAGCAGCAATTCCTGTATGCAGGATTTACAACAGAACCTGGATGAAATGGCCTGCATCCATGTAGGCTGGTGGACTATTTTTTTTTTAATAAACTAGTGGAAATTACTTACTCTATGTTTCATTTGGTCCAGTCAGGCAATCTTGCAAAATTTTCATTCTCTTTCAGTAAGCTGCTGGAAGTACTGAGGTGAAAAAAACACACATGAAAGCAGTTTCAATTTTCATGAATTGCAGCCAACTATATACACAGATTTGATTAATAGCAAACCTCAGCGTTGATGAACCAACTAGAAGAGGGCTTGAATTATTGAAATAAAAGCAATTTTTCCAATAAATGGAGCAATCTTCTTCTGTTGGCTTCTAAATAGGACATGCTTACCCGTAAAAAAACCCACCCAGCAGGTGCAGATAGGTCATGTGACTCCGTCAACCCAGTAAGCACTGTTCATAAATATTTATTAATAATTGCCTTCTGAATGCACTGTTAATATATTAGGGTAAGAATCCTGGAGTCAGGTATTCTATTTTGACTAGTGTAAATCCTAAATGGATTTGGACTTTCATCTTGTCAGAGATGTACAAGAAAATGTACTTGGTTTTTTCAGTTAATGGGTTCCCTTTGCTCGACCTGTGTGTGAGGGTCTTTGTTGTTAGAGTCAGGCTTTATTAGACTTATGTGATGTTTTTAACACAGTGCCAATGCAGATGCTCGCTGCATTTGACCAGCACTAGCAAAATCATAGAAGGGCTGAGGTGGGAAAGCACCTCCGGAGATCATCTAATTGAACCTCCTGCTTCAAACAGGGATTCACTGCAATAGGTTGCACAGGGCTGTGCCACTCAGGGTTTGAATACCTTCAAAAATGGAGACTCCAAAACTTATCTGGGCAATTTATATCAGTGTTTTACCAGCCTGACAGCTAAAAAAGGTTTTTTGCTTAACCTTAAAAATTGCTTCCTCTGTTTTTGCCCATTGCCTCTTGTCCTGACACTGGGCACCACTGAGAAAAGTCTGTCTTTTTCTTCTTTAAACCATCCCAGAAAGTATCTATTTACACTGACAAAATCCCATTGAGCATTCTCACTTCCAGCCTGAACAGTCCAGCTCCCTCAATCTGTGCTCAGGAGAGACACTTCAGTCCTTGCCATACAGTAAATACATTACAGAACAGTGCAAATTTTTCTCCTAGCATACAGGATATTGATCCAGTGAATAACCTATATTGGATCAAAATTATACATATTTTAAGATATTTTTCTTATACATTTAACTAAGGGGACAGTTTTTTATACAGAGAACAAAAGTCTGTGGGATTGCAGTGTGTGTGCAGATCTCGGTTATAAGCAGGTTTACGATAATGTTAAGTTATTTTCGTAAAGAATGGCCTCAGTTCTTCTTTTAGCATCAAAGTAGAAAATAGGAAAAACCCAAACCAGATCACTAGGAGGTAATTAAATCTATTCTCCTTATCTATATGCTTTATACCAAGACAATACATAAATAGTTGTATTTTAATATTGCAGAATATTTCTAGATCAAGTAACACAGTCTAAATCCTCAAATTCATTCTGAACAGTCACAGTCAGACTTGTTTCTAAAAAGCATGGCTGATTGTGATGTTTAATAGTTTGGAACATTTTCCCAAAGTCTTCTCACAAGTGTCGTCCTCACTCTCACTCGGTTATTGTGTAGCTGCCTCTGCTTTATAACTAAGGAAAAGATGTTTTGGAGCCAACAGAAGAGGTTGTGATGCTGTTTGATTCATCTGTGCCGCACCGTTTATATCATTTATTTGATTAATTACTTTTCCAAAGTCACCTGAAGCATCAGTCAGAGTTAGAAATGGGCAGTTTAACTCAGATTTCCTGAATTTAGTCAGTGAGTGTCCTAATCAACAGAAGGTATCTCTCACCATAAAGCTGCCATCAGACATAACATTCACAAGGCCAACACGTGCTTATGAAAAATGCCACCGTGGAAGTGCAGCCCAGTTTTGCTAGCTGATTGTCTGGAAATCAGTCTTCCCATTCACCTTGGATAAGAACTAAATTTGGCTAAGTCATTGGTTTGTCCTAAAGAGTTACATGGGCATTCATCGGTAATAAAGTTTATACCTGCTCTTAAAGGGAATAATCAGTATTTCCTTTCCTCATTAACTGTCACATATTATTTATGTCCACACATGGAATTCAGGGAATCACAGCATTAACCATACAGAATCCTTTCCATTGCCATGTTTATTGTGCATATTATAGCACATTACATAGAGCTGGGATGATATTTACTTCTTGCTGTATTTTCAGGTTACTACACAAATATTCCTGGAAGCTGTAACTTTGAAACACAGGATCAAGAGTGGACAACTGTATGTGGATTAATGCAAGACACTACTGATGATTTTGACTGGAATATCAGCAACAGTGCTGCACATACAGGTCCTCATACTGACCACACACCAGGTATTGCCGTGTGTACTACATCACTTCAGGGAAAATAAAATATTCACTGAATTTAAAAAAAAACCTCCAAAAATGTGGATTGGTGCCAAGATAACAGCACATCTCAATGGTCAGCTGATGCATGGGTGTGGTTCAAAGCTGTGCCAGGAAGGGTTCAGACTGGACATTAGGAAGCATTTCTTTACCAGTAGGGAGGCCAAACACTGGAAGAAGCTTCCTAGAGGTGGTTGGTGCCCCTAGCCTTTCGGTCTTTAAGAGGCATTTGTACAGTGCCCTTAACAACATGCTTTATCTTGGGCAGCCCTGAATTAACAAGCCAGTTGGATTAGATGATCATTTTGGGTCTCTTCCAACTGAAATAATACTATTCCATTCTATTATATTCTAATAACAAATTTCAGCTACATAATGTCAGCCTTTGCCATTAAAAGATGAATTTTCTGAAATTGTAACTGGCTGTAGTAATACTCTTCTCCTTGTCAATATTTTTAAATAATCTACTTTTTCTGGAGTGTGGTACCATCCCAACGAATTTTAGAAAAACATGCCATCATATACAGGATGAGGAGCAAAGTGTGTGGGTGTGTGTGAAACGCTTCAGGCTCCTACCTTGATTTAAATTACCTCCCCGGCATTGGCTTGCCAGAAATCTTAATATAGAAGGTCTTCCCAAGACGTTTCTGAGAAACTGCTACCAGAATGCCTACTGATTGTCAGGAGAATGAAATGTATTGCTAAGCAATTACAGCAATCTCTGTGATGTAGTAAGAATAATTACATACAGTATTACATAAATATTAAGTAACATATTCTTTATATTATACAATATATCTGGGTGGGATATTAATTTCTAACACAAATGTACCAATCTCTATTTGAGAAGTAGTTAGCTTTCTTTCCAGAAGCCCTAATGGTTAGAAACCTTAATTTCCATCTAATCAGCAAAGTATAGTTACTATTCAGTCTAGAAGTATCATAATTTCTACTACTTTTCACTTGGATTTGGGAGCAACATCATCTCCAGGTTTTGACTCTTTTTTTTTGTATTTTATGTTTCCAAAATCAACAGAGACACCTTAACATGGGTGGTTGCAGCCATTTCTGTCCAACTCATTTATCCTCCTTTTTCCTTTATTCTGCACCTGCTGCAGGAACTGCTCACCTGATCATGAGGAAACTGCTTCTCTACCACAAATCACAGTTTCTGCAGACATTCCTACTACTTTGTGTTTCAGGCTGTAAATCTGAAAGTGCATTCCTCTTGGAAAGGGACAGAACAGACAAGGTAGAGGTAGAAACTATTGCAGCTGTTCCAGGCAAGCTGTATCTTGCAAATAAGTAGTTTGACTTGCTTTCTTGCTGTTACTTTGATGCAATGCGATAACAAAACAACCGCTAGCCCCTGGCTTTTTAAGGAGATTTTGTGTGCTTTTCTATTTCAGTTTCTATCATTTAATTAGTTCTTTGTTTCTGTGAAATTACCCAGCAATTTTAAGAAAAACAAAGTTAATAAAAAGTGAAGCAAAAGGAGAACAAAATTAGAGCAAATGTGTTTACAAAATTATCCGGATTTGTAATTTACTTTTAAATTATCCAGACGAGATATATTCACATTAGCTACAGAGGAATCGCTTGTCCAAATTGCCGACAGCCTGTAATACTGAGAAATATCTATCAGTCCATCAGGTTTAGGTTGGATATTAGGGAAAGCTTTTTCACCCAGAGGATGGTTGGGCACTGGAACAGCTCCCCAGGAAGTGGTCACAGCACCAAGCCTGACGGAGTTCAAGAAGCTTTTGGACAATGCCCTCAGGCACGTGGTGACTCCTAAGGTGTCCTGTGCAGGGCCAGGAGACGGACTTTGATGATCCTTGTGGGTCCCTTCCAAGTCAGGTTATTCTATGATTCTGTTTAGCACAAGGGACATCTAGGGCAAGGAACATCTTTTTATACCAGAAGAGGAGAGACTTAGATTAGAAATTAGGAAATTAGAAAGAAATTCTTTACTCGGAAGGCAGTGAGACACTGGAAAAATTTGTGCAGAAGCTGTGGATGCCCCATCCCTGGAAGTGTTCAAGGCCAGGCTGGGTGTATTTTGAGATGCCTGATGCAGTGGGTGGCATCACTGCCCATGGCATGGGGTTGGAACTAAATGATTTTTAGGGGCTGTTCCAACCCAAACTATTCTACAATTCAATGAAATACACAAAGCATTAGCAAGGAATATCTCCATACAACTAAGGTATGGTGTACATGTGTGGTGGTTTAGCAAAACTTGGTTTGTAGGGGAGTAAAAAGTATGTATACGTAAAAAGATAAAAAAAAATACTAGTATCTATGTTTATAAAGCATAAAATAGTATTGAAAAACTACAAATGTTTTTTATCTTTTAATTAAGGTAAAGGACGGAGTTTTTTGTATGTAAACTCATCCGGCCAGAAGGAAGGAAACAGCGCAAGGATAACTACCACCAAATTCTTCCCAGCTAGTCTTGGGGTCTGTAGAGTTCGTTTCTGGTTCTGGATGTTTGCTTCTAGGCAAACAGGAGTGTTAAAGGTAAAAGTCCTTCTACTACATTATGGCATAATAATATTTACTGTAGTACTATTTGCATTTTTGTGTCTAGGATTACCAAAATCTCAGGAATTTATATTAACAATACTTCGTCACAACTTCACGGCAGTTACACCTATATATAAATCTTCTCCTGACAGGATCAAGTGAAAATTCTGCTTTAGTTTTAGTTCCACTTGAAGTCCTTTTACTACATACGAAAGAATTAACATTGCACATTCGACTAGCATAATAAAACCTACCCAATACCAGCACAGTTCTCTGCAGAATTCACTCTAACATAAAATAGAGAATGTTTCCCATGTTTAGTGGTTTAAAATAATAGTTTTTAAAATATTAATGTAATTGTGTGTGAAAGGTGTTGTATTAAAACAATCGGAAAAAAGGTATTTAACTGTATTAATAATTATAGCTCAAGCTTCCATGAAACTGTCGTCTTGCTATTCCCCAAGCATCCTTAACAAGTAAACTTTTGGTTAAGTACTCTAGTAGCAGTCCAAGCAGGGATGTGAACCCTCGGCAAACAACTCACTTCATGTGACTCACTGAATAAATATGTTGCACAGTTCCTTTTTAAGTGACCTGAAAAAGACTCCTATCTGTGGAGTTGGTTAAATTTTGTAAATACAGGTTATGTTAATTTTTTAGTCGGTGACAGAATACAAGTTAGTCTATGTTAAAAGTGAACAAGAATATTTTTGTAATCTTGGATATTGAATTAAGTCACGAAGTTCATATCTCTGTTTTCTCTACTGGAAAAGATAATCATAGCACAATTCCATGGAATTATAGTGCAATAAGGCTGGAAGGGCCTCAGGTGGTCTCTAGTCCAACCTCTTACTCCAAGCAGAGTCAGCTACAAGATCATGCTGAGTGGCTCATGAATTTACCCAGTCTTGAAAATGTCCATAAATGGAGACTACCCAGCCTCTAGGGGCAACTTGTGCCACTGGTAAACCACCCACCTTCTCCTTACATCCAGTCCAACGATAATGTTACCCTTCATTCCACCCTTTTTCTTTTATTTTCTTTTTTTTTTTAGTAATTTTTTTCAGGATAGGGTTTGCATATCAATTTTATCTCTAACACCTAGTTTACGGATACTCTGAGAATTGCTGTAAATTTACTTATTGATACAAAAAAAAAAAAACAACCTGTATTTCATGAAGTTAGTATAAGCAGTAGTAAAAAGCAAACATAAATTCCTCTTTTTGATCTGTTGATAGCTGAAATACTGAGAGATTATCTGTGATTAGCCATTTGTTTAAATTCAAGTATCCTGGACATTACAGCATGTGAGATTGATGATGAGACTCTTTGAAGGAGCTTCTGAATGTTTTCAAGCATCACAGAACCCTTAGCATTTGTGAATAAGTAGATGTGTGTGGCCTATGGGTGAGTTTGTAGGCAGACAGCCAAATGGAGTCTGCTTTTTAATTGTTTTATGTTTTTCTTTTTGAAAAGGGTAGTTTAATTAACTCTCATTGCCTTCAATTTCATAAAGAATTGTCTTACTCCCACATGCAAATAAAGTTCCCTGTTTATGGCTTTGCTACATGTACTCTTCATGTAGAAGGATATTCACAACAGACTGAAGCACTCAGCAAGGAGTATCACAGAACCAATTTACCTCTATGGGCATTTTGCTGTTTTCTATCAAACTAATAAGCTATTTCAGTATCAACTGTTGCTCTTATCAAATCAAGAATATAAATTAACTGTACCCATTCAAGTGAAAAAGAAAAAAAAGCCTAAAAAGAACAAAAACGAAAAGCAATAAAGCCAACAGCCCGAAACCTCTAAAACAACAGCTCTGTGAAGGTTTTTTTTCGGTTTGCACTGGAGGTAAAAGAAGTCAAACTGTAATAGGAAGTTTGAATAATGTGCCAGAATATAATAACATCAGTACAAAAGCCGATATAGTTCTTATCTGAAAGACAGCTATCTGGTCAAGCCTGAACTTAAAAAAAAATAAAAAGGACTGCAGATATAAGACATACTGAGATGTGTGATTACAATGACATACAGGAATTGGTAAAAGAAAGATAAAAATGAACACTGTAATGGTATAGGAAGTAGATGTGGTAGAACTACACAGAATAATGTAAAGTTATGGGAACAATCCTATTTTTACTCAGAAAAGGAACTAGTCACCGAGGAAATGGAAAGAAGAACTAGAAGGGGTTCTGTTCTCTATTCACAATGAACATTTCAATTGCACTATTCTGTTGTCATAAACTCTGTAATTTGTTCATAGGGAAACCAAAAGTCTGGGTTATTATTATTTTTAAAAAGGACACAGTGTTTACAGCAATTCTTGCATTAACACAGAATGGATGCTATTTGAAAGAAACCTAATACTCCTGCTTCAGGACTTCAATCAACCTTTAACCAACAGGAGAAGAAATTGCTTTGTAATGATTAGGTACAAACCCACCAGCTTTCTTTAGAAGTATGTGGTAAAGGCCTTTGAAAGGGGAGTTATCCAGCACTAAATACATGGCTGGTCTAATATTTCAATTAATATACTCTGAACAAAAACACCTCCTCATGCAAACAAATTTTGCTACATTATACTGCAAATGTAAATTTAAAAAACAATTCCACTTTACATTTTTATGGCTACCTAGTTGAATTTAATGGTGTAGGAGAGCAGTTTCAGCAAGAAGTGAATATGGTTTTCACATCTGTTTCATTCCAGTGGAATTTCTATTGATTATCTTTCAGTTAGACTGAAAATAACTCAGAGTTTATTATGCTTTAGTATTCTGCCTCTGCCCGTTTACCTCAGGAGTCTGCATACTCATACAGTGGAGAATTAAAACTTAAATTAATTCCTGATGTGATAGTATAGCTAATATACCAGTTTTCTGCCTTGGTATTCGTTGATATTAACAGAACTGATTTATAATAAATTTTGGTATACGACAGGTCAACTTTACTCAGAAAACATAAATATTTTATTACTTCAAACTAATTTTTAGACAAAATTTTTCTTACTTCAAATGAAAGTTAAGGGGAATAGAGAGAAAAGAGGTAGGTAATTTTTTTTAAGTGCTTCTCTATTGGGACAATGAAATACGATACAATTGTGTAATCTGATTTGTGGACTTAAGAGAAACAATTTCAGCCTGTCTCTGGTGGGACTTCAGTTCACAGAAGACATGCGATGATGACTGCCGAGGAACGTAAAGAGTTCAAAGGCATGATCTTAAAGACGTAAAGCAGAAAACATATCATTATTCACTGGAGTCAGTGGAAATTTTCCTCAGCTGACACCAATCTCTGGTGCCTCATGAAGTGAAAATACAGGTTGTCTTCCTCAAGATTTTCCTGTTTCCTCGGCTGGCAATTAGAGACTCTAAGTTGTCAATGGTGGAGGAATACATGTCTTATTATGCACCTTTCAGATCAGCATTGGTTTCTTATTTATTAGGCAATCAGGTGGTGGTACCTTCCAGCATTCCAACTGCCAGATTCAGGCAAGATTGGGAAGATAACACATCATCTTGAAGAGTCAGGATGAGGGTACAGGATAGCCATGAGTTGTAACTGCTGATTAACAAGTAGAAGTTTGTATTTTATGACCTTTAAAAGTAGGTCACTTTCGTATCCCCAAAATGAAACAGAAACTGAAAAAAGAATTTAGAATCTTCTAACACACAGGATATTCTGTGGAGAATTAGAACTAAGTCATGACTTTAAGGTGGTAAATAGGATTTTCTAAAGAATGTTGATCTCTGTGGATCAGCTAGATCAGTATTAGGCTGGAAAACAATCTTATCAGACTGATAAGTACAGAGTTTTTCAATGGGATTTCTCTACAACTTGTTTGGTTGGTTTGGGGTTTTTGTGGGGGGTTGGGGTTTTTTGGGCTTTTTTGGTTGGTGGTGGTTTTTTGTTTGTTTGGGGGTTTTTTGGGATTTTTTTTTTCAGTTGGTTGTTTTTTGTTTGGTGGTTGTTTTTCTTCCCTTACATACCATATAGTGAGATTCATCTTGCTGGTTTTTTTCTTTTGCACATTTAATTGTTTTCACTACCAGGCTAGCTTGTACACTTTAGATGGGATGCTGTGCAGGAAGGTGGTGTAGTCCCTGGAAGTATTAAGCACCACACTGTTGTACCCTTCCAGGGCTCTAGGGAGACCTGATCCATGAAAATTTACCTTTCACATGCTGTATATGTTTTCACAGGCCAGCAAAAGTTTTGTATACACTTGACGTACTTCCTGATCCAGAAGATGCTCAAACTCTGAGTGACATGGATAGCCCCAGGAAAGAAGATATATTAATATGTTTCTTCACTTTCACTAGGCACAACCTCAGAGAGAATAGGATCTGTATCCCCTGCTAAAGGAACAGAGTGTTTGGGTTTCCCATTTTTCTGAACTCTCCTTTAATCTCATTTGACTTAGCATGCATTTTCTATTATCTATTATTCTTTTAGAAATTTCATCTAAATTTTTAGAAGACATTTAAGAACAAAGATCCTTTCCTGGCATAGCTGTGGAGAGATAAAAGTCTTGGAGAACTCAAGTATTCAGAAGTACTTTGGCAAGCAGTGGAATTGAAGCGTTACCCCAGGAGTGCACATGGCAAATGAAGCAGAACTGGGAGTTCAACTGAGATTTCCAATGTACCAGTTTAGAGATTTACACTAAATGCTATCAGTTTCCTCAATTACCTATGTGATTGTTATACAACAAGTTTAAATTTTATTCAAACCTGACTCAGGACAGAGTCACATAAATTACCATAACATATTAATTAACCCATTAGTAATTACGTATCTGCATGTCCTCACTCTATGGCAAATATAAGTTGAATATCAGAGAAAATAAAGACAAGGCACGTAAAATGACTTAGCATCTATGTGAACAGGAGCTGATGTCATGAAATGTCACACTTAAGACCCAGTTCGATTTGTTGCCTTTCCAGACCCACTGGCCAGCAAACACACAGCAGATTTCCTCGTTGGTTTATTGTTTGTACTGAGCTTGAGCTGCAGGGTTGATCTGTATGTCACAGAATGGGTCTGTGCTGCATCTGAGACCAGACATTGTACGGACACAATGAAATTTCTCTGTACATAGACCGAAGTGTTCAAGCAGCTATTGTGCTTTGAAACTTTTAGTATGAGAAACTTCTCCTACTAACCTGACCAAAAGAAATAAAAAAAAAAAATCTGGCTTTAAACAATGGGACAATCTTTAAATATCCCCTAAGAGAGATTCTAGTATTGTCTTCCAATGTGTTTTATTCCTCCCACCTCCTCAATATCTATTTGTGCAGCTTTGAGACTTAACAATAAGATACATTGAAACAGATATTATCTCAATATTTACCTTCCGAAAGGAGAAAATATCACTGCACATAGCTAAAAGAATGCTAACCTTATTATGTGCTGTAAAATTCCAAATCATAAAGATTGCCATATTTAATGATTGGTAAAATAGTGAATGGTTCCAGAGACACACACAGGTGCTGTAACGTTGTCCTAACCTCGCATGTAGAGTTTCTCTAATCAAGAGTTTTAACTTATTAAGGCCTTAGAGCCTGGTGATGTGAAAAACTTTTACACACAGGTTTTCATTTTATTTTATGGGTTGAACCAGCTATTTTTTCTCAACACTTGTCCTTTTAGCCCTGCAAGAGGCATACGTTTAGGAAGACAGTGACAAGATATTTCTGTTACACAGTCCTGTAACCAAAGATCAGGCTTGACAAAATTAGGTCCTAATTTGAATTACTCTGTGTCAGTATTCTTCATCCACCCCTGCTCCAAAGATGAAATAACTTCCAAGAGTTTCAGGCATCAGAGGTATTCTACCAAGTTCTACAAAGCATGTGTTTTACGGTGCCATTTGGGTTTTTAGCTTATTTGTCCCACCAGGTGGACTGGGAGAATCAAAGGTATTTAATTATACAGATCATTAGTGTGGGTTCAAGTTCATAACTTTCTTGAGCCTCAGGTTTTCTGTTCCATTATTAGACTGCGGCATTCAGTTGGCAACATGAACCTCCGGGTCACTGAAAAATTAGTTTAAAGGTTTAAGAGAATTATGTTTCTGAAAGTGATGAGAAGAGGATAATGATTATAATATTCAGTCCTTTAAAGAAATAGTTATCATCTGGAATGGTAAGAATATGCATACTTTCCTTACTCCAGTTCTCTTCCATTTTTTTTGGTCTAGATTGTGTAAGGAATTTTAACACCTGAATGGGAAAAGCAACTATCTCTGCATTCTCCAGTTTCACTTTCTTGGCATAAATTCATCAGTCGTTGGTTAATTGGAACTTCATTCATTTCTGTACTTATTGCTTTCAGTATTTAATTATTTTATTGAGTTTTATTCATGGCTTTGCTAAATATGTTTACAATAACTTTCTGTGACTGTCTCAAATACTGCATTATAAATTGCTTGTACCAGATGACAGACTTAAGTCCCTAGGTGCTAAGTCTTTTATTTATATCTCTAAAATCTTCACTCGGTCTAACTATAAGGAGGTAGCCTTTTAGAGATGAAAGGATAGCACAAGATCCTTCTCAGTCTTTCTTCAATTTTTAGATGAATTTGGGGTTAAGCCTTCACTCATTAGCTTCTATATGTCAGGCTGAGACTGTTTGTAGATTTTCCAATTAGTGATTGTATTAGCAGCTCTTTATTTTTCTTTTCGTAGGAGCTTTTTATTTGAAGCTGAACTAGCATTAGCAAAAGTATTCCGTAACATTTGGTCATCACCAACATGAAATGGATTTGAACCATATCTAAGAGTGTCAGTACTGTCCAAGCAGGGAGGTGCACTGCTGCATTTGAGCTGTGTTACTCTCCCAAGCTGCACTCCTGTTGCTTAATGCTGATTCATTTGCATCTCCTGGGTTCTGTCATCAACAGCTATACACAGTTGAAGAACATGGAACGGATATCCTCATGTGGTCTTCTAGCAGAAATGAAGAAAACAAATGGATGTATGGAAGTGTAGTTCTCTCCAGTAACAGCCCTTTCAGAGTTGCCTTTGAAGCTGAAGTGGGGTGGAGTCAACCCACAGAATTTGCTCTTGATGATATTTCCTTCACCCCAGAATGCATTGATGGAGGTATGCTATTACACAAATATATATCATACATGTTCTCTTTTCGGAGGGCAAGGAAAATTGTGGCATTTCATATATCTATGTATATCACAGTTACAAAATCTGAAATATTTTCTCTTTCTCATGGTTCGTAGAAGGCAGTTTTGTGTTTTAGCTAGCAGTTGAACATATGAGCAATTATAGCAGCTCAGAATATTACTGTCACTGAGGGCCTGAACCATAGCTGAGAGGAATCTACTGCCATTTCACTATACTGGTTTTCTCCTGTATGAAAAAAGTCAGAGAAAACTTTACCTTGGGATGGAAGAGTTTTATGAGTATCAAAGTGGTTCACGATTATTTTCAAAGAATGTGGTTAGTCATTGATCTCTTCATAAAATACAAATATGTATCACATTTGCCTCGCTGATATGTTCTTCAAGAATTTACAATCTCACTTCTGCTACACAAGTACTTTATCTATGTAGAAAAAAATTCTGCCCTGTTATAATGTTACAATGTCCTTTTTTCTGTGAGAAAAGCAGAGGTTTAGTCTGCAAACAAAATGTAGCATTTGATACAATATCAGAAGAAAAAGAACAGTATTGATGCAAATACAGATTCTGTTAGAAATATCAGCAGAACTTAATGAGTAAGGGACAACTAGGAATTATTAATGTTAAATAAATGCCAAAATGAGGGTTATAAAAATTTTCTTTTTTAACCTTCCTTTCTATTAACACAGCTTATGTTGTTCAGATAGGATAGTCTGTGAAAACCTAGCTGTCATGCTGTTCAAGAAACTTTTTCCTTCATTATTTTTATTGTGGTAAGCACCTCCTAGAGGAATTAAGCACATGCTGATTAAAGCTTAAAGTGAGATAATATGTTCACACTGGTGGCATTTGCTCAGTCTCAAGCTGAAGAACAGTTTTGTTTATTTTCTCTAAATAGGCTCAGGCAAATAATATTTTGGAATGTAATTCAATGAGCTGCAGACTATGTGCATAAACAGGCTTTTGTTCTACCCGTATTACATTAATCACCATTTTAGCCATATCTTAAGAATTACATAGGCAGTTTCATGCATAGTATAGCATAATAGGGAAATTTTCAAATTATATATTTTAAGTGCCTGTAATTCATAAATAATCATAACTAAAGAAATAAAGTAATTTTAATAGAGCAACACTTTCTAATGACTTTATTTTTCTGCGGAGATTTTCCAGTAGTAGAATTCTTCAAAGTATCTAACTTGTTTCATAATCTATCTCTCTTACAAATGTGATATATCATAAGCTTGGCCTGAAGAAAATTTATTGCAGTTATATTGGTTACTTACAGTTTGTTGAATAAGTCAAAAACTCATGTCTTATCTACATGCAGGCTGTGACTTGATACATAATCTTCTCTCCAGATAAAAAACTATATCTAGATGCCGTTACCTAAGATTGGTTTCCTACTGTCCTTGGAAGAGTCCTATCCTAACAATCCTTGCTGGCCTGGTAGTGCTTGTGAAGAGGCAAGAGAACTACATAAAATCCATGTAATAAAACCACAACTGAATTAGAGCACCTGGCAATGCTTTATTACTTAGAGCTCCCAACCAGCTAAATTGTGATTGCTTCTATTTAGAACATGGTGCCTCAGGAAAGTCAAAGTAATTAAAGACAAGCTGGAAAATAATAATACAGAGAGAGGAAAAAGATCTTCAGTAGTATGGCTATCTTCTGAAAGGAAGAATGTTACACAAAACCTGTACTGCAGGTAATACACTTTTCTTTGAGCTAGGTCTTTGAATAAACATAATGAGCAACAATCAAAGCAGGACTGACTGGATTAGGTAAACTTTCCCACCATTTCTGTTACATAAAAATGCTCTTGCTCAAATACCTACAGCATAATGCTTTTTTACTATTGGAAGGTAATATCTTCAAATTTTACCATCTGAATATTTAAACATCTCTCTAGCAACAACAATTAGTGAAAAACAGAACCTTCTCCTAAGCGCCACTTTGTCAGGAACAGTATTAAAAAGTCAGAGGTAGGTTCTTTTTTTCCTAAATTGCTGTGGTTTATTTTATGTTTTTAAGTAGTCAGTCCATATTAGCCATGAGACTTCCTAAACATCCAAGAATATTTCTGAACGTTTAAGCAAAGTGTGATCAAGGTAGTGCTAGGTCAAGCTGGGCCTACTGCAGAAGTAGCTTCAAGCTGATGCTAATGCAGAGGGGGCTGTCAGTGGCACAGGATTAAGTTCAGAATTCGGTGCTAAATGAGATATATTCTTACCACTTTTCAAGGTCCATGAATTTCTGCTGATTAAGTTGTGTGAAGATGTTATTTTACATCCTAGGGACAAAATAATTTAGTTGTTACTTAGCTGTAACAATCTTCTTCAAATTTGTAAATAACAGCTTAATTTAAAAAACCCACGAGACTTTATTTCTATTTAATGTCTTAATTTTTCAAAATAAAAATTAAAAACCATTTCTATTTCTAATTTCAGATGGACCAAAAATTCCAAAGTATTGAATCAGATTTATATTCATTAATGTCTTTCTCATAGTATTTTCTAGTTCAGCTGAAATAGGAGGCATTACAGAAATTCTAAAAATTACTGCTATACCTAATTTAAACCCTAGCGTTAGCCCAAAGATGTCTAATAACAAAACTTTATTCTGCTTATGAAAATCAGAATACTATATTTTGTCATTCAGTCATTACCAGAGAAATAAACCAGATGGACAAATTCTGTGTAATTTAGTGTGGTAATAGTTAAATACCACTTCTACGTATTGGAAGAGTATTCTCAAGAAACAAACAAACGGTGAACATATTTTGTGACGTCTTGCAGAGATCACCCAAGTGAAATATTTGTGTTTATGGAGGTCTTCTACTGGAAGAAGGTAAATCTCAGTACACAGTCAGTACCAAGTGATGCTCCAGCTCTTTTACACAGTCAAGTTACTTGCTAGGCCCTATTTAGCTGCAACTCTTTGATAACCTGTACCTCTAAATTGTACTGCTTTAAGTAATCGCTTAAGTAATTTTGGTTTATTCAAAAAGAATAATGTTGACACTTTTAAATGAATATTTGGGATGAATCTTGGGTATAAAGAGGAGTGCAAATATCATGTGGCACCTGAGGCTCCAGAGTATTTGAGAAAACAGTATTTGCTTTTCCACCATCAGTCATGCTTATCACCAGTTCAGTTTTAATATTCCTTACTGAAATAATTAATTTGAATAAAATTAAGCTGGATGTGCTTCTGTGTCTATTCTTCTACTTCACCTCTCCTTATCATTCTCTCCTTTTTAATTTCTGGTTTTAGTCTATGTTTGCTGCATAGTTTATTTCCTGCAGTTGCTCAACACTATCTGAATTATTTTCTTTCTTTTCTTCTCTTTTGTGAACTACTTTTTATCAACTTTGATCATTTTATTTTAAAACCTTTTTTTACTTCTGAGCTTTTTTTCGTCCATTCCCTTCTTTACGAAACATTTTTCAAAAAATGTCTTTTTAGGCCATAAAATTAGCATATGAGAAAGGACTGTCACTGTTAAAAATTTCCCACCACAACCTCTTGCAGCATTCCTTTCACCTGAAAGATTTGTCTCCAGTAGAAAATATTATTATGTAAGGATACATTGGAGATAAAAGGGCAATTTAAATAGTGCAAAACATTCAGCACCGACAGGACATGTCATCTCTAACACTGTGTCATCTGAACATGGTGGATTTGTGAATATAGAAAATGCTATTTCCCACATGCTATGGGTTGGGTTTTTTTCTGACGTTGTCATAGTTCTTGACTTCACCACATAGGTTACCAACAAAAGGATTTTCCTCTTAGGACCTGAAGTACAGTAAAATTTTCAGTGGCTGCTGGCAGCTTTCACTTAGGTGAAACATTTGCTTTGACATATCATATCTCTTCCAAGTCTCCCCATTGCTCTGTACTAAAACACAAACTAGACCCTCTGTAAAGGTTGTATATAATCCTTATACTGAGTAAGCTTTCACTTGCTGTGAAAAAACAAATAGAAGAAGCAAATCAGAATCTGTGAATTCTAAGACAGGTTTTAGCTTTACATTCAAGCCCAAGGGTATCTTTAAAAACATGTACAAAGGTTTCCCAGTACCCTAAAACCTCATATCCTCCAAAAATTGCATTTTCAATTTATTTGAACCATCATAAGACAGTCATGGGATATAGCTACATCCATCCCTTTAGATCACCTTTCCTAGTTTTCTAGAAGAGAAGATATTTTAAAAACTGTGAGACAAAGGAAATTATATTTCAATCAAAATTTAGATAGATATACTCAGAATTTTTGGTCAGCCACAGTAAGTAAGTAAGAAAAAAAGTGTGTCTAGCAATATAACCTGTCTCCAACAGCTCTGAATGTCAGGGAAAGAGTATAAGAAAATGGGAACTGTACATACTGTTTTACCCCTATACATTTGCCATTGCCAGCCATTTGTAATTCAGTCTTCCTGAGCCATATGTACTCTCAGAATAATATCCTCAGGTTTTTTCTTTCCCTTTGAACATTCCCCTTTTAACACCAGGGAAATTTTTAATATTCAGAAATTAAATTATATGCTGCTGCTTGTATGAATCTTGGCTTATATTCATGAATAGAAAAGCTGTTCAGTGCTTCCTCATTTGGGTCTTGAAATGTGTGAAACTTTTATTTAAACCTTGGTGATTCACTCTTTTGTGGGGTGGGTAGAATTTTCTTAAGACATCCATAATGAAGAAATCTCACAATAGATGCATGCCATAGACCAAAGCCTGAAGTTCCTTTAGAGCAAAATAATTTTCATTGACTTTCAAACAATAGAAGAATATAAGCAACATCATAACAAAAAGTTGTCATAGGTGGAGGTTCAGGGCATCAAGATGAGAAGGAAGGTGTCCCAAAGGTTAGTGCAAAAAAATAGCTGAGTGGTGCAGAGAGAATCTTGCTGAGGGGCGAGCATGTGTGTGTCCCCGTGCGTCCATGTGTGTAAATCTGTGTCTGTGTGTGTCTGTGTGTGTGTGAGTGTGTCTCCGTGTGTCCATGTGTGTGAGTGTGTGTGTGTGTGTGAGTGTGTCCCTGTGTGTCCATGTGTGTAAATCTGTGTCTGTGTGTGTCTGTGTGTGTGTGAGTGTGTCTCCGTGTGTCCATGTGTGTGAGTGTGTGTGTGTGTGTGAGTGTGTCCCTGTGTGTCCATGTGTGTGACTGTGTGTGTGTGTGTGAGTTTTTCCCTGTGTGTCCGTGTGCGTGTCTGTGTGTGTGTGTGTGAGTGTGTCCCTGTGTGTCCATGTGTGTAAATCTGTGTCTGTGTGTGTCTGTGTGTGTGTGAGTGTGTCCCTGTGTGTCCATGTGTGTAAATCTGTGTCTGTGTGTGTCTGTGTGTGTGTGAGTGTGTCCCTGTGTGTCCATGTGTGTAAATCTGTGTCTGTGTGTGTCTGTGTGTGTGTGAGTGTGTCCCTGTGTGTCCATGTGTGTGTCTGTGTCTGTGTCTGTGTGTGAGTGTCCCCGTGTGTGCCCATGCATGAAGCATCACAGAAAATTCTGCAGCTGAACAGGACTCATCTGACAAAACCTTAGACGGAGTCAAAGATCCATCTCTGAAACTCCCAGAGCCTGAGTGCTAGAAACACTGGAAGGGTTAACTGCCTGAGCTGCTGATACTACAGTGTTAGATCATGGGGAAAAACACTGTAGAGGAGACTTAACTTCTGATTTCTTTAAGTTGCAGAGCCAGGGGAATCACTGTTAGCTTGTCTTCTCATGCTTGCAGTGAAGCAGAAATCTCTCTCACACTGAGTTTCTTGCTCAGGGAGAGAGAAAGATGAAACTCAGGGAGTTTCTTTCCTCAAGGGCAGGAGATGAGTCATGGGGGGAGCTGTAGGGGGAGGCTGCTCACAGAAACAGAGGAGGGGAAGAAGAAAGCAGGATTAGTATTAAAAGAGGACTGGATATACCAGGGAAATTTGTGAAGAGTTTCTTTAGTCAATTAGTTTTTCCCTGAAATGAATCACTATATGCTTTAGATCTGTGTTGCTTGGCAGAGATAGGGCATTTATGCATTTTTAAAGACTGAAATGTGTTCCAAGGCAAAGTACCTTAGAGAGCTTCTTCAGCCTGTTCTGGTACCTTCCAGTGCACAGACCTAGCTGGCGTCAAAAGCTAAAATTTTTTGTGGATTTCACAGAAAAGGAACTGGGAATAATTTTAGGATAAGATAATTGCTCTATATAAACTAGGATAATTATTGGCAATTCCTAAATGCAATTATATTTTGTATTTTTAAATTAATAATTATACTATCTTTGTCCAAAACCTTCAGTTTCTCTCTGCTTTCTTATAACTTGTCCAGAACACTGAAATCTAAAGCAAGATAGATGCCTTTCGGGAAATTAAAATTATTTGGATTTATTAATAGTGTGTTAAAATAGTTTCATTAATATTGAACCTCCAAACCCTATCTGTTTGCACGAAAAAAACCTTCAAGTCACAGAGATGATATTTTGCCTTGCTAAGTTCATTCGTAAAAATCAACATATTTCCTCGGAGAGATGGAGAGAAATAATATTTGGAATGGAATGGTTTCATGATATTATCTTAAAGAGAAGAAAATTCTCAGGTTCTTCCTTGTGTAAAACTTGCTCATCTCCTCAATAAAAGTCTCCAGCTCAGATTTATCTCAGAAATCATATCCACTTCATTTTGTCAAAGACTAAGGCTTCACAGCTTCTCCAGTTTGTCATTGCTCCTAATAAATAAACAAACCAACAAATCCATCACATTAGCAGGCATAGCTAGCAGTTCCCAGACTGTTCCTAGCAGAAATATGGCAAATATTGCCATGTTGCTCTCACAGGTAGTCAGTGTGTTCCAGCCAGAAGCAGTAGTTCTCTGAGCGAAAACTAAATCAAAGCTTGACTTTACTGGCAGTAAACCTGTCTGTTCTCCATTATGTTTGCATGTTAGCAAACTGTGGTCATTTAAAATAAATTCAGCACAGACATATAAAAATCTGAAATCATTGGTCTGTGTTCCGCTTTTTTTAAATTCTGGCTTTGTTACAGGGTTTCTGGGATCCTTTTCAGCACCCTGTCTTCTCATGAATTGAAGAGATTTAAAGATTCAATTGGCCAGACCCAATTTCCTCTTTTTTTTTTTTTTTGTCTTTTTACAAGCTTGGAAATAAACAGCAGAAGCTTTATTGAAACTGATAAAAACTCACGGAAAGATTGTTAAAGTATTTGAACAATTTTAGTCCAATTAATTTTTGTAACAAGGTCGTTTCCTTGCAGCCACCTTGAATGGGTTGATTTCATGCCCTGATCTGATGTTTACTGAAGTGAAAGTGAGGACTGACATCTATTTCAAATTAATTAATGCACTGGATTGGGCCCGTAATTAATTTATACTCTTGTCTAATGGAATCTGTTGGAGGGAGTTATTTTTGACCTCTTTTAGCTACAGTTAATAGGTCCACCGTTTTTATTACATTTACTAGGCAAATTACTCATGCAAGTATATCAGACAGGTTGTTAGTTTTCAAGGGTCTGATGCCAGGCCCATTAAAACCAGTATGAGTTATCCCATTTACTTCAATGGGCTTTAGGGTGAGCTCTGATACAACTGAGGTAATGCTGCCTAACAGCCTGTGTGGTAACTTTATTTCATGCTTCCTGGTGCTGACTCTAATGCCAGTGGCCACTAGTCTTAACTAAAATTCACTGTTACAGGTGATATGTAATTGGGACCTACTCTGCACCAGAGATCTTGGTATTTGAAGAGGAAAGGCAGAAAAGAGGAGGGTAGCCTGGAGGTGTTGCTTCATTCAAATTAAGCATGTTTGTGTGTTACTTGCTGTGATAATCACTGTGTAATACAAACATTGATTTTATATTAGCATTCGGATAATAGCAGTTCTGTGGTTTGCTGTGACTGAATCCCTGTGATTCATGGGCAAAATATTTGCAGTGCCAACCTGTGAAGTTTGCTTTATAGTCAGGAAACAGGATCATATGCTCCATGGATGACAAAGACAATAATACAGGAAAGTATAAGTGTACAGAAAATGTTCATAAAACAGCAACAAGCCTTTAACAAATATATAATTATGTCCTTGACATGGAGCACTTATTGACTTAACACTTTTCGTATTGTAAAGGCTCCTTTCTCCCAAATCATCAGCTCATGATCTCTATTTACTGTAAACATGGTTTGATGGTTAACACATTGCAATAAAAATAAGTGCAAAATAAAACCACCTGTTTGATCTGACAAAAATGAAATACAGATATAGACAGATGTAGTTATTGAAGTTCATGAAGCAGTACATACCAGGTTTTATTTGCTTTAAACACTGGTCTGATTTTTATGTTTTTGTATCTACCTGAGCTACTTAACTTCTCTTAAAAGTATGAAGGTGCTTGTGAGGTAGCACTTCTTGTCCTTAGATTATAACTCAGCCAGCACAGCTGTGTGAGTAAGTTTTAAAAGACATAGGACCACATAGGACCGAATTAAATTGTCAGGTTTTAGGACCTAATTAAAGTGTCTTTTTTATGATATACAAGTGGATGTTATATGCACATTTTTAAACCCTTCCATTAATTTTGGTTATTTGCCATGTGCAAGGTAAAAATAAGTGCAAAATAAAACACTGAGTGCAAAGTGAAATAAATAAGGATGTACTCAGCTTTCTACATAAAAAGTCATGATTTCTTTTGCTATAATGGAACATCAACAATTTACTGCTGTTTTTTGTGTGGATCTAAATTCAGACTCAGTGCTTTGCAGTGCAGAGGTCATTTTTGCTGAAATTGTTTTTGTTTAGTTTGCTTTTCATCTGTGTGCAAATACTGAATTCTTGAGGATCTTTAGTCCTGCTTTTCAGTGATCGTGCAGCCTGGATACAAAAAGCTAAGCTTTTACCCTATCTTCCTTAGAACTCATCATTCAGTAGATTTATCTCCAAGTACTTAAACAGTTTCTAACAGACACTGCTTTTTAAAAAAGTAACCTGTACAATGTCTCCTCCACTCCTGAATACGGTCTGCAAATGAGAGTCACACAGCACTCAGGAGATGAGTGCTGCCTTGGGAACATCTTTTCTGCATTTGGGAAAAGGTGAGGGAAACATTTTCTTGGCATGCCAGTATTAGGCAATTGTTGAACGATATTAAGTGACAGAAACAATGTGTGAGCCATAAACAGTCCAATTTGTATTGAAGAGGCTTCACTTCAGATTCTTCTGTTTAAATAACTTTCATATATACCTACAAGAGGAGAATATAAGACTCTTGGATATGCATAAGTTTAAAATAAGTTGTTATTTCTAAATTGTGTGAGTGTACTAGTGTGTGAGTCAGCACATGGAGGGTGTTTATGACGAATGTCTCATTAGTGCCAGCTTGTTTTTCATTGCAAACCACATTGCAGTGTTAACATGTTAGTTTAATTCTTCACAGTGGCAAGAAAACAGAATGAATATTCCCACTTTTTGGAAAGAAACATGTCAGTAGCAGATACTGCAATGATGAGCTTAAAATAAATAATTACATACATGGTAGCTTTGAATACAAGTAATTAGTTTTGCATTAATGTTGCTTGAGATTTCTTTTCAGTTAGAATTACTTAATGATTTTCTACATTTGCATATTCTTAATTAGCTTGTTTTAAATGTTAGCTGTGTACAAATTAATGTTTTTATAAATTTTCAAAATTTTTACCAGGCACATTTAATTTATAATTAAGAAAAGCATTTATACACTACTTTACATAAAGAAAATAGATTGAGCTTGGGAGTAGAGTTTTGGCAGACCATGGCAATAACAATGTCTTATAGAATGCCATCCAGAGCACAATTTTTCTATTGTATCTGAAACCAAATACATGTGAAGTAATGAACTAATTAACATACAACGTGAGTTAATAAGCGAGGGATATTTTATGATCTTTGAAGTATATTCTCATCTCACGCACTGTTCTGATCTAAAATTGTTTTACTTATTTTCAGGGTATGGCTTTGGATTTTTTTTAATGTACTGCAAACATAAACCAGACCTCAATAAGACCCCTGGTTAACCTTACCCCTAACTTAACCTGGACACATCTTCGCAGCCCTCGGTGAATATTGCACACTCTAATACACCTACTATGCAAGTCAGGAAGAACTTCATCCCGCAAATTATTTTCTGAAAACCAGAGGGAATAATGATAGAAAACTATAGTAATAATAATAACAATAATAGTAATAATAATAATAGTAATAATAGAAAAATAATCATCCCCATTCAAAAAAAGCATTCAAGAATTTCCCTAAATACTGGATTTAGCACAGATTATTTACATGTATAAGCTTTTTATGTGATTGGGACCATATGGCTAAACTGATCAGTGTTACAAAAGTCTGAAAATAGTTTAACACTCAAAACCAGATTCATAACAAGCAACACATTCAAGATTATTGAGTTTAAGAGGGGATTTCAGTTTACAGAATAAATTTGGGTAGAAACACGTGAATAAATATATAATGAACAGGAAATTAAACTGGGTCAGAAATGCTCACAAATGTATTACGAATGCAATCTCTCCTTCAACATAAACAGGCAACCCCAGGAAAGTCAAATGTATTGTAACTGTGTGGGGTTAATTTCCATAGTATCAGAACAAACACAGAAAAACTAACAGAGGACTACGCAAGGACAAAAGAATGTGCATAAGCAGAACTGACTGCAGCTTAAGTAATTTTCGCTGCCTAAATGCCCCCTAGGCACTGTGAGAAAAGGGTCAGAAATAACAGAAAGAAAAAGAAATACTATCAAATATAATCATACTTTTTTTATTTTTTCCCAGAGCAAGTGCAAACTAAAAATACTTTTTTTTTTTTTCTGCACTGTGCAAGATTTGTCAGCACTGTTTCTGTATTAATGGAGAGAGAAATATGTTCTCCCAATGACATTTCGTCAGTATCGGGGCAGAATCATGACTTTATATACAGTTTCTATATGACAAACCAAATTCAAACATCTTTATGGGCTACTACTATTATCTGCTAAAATATGGGACCAAAGTAGAAAAAAGTGCAGAATCTAGAATACTTTTAATTTGTACAAAATCAGTCCGCTATGTGATTTAAATGTCCATAATCAACTATCTAAAACCGACTTCCATAAGCCTTTTGAAGTAGCATAAATAATTTTTTTTTAGACTAACACATTTCTAAAGCACATATGAAACCACAATCTTTTCAATCCCATGTGAAAGTATACATCTTTGAGGCATCCATGGCATAATTCTGAATACAAACAGGACAAAAGATCACGAGGTTATAATTTTCACTGAGTCAATATCCATTTTTGTTATTTTATGTTTACATTATATCCAGTGTATCAAATACATTTTTCTAGTAGAATGATTTAATTTAATAACATTAGGTGCATGAAATAATATCGGGAATGTTTTATTGTATTAATCTTTTCACTTATGATTTTTTGATATAAAGTCAACATGAAAATCAAAAATTTTTAATCTAAAGAAAGTCTATATTAGACAGAAATTTGAGCTCTTTCTCCTTGTAGCTGCCTCAGAAGTAACCAGATGGTAAAATAATGCTAGTATCCTGTTTATCTGAATGCATTAGCAGTTCCTTTATTTGTACAAAATGGTATTGTCATTTATGATGGAGGTATCTTTGAAACTGAGCATGTTTCAACAAAGTCCTCACACAGTAAAACCCCAGCCTGGTATTGCAGAATGCACAAACATACTGATATGACCAGTGGATTAAAAGTCAAAAAATCATGCCAAAATCCATACACCCTTACAGAGTGTCATCCCTCAATGCAGCAGTAATATTTGACATCTGAGGTCAGAGAACAATGCTTGTTTCAACCGTTTCAGAAGAAAAGATGAAATCTACCTATGACTTGTGTGCTAGTCTCCTTTGCCTCAGCCCAAGTCAACAAAACTCCTCCTGTCTTTTACAGAGGTAGTGACATTAATTTGTCTTACCTTGTCTCTAATGATCGTATCATATTTTTTACTCAGCTGCTGCAAATTAACCTAGAAAAGATTAAATTTATGGTATGGAGCTAAACTCTGGAGATTTTTCTCTTTTCCTTGCACATAAAAAGTACAGGAATCCATCACATTGCTTCCATGGGAGACACTGATGCTATAAAGAACACAGCATTAGCATAGCCAGCTCCTTAGAAATTAGTTTCCACAAATAGATTTTATGCTTCCGCTGATAAAATTCAGTTGTAATGGTTTTCATAGGAAAAAAAAAAAGGACTTAAGTAGCTGGGACAATTTATTTATATACGTGGTCACAAAAAGCTTTTCCCAGTATTTTCTTCCAGCAATGCAAGTAAGCATGGAACTTTTTGGGTTTTTTTTTGTCAGCTGTCTGAATTACTTAAAGTTTGAAATTCTAAAAACACATTTTTCTTTACTTGTACCCTGAAAACCTATCTAGTTGTTTTTAACTCATTTGATTCTCTATCACATCAAGCTAAGCTAAAGAATTAGAGTGATAATAAACTAGATCAGTAAAAATTTTTATTTTTACTTTGTAAAAATCTTTTTCCTTATTTAATTTAAAATTGCAACTTGAGGGCTATTTTAAGGCTTTCCAGATACAGTGAAAGACATGTTTCAACAAAGTCCTCACACAGTAAAACCCCAGCCTGGTATTTATTTAAATCAAAGATTTAATAATCTTTAAATCTTTAAATCAAAGATTTATTAATACTTTGGCATTAACCCTTCTATGCATACATGGCAAAAGAAGTAATAGGATCAAAATAAATGCTGAACTTGAGCTTTAGAAGCAGAATGCTGCAACAACAACAATGGAGTTAATATGAGACAAAATATTTTTAATACTATTTTTTGCATTTAGGAGCTGTGTTTTTATACAGGTTGTGTTCTTTTTATTTAAAGAGTTTAGTAACCAAAATCAGCTGCATTCTCAGCAGTTCCTCTGTCTGTCTCAAAGGCAGTATGAATGACTACTGAAAGAAAAGAATCACCAAATATTCCTTTTCTTCTTGTAGGATCAGCTGATCCACACCCTCCAACTTGCAGTGGTGACAAGTTCACATGTGCATATGTGCAGCAGTGTCTGTCCCCCGCTGCACGGTGCAATGGGGCTGAGGAGTGTGTGGATGGGAGTGATGAAATGAACTGTCCCGTGGAGATGCCTGCCACCACGTCTCCAGGCCCCTGCAGGGAAACAGAGTTCCTGTGTCCTTCCCAAGGCTGTGTCCTGTCCCTCCTGCAGTGTGATGGTGTGCCTGACTGCCACCTTAGGGAAGATGAAGTTGGCTGCCGTAAGTTACTTTCATTGTTGTAGTTATGGCAAGGTTTAAATTACCTGCCTAAACCAGTGATGTTTTAGGAAAGAGCAACATGGTGCAGCATAGTGTAAAATTCCTCATTCCCTTGTCAAAAAAATCCTATTTTCATCACATATAATGCATTCATTACAGAGATGCTTTACATTTCTAAATAATTTTGCTTATGCATTTTAATTTCCTGGCTGTCAACTTTGGTAAATGCTTAAAAAAATTGCAATTGTGTTTCTGTTAATATTTGCAAGCATTTCCACATTTTTTCCATAAATCAGTCACCTGCATTTGCATTACCTCTGTAACCTCTGACTATGATATCACAGAAAGATGGACTTTTGCAGTTCTGTAATTCAATACCATTTAAGGCAGTCCTGACCTTTCAAGGATTTTGAAATCAAGTCTGCTCATGAAGTAGCAGGAATCTCTGCCCCAAGCAAAGAAAATAGCTCACAAACAAAACACAAGGACAATGGGCTTTGAAATGTAACTGCAATGAGATGTCATGGAGAAACATCTGAAATAGATAGACACAAAAGTGAGTGTCTGCCTGTTTAAAAATATTTCGTTATTAGTAAATGAACTGAGACCAAATGTATCATTCCAGGAATTTCAAGATAATTAGCTATATAGAATTTAAAAAAAAACAAACAAAAAGAAGCTTTTTTACATATAAAAACTTTTCTTCTTAAACCTCTCATGTTGTAAAACTTTCAACATTTTTCTCATCCTTTCAGAAATAAAAAAAAAAAAGGTAAAATATCAGTTTCCAGTGGGTTAGAAATTCAAGTTCTTTAATATTTTTTATCAAAACTACTAAATATAAGAGCAGGCTACTGCACCTGCCATTTATTTTAGCAAATTAATCTGCTAAACTGACATGGATTTGGCAGACTATCTCTGTAAACCTTTTGTTTAGAAGTGAGCTCTGTGGTTTTGCTGTCAGAAGACATGATTTTGCAGATAAATTTTATGTTAAATTCTACATACCCTGAAGACATGAAGAAATTTTGCATATTCCTTTCTTCAAATAAACCTCTCATCATTAATTTTCATTTGACCTTGTTTTGTTCTCAATCTGTCCTCTGTTAGAGACCTCCACGCTGTGTTCTATTACATGCGCATCCCAACTCCACACCACAGAAGCTGATGCAGAACCTCAAAATGTGAAAGCCAAAAGATTTCCATTATTTTCTGCAGTCCCCAAAAAACTAAGATATGGTTTTGTTTTGCTTGTTCTACGTCTTTGACTTCTAAACAATACCCAGGGATTAAGGACAAATTAAATCCTGGTCTATTCAGAGAACAAATATTCTCCATGTATATTTCTCACCTTTGGGGTTCTCAGTCTGAAGGAAACTTACTCAAGTCTGTACTTCATTGTTACTCCAAAATTGAGTTTATACTATATAAACACGTAAGCAGTCATAGTATAAGATAGAAATACAGAAGCAGCAATTCATGTTTCTTCTCTGAAGAAGATACTTCAGAGAAGGAAAGCAAATCAGGGAAGAAGGCAAAGCAAAAAGAAAGTGATTCGTGCTAGTTTGGAATGAAATCAATGGAAAGATGATTACTGTCACAGCTGGTGCTGAGATCCAACTGTGTATGCCATGAGAGCACAGCATTTAATCTTTAGGTTCCTACTTTTAACAGGTGAAAAGCCATAGAAGTTTGTCAACAGCGGAAGGTCAGATAGAAAAAGTAAATGCCTCAGAAATTTTATTTATTTTATTGAAATTTATGCACAATCTGTAATATTGAATGTTGTGCTAGTAACTCCAGCCTATGTGTACTCTAATAATAGCACAGATTGAGAGTGAGTTTTTATTTTTTTGGATTTTAGATTGATATTTTATCTTGGTGCAGATCAAATCTACCTGCTCATTTTAGAAAACTTCAGTTTAGGAATTACCGACACTTTCCATTTTGTGTCCCATAGCAATTTTATTCATTCAAGTGCATCAACAAATGATCAAAAATGTTCTGGGTTCTGAATTCAGGAAGTCATCAGGGAAAGTTTTTTTTGGGGATAAAGACCAGTTGTCAAAATGCATCTTGCAGAGATTAAGGATAAAACCCAGAAGGAAGCCAGGACAAAAACATTCCAACCAAACAAAAAAACATTAGTCCAGTCCCTACTAAAACCACAGTTTCTACGACAGAAATGCTTTTCTTCATGACTTAGAGATTCATGTGGACAGAATTTCTGGTAGAGTTCACATAGCAGTTAGGTTGTACAATATTATGCTAATACTGTTTTATACCTACTAATGTAGTGGATTTTATTACTTGTTGCATTTAACAAGAAAATTCTGGAACAGTTTTCTGGTTATAGGTGATCTACTTAGCTGGCTCTCTTCTTGCTTTCAGTTTTAGTGAAGGGTATATTGTCTCACCTATTTAGTCTTTTATTTGCCTGATTACAACGGTAAGGGTGTAAAACAAACATATTAACACCAGTGGGATGTATACATTACTTTTCCACAGACCAACATACTTTTCCACCTGCATCATCTGATTGAAGTGCTAATAGCAATTAATAAAAAGTCATTTCTCAGTTTTCTGTAGAGCACCAAAATGTATCTCTTGTAGTCCTGGTAAGTTTTAAATACCTATGAAATATTAAAAAAATTATATTTTAAACAGGCTGTGATATCATTATTCCTTGTACTGGTTTAATTTGCACCTGGAAAAGTAAATATGGATGAAAATTGGATATTTTCACTTTCATATCTTCACTGTTCTTAGTGTCCTCATGCGCTCTTAATATTCTTTATCTCAGACCCATTAGCTTGGTGTCATTGTCCTTAACGGCAAAATTTTCTGCAGTTAGATCCATTGCTATGACTGTTCCCCCTGTAGTGTGTTAAAATAATGTGTAGAAAAATTGACTCCATCATTTTAAAACTGGTGTTTGAATGAGAGTTGATTATTTTTTGTCATATGTTTTTATGGATTTTCTTTGGGATTTTGCAGCATACACTCTCAACCTTGTAAGTTAATATGCACTCCTTCACAAATATTACATGGGAAAATTTGGTTTCTGTGCCATCTGTGCTCTGTATTTGTTTACTTATTTAGCATCTCAGTAGTAAAGTTGTATGTCTTTGAAGATGAAAACTTGCAGAGATCACACAGATTCAAGTTTATATCCTACAGTATGAATCAAGTTTTCTGCTAGTTTTTTAACAGTGAGAAAATAAAATACAGCTGATGATAACAACCATGTTACTTTAAATTTCAGCCATTAAAGATTGTTCCAATGGTTCTCTGTTATGTGCATCAACAAATCAATGTATAGCCCTCTCCCAGCGTTGTGATGGAATTGCAGACTGCATTGATTCCAGCCTTGATGAGTCTGGCTGTTCAGGTACTTCTTTTTGCATAAAAATATCATTTGAAACAAAGAAAGTATATGTTTCCTACTGAATCTTGTGGCAGTCCTCAAACCTGACTAAGGTTCCTCTGCAAAAACTTTGTCAAATTATATTAGGCACAAATTTTCCTGATGAAATTTTGACACAGAGGAAAGTGAGAAAAAGATGAAGAATAATATGCTTGGTTAACATCTTCACAAGTGGTGTTTCTTAAAACCCAACCCTTTGTAGTATACTTTTAGGACCTCTCTTGATTTTAGCTAGTTGAGTAACCCACTTCAGTTAACCCACATTGTTGAGTAATAGGGTTGCTTATTTGCGGGTTTTTTCAAGTGTATTGCAAATCCAGGTTGGAAAATAATCCAAATAGCATTTGTTTTAGCACAGTGCATTTGACAGTTTTCAGGTTTCATTTACAGTAGTTAAATGGTGGAGAAAGATAAGTACAGGACAATAATACACATCCAATATTAATTAAATTTTTTATTAACAAATCTGAAAAATACATACATGATGGTGACATAAATAATTACATCTAATTTCAAAACACCCCATTCAATTACAGAAAGTTACTGCAGCTCTTCCCCAGACAGTAATAAACTCTGGACCAGTTCTGTGTTGACAGCACTCTGCCAGCTTTGCTGAAGTTGCATTAGCTGAGAATTTAACTCTCTCTTTTTATAATTTTTATGAGTTATGTGATAAAATTCACAGCATTTCATACGCATTGCAATAATATAATTCATTATAGTATGTTAAATGTTTATTCACAAACTAAAAGTTTCACAAACACTTACTGGTAGGAAGCATCCATGGGTTTCTTTGGGAGTGAAATGTGACCACAAGTATTGTGTTCACTATCTCTCATAACATCATAAAATGGTTTGGGTTGGAAGGGACCTTAAAGATCACAAAGTTCCAATGCCCCTGAGTTGGGTGGGGACACCTTCACTAGACCAGATTGCTCATGTGAAAGAAGGAATCATACTTCAACATTAAAAATTACAGCTTCTATAATGATGAGAGAATTCATACTTGGTAAAATTGAGTTATAAAAATGATTTTTAGTTAAAAGGAAAATATTCAGAAATTGTTCTATTCTGAACAAATCCAGAATTGTTCAGAACATAAACTAGAAGACTTAACATAAACTAGTAGACTTGCATGACAGGAAATTACAAATCTTCCATTATTTTATCAGAAAGCAGATCTTCTAAGTAATTTACGTTACAAAATTTAATCCTGAAACTGGTGTCCACACTGACTAGCACTGTTATGTGCCACAATAAACAATTTCATTTTGCGTATATCCAAAACTCTTTAGGTCTAATTTGTATATTACCAGCTATTTTCCTCCTAAAGAAGATTGAGGGAATTCTATTTTGATTTTGAGTTTTTTCTTGCTAAAGCGATGTAAAACTAAGCTTCAGTAAAATGAAATGTGATGATGTGGAAATCCAAGTTAAGGGACATCAAGAGTGTTTAAAAGGATATCACTAACTACTTAAACATGTTTTGTCTTTTAAAGCCTGATTTCCCCAGTTCTTATGAGAATATGATTCTAAGTCTTAAAACTCTGAATATCTTTGATAAAAGGATTGTTCACAAAGGAGTGTCTGTTCACCAGCCCTATATAAAAGCTTTTAATAATAATGTAGACTTAGGTACTAACTAAATATTAGTTCGATTCTTTTGGATATTACTTTACATATTCCTGTTGTTTGAAAGTCAAGTAAGTGGCAAAAATTTCATTTCTGGAGTCAGATGAAAATCTCAATTGAGAAAAAATTGAAGCCTGTTCAAGTGAATCATCAGGATTTCTATAAGCTCAAAGCACTCCATTGCTTGTAATATTCTTATGACTTCACACTTCTGTCACCGAGTCCAGGTCTAAAAAAGCAAGTTTTGGAAGCGATAAGCAGCAAAAGGACAGGTGGGAATATTTTGCCATTTTGAAAATCAGACAATGACAAATGTAATAACAAAGAGGGGGAAATTACAATTTTTACCTTTATGTTTGCAGTTTGTCCTGAAGAATATTGCAAAAATGGAGGAAAATGCATTATCAAAGACGACATTCCATTATGCCAGTAAGTGTCATTGGCAACTGACTTTTGCTTGATGTTGGAAAAAGCTGCGTTTGAAAGAGGTGTTTTGATCTTCAGGGACTGCAATGACATTCCATACAAGTGCATTTTTAAAAGTCTCTCTGTGTCTACACTATTTTTATTTACACTTAGTGAGTTAAAACACATTTTGAGAAGAATGGTATTTATCAGACAGAATTTTCTGTAGCTTCCATCTGTCATTACATGAGACAACCTGTTGGCCTGACACCTTAAGTTTTCTGTGTCTCGTGTTTCACATTAACATTTAAAAACACATGTTTCTGTGCCTTATTTGCAGCAGGTGTTGTATACCTCAGATGAGATTTTACAGCAGGCCACATACTCATCTTTGTCTTCTTGGCAGGTATTTGGAAAAAGAAAGATATTTTCCTCTTATTCCCCCCCCAAAAAGGGGGTTAAAAATATGCTTGATTTTTTTTCTGGAAATACTCTCTGCTGAAAAAAATAACGTATGCAATTCTGATGTAGAATTAACGAGCCATTAGAAAGTGCCAGGCTATCTGAAGTGACTCATTTACACAAGATATCACTGTTTCCCTTTGGGAAATTAGGGGAGACTTTTTAAGTGCAAAGAAAGTGATGGTATGTGTTACCATGCTTTTGTCCTTCATGTGCTTCAGCAGAGCTTGTCAAAGACTTTGCCAAATTACTAAAGAAGTGACTGTTTTATCAGAGTAACTAGTCAAGACTAGATGTTAAGGTTTGTCTCCTAGTCAAGAGGAAACACACATTAATAAGCCTGCTTTGTCTTTCAAGGCAGGTTTATCCTTTATTGGCTGAAGAAATGTGATATGTAACATATTCAGAAAATATAGGGAAATTCATATGGGGAATTTCGATTTGGCTCTCAGAAAATACTTAATTACCTGCAGAGTTCCCCAAAAATGTCCAGTATCACAGAACAGAGAATGGTCTCTGCAAGAACCATGGAATTTCACTAAGGTGACTGTTTCAAAATTTCTTTAAACGCACGAAGAGCAAAAGGGGACAAAAACCGTAGGGAAAGATTGCAGATTAAGCAGACTGAAATTTCAGCAGAAAATAAAGAGATTTGCAATAGGGGGGTTGCAATTTGTAGATTAAATCATTGATCAAAAATAAAATTGTTTGTAGGGAAAAAGTACTGGGGGAGTAATTGAGATTTTAATTACACAAGAGAATTATAAGACTTGAACTTCTGTTCAGACTTGCAAGAGAAAGTAACCCAAACTAGCAAATCTCTTTTATCCACAGAAATCAACGACAGTTGGAATGAAAAAATAAATTAAACTATTACTTTCTCTCAGCATTCAGTAAGAAATATATTGAATTCTGATGTAATGCAAAGGCAATCAGAGCAAAGGCACAGGAACAAAAATTACTTAACTGGTAGGCTAACATAACTCCAAGAGCTGTACATACTTGTTGGGGAAATTGGTCATCTCTACTCAAGAATGCCAGAACACAAGTGCATGTTGCAACAGGCTTTCTGAAAACTGCCTGTAGGGGACAGGGCTGGGGAATGGCAAATGGAGAAGAAAAGGGATAGCCAGATCAACAGTCTGATATCAACACCATTCAAGGCTTTAAATTATTTCTAAGGAATTACTTACACATACAATAACTGGAGAGTTAACCATTACTAAGATAAACTTCTCCATGACTTTTTGAAATTCTATGTCAAGGCCTTGAAAAGGCAAAAAAACCCCACAAACGTACCTAAAATAATAAAAATTGTAGAAGTATATCAGTTTTCAATACCCAGAGGGAAAAAAATCCAAAACCAAACCAAAACAAAAAAAAAAAAAAAATCCTAAAACAATAACAAAAACCAAAACCAAACAAACAGCCCCCCAAAACAACAGAACAAAACCAGAAATTATCATGAAAAATACACTATTTTTTGTTCTCAGGTCTTACTCTAAATTTCCTGAAAAAGAAATGATAAGTTTAGGTAGAAATATCTTCCTCCCTTGAGAGCAACTGTTCTTCTCAACTGCAGGATAGGTCAGGAGAAAAAGCAGAGTGTATAAGAGTGAAGGAAGCCTGTTGCACATCAAGGAGACTCCTGAAAAGAACAAAGTGCAGTTACTGCCCTGCCACAGAAGTGACAGAGAAAGAGAGTCTTTCTAGATACCCAGAGGTATTTGTGTGGGGATTAAAGTGATCTTAAAAGTCACTGGGTTTGACTAATACTATTCAGTGACACAGTGGAAAAGGAGAAAACTTGTTAACATATCCTTTTCTCACGATTTTATCTGGCGAAATGGATTCTGATCTTCCCCCATGTGAGATGATTGTGCTCTAGTTTTTGTGAAACAAAACCTGAGTCTGGAGTCTAAAAGTCTCTTTGGCCTCCCTGAAAATGTTGGTTTAACAAAAAATAGACTGGGCAGATCTCAAAGCTTCATTTGATTCAAGGTTCCATCATGTTCCTATAAGAACTGAAATTGCTGCTCATTTTAGGTCAGATGGAAGTACACTGATAGAAAATAGAGTTTCTGGAAAACATTTTTGCTGGCGATAACAGATGAGTTTTTCTGTGTTTTTAATGCAGTGGGGTTGAAGTAGTTAGCTGTATAGACTCCTTCCAGTTGTTTAACATGCAAGCATGGGAACAGTAAATTTGTAGTAACTGCATAGGCAAAAGAAACATTGCAATTCTTTGAAGAGACTGAAAGTGTATAGTAGTCTTTATACATTTAGTACTTCTCAAGTTTCTTTGATGCTGTATGTTTTTACATGTGTGAACTAGTGTACCTTAGATACATATAAAGTTAATGCTTAGGGCATCACCTTGTCTTTCAATACTATGCAACTAAGAGGGATCAGTAGCAGGTGGAAGGGGAGCTCTGACGTCCCTCTGTGAAGAGATATCTGTAGACCTGGTGGGAAAGAGAGCAGTGCATACAAGCCTAGATAAAGTTTCAGTATATGTTGGAGTGGGCAAGAGAGCTGGTGTATCAGGTTGTTGTAATTTTTGTTCACACTACTGAGAACAGCTTCTCTCAGCTAGTGCACAATGACTGCAATAACATCAGTGAGATGCCCAGTATTTGAGAATGTGACTATTGGTTGGTGTTCTGGTGGATGTTCTCAGTGAGAGTATGCAAGTAAATGCAGAGCAATAGTGCTTTGTGGGTGATGGTCATCTTCCTACTTGAACAAAATACAGCTTGGTGGCTGTCCTGGTCCTGCTTGGTATTTGAATTTTTGAGTTAGCTTTGAAAGTCACTTGCATATCAAACATGTTTATCTTATGCTGACTATTTCATGAGTATTTTCTTTGTCTGACAAACTAGATGGAGCTTTAATCTGAAATTCTGTGGCCACTCTGATTCGACAAAATGTGACTCCTATTTATCCTGACTGAGGTCTCTTCTGTAGTCAATGTGCAGCCAAGTGGCTGGTGCTGGCAATCAGCTACTGTGGTTGCACAAGCAAATCATGATAATTTGAGCAATAATGACTAGAATTTTTGCAATTTCAATCCTCTGATTTCAAGATCATTCCTTTGATTATATGTATGCTTTTCCCAACCGTTTGTCCAGTGTTTCTTTGTGTTTGTTTTATTTTTGCTTTAAAGTGAGACCACAGACGCCTGCTGGGAAAAGTGTGTTTGTAACACACTGAAGTGGAAAGGTGAAGCTTCAAAGATTGTACTAGAGTGGAAAGAAAAAAACCACTGAGAACAGGAAAAAAACAAGAACAAACAAACAAACAACCCCCCCCAAAACAAAACAAACCAAAAAACAAACCAAAAACCAAAACAGACTGTTCATACATACTTTTCATTCTCATTCAACTGGACAAGAGTAATACTAAACATGCACATTTAAAATGTAATAAACTTCACATTTAATAAATGTTAAATTACTGTTGAATTATCAGATGGTTTGGGTTGGAAGGAACCTGTAAAGTTCATCTAGTCCAACCCCCCTGAAACGAGTAGTTTCGTCTTCAGTTAGATCAGGTTGCTCAGAACCCCATCCAGCCTGACCTTGAATCTACCACATCTCTGGGCAACATGTTTCAGCATTTCACAAAGTTAATTGTAAAAAATTTCTTCCTTATATCTAGTCTGAATCTCCCCTCCTTTGCTTTAAAACCAATGTTCCTGGCCCTGTTTCTGCAGGCCCTACTAAAAACCAGAATTGTTTAGGTTGGAAAAGACATAATACAATGCTTGACCTTCCCTTTATTTTATACAAATATTTTCAACATAATAAACCAAATTTCAGAGCAGTTACACTGACTAGTACTAAAGAGTATAATGACAGCACTTTTATTAATATCTGAACTGCAAGAAGGTTTTATCCTTTAGCAAAAAAAAAAAAAAAAAGAAATTGCATTCACTGCTCTGTAATTAAACACTCATATTACAGATTAGAAATAATTCTTCATTAAACAGTTTTTAAATTCATTGAATATGTAACATCTAGCTAACTGAGCTGTGGAGATTGGAATTGCAAGGAGTCATTATAAATAGATAATTAATTATGGCTATCTTTGTAGTTGTGTTTCTAAATGCTGATTTGGCCCAAGATATAGAAACTGAATTATTTTGTCTGTTTCTTTTATGAGATAAAAGTAAAGAATATTACTTTCCCTTTTATTTTTTTAGAAAAATAATTGATTTTACTGGGTGATAATTCATTCAGAGAAGGGTAATTCTTGGTTATTCTTTTTTAAAAAGCTACAGGTTAATTGGTCCTCTATTTTTTGCTCCTTTCCTTCTCATTTTTACAGTGAGCTTATTATTGTAAGACAAATGATCTGTTTTAAATTGAAAACAAAGTATTTTATCCTGAGTAGTACAATAGCAAACAGTATTTCACAAAACTTAAAGAAAAAAGAGGCGTCTTTTTGTAGTTGAGACTTTTTTTAGAATCTGGGGTTTTTTCAAAATACTAGCTTCTGGTAAGCACAATAAATTTTTGAGGAGCCCTGCAAAGTGGCATGCAGATTTAAATAATGTCTTGGTAGACTGTTTGCTACCTTTTCCAGTTAAGTATCGCATATGGTAAAGGAGGGAAATCCTACATCCTCACTGGACAATATCTTTCAGTGTGGAACATAGTTTTGATCTTTTGTTTTTCCCCAAACATGTTTGACTTTGGATCTACTCTTACCTGTACTGTGCTACTGGATTTTTGAGGACTGATGGTGGTAGTTATCTTTAAAAGTGGGAGGATTGTTTTAACATCACACAGGATGTCAGGAAAATGGAGTGATAATAAGATTCCAGCCTAAGAAAATGAAATGCTTGGAAGCATCTGAAATGTGATTTGATGAAAATATGAAGTCTAAACACTGATGATGTAGAAACAACAATCCATAAGTAAAGAGAGTTTATAAAAGGAGAAGGTGGTAGTTTCCATTTCAGCTACATTTTCTCCTGCTGCTCTCAGAAATTCTCACCTTAGAGGGAGGATTGCTGACATAGCAGCTGCTGATTCACTGCAGATTATTAACCGTTCAAACAAAGCAAACTGATACTGATTTCACTTCTTCCCTAAGAATTTTCTTTTAGGTTTACTGAGCAAGTGGGACATAGGCAAATTGATAAAGCTATATTGAGCATATACACCTACTCAGGAAAGTTGTAGTCATGAAAATCAATTGTACATAGAGGAGCAATGAAATAAGGATGCAGCGATGAATAAAAACAAAAGCTGTGATGAGTAGTCAAAAAAGATTAGACACTGAAAACAAATGTCATGCCAAGATTTGGCTTTTGGGAAGCAAAGACATATTTACAAACATACATAGCTAGCATAGAGAAGGGTTTTTCTCATACCTTTTCTTTACCCAAGTCTCATTTGAAAAGTGAGGCTGGGGCAAATTAAATAACAAATTCAGGTTACCTGGGTTGGGTAAAATTAAGAATAGGAAGACAAGTTAATGCTTCTGTTCTCCAGAACAAGTTAGACATAATTTGTCATGAAAAAAAATATACAATATATAAATGGAAAAGCATTTTAAAGATTTGCCTACAGGAAACTCTTTCCTAAAGTTTCTATTTATTATGGGTTTTTTTATTTACACTTAATCTTTTCTTATTTGGAAACTTTTCATGAAATCAAGATGCAATGCTCTTGCCTTTTAGTTTTTCATGTTTCTAGCTTCATAGCCTTTTCCAAAGCAAAATCCCATAGGGATTATGGTGCAATGAGGCAGAAACTTAGATTCAAAAATCTTAGCATTCAGTCTCTTTTGCGATAGTTGGGATGAAATAGCTTTTGCTTCTCATGCTGATTGCCTGCTCACTGGATGTTCAGTGATCATTTCACAACACACAAAAAAATGGAAAATCTGTTGAAACCTTCATATATCAGAATTCAGGAAATATTGTTCCTCCGTATAGAAAGATATATGTCAAACTTGTTTAATTAGCTGGGTTTTTTTCATTTTTATTTTCCCCACTTGCACCAAGTGACTTCAAAGTAAATACATTTGGCCAAATCAGTTTTACCTTGTAAGAAACTTGCCGTGGAGCAAATTATCAATGGCATATACTGGCTATTTTTGTATTTAGAAGCACTTTACTTCAAGTTTTGCTCTCCTTCTTCCTCTGCAGATTATGATCCTGAGGTCAGCTCTTTATCACACTGAAGCCAGCTGCCTCATGCAGTTTGCAACTTCTAGAAATTATGAAAAAAACCTCCAACTGACATATACCTTGGTCAAACCTTATTGAATATATAGGGCAGTTTGCCACCTTCTGCAGTGAGGTAGGGATATCCTGTGAAGTTCTCCTGTGAGTGGTCTGAATCAGTTATTGCTGAATCCAGTAATTTCAGAAGGAATCTGTATTTTTTTTTGTTTTTTTATTATAAAACTAAGACAAGGTTGTCTCTATGTAATTGTTAAAGTTTGACTGCATATAATTGAAAGCCAGATGTTAGAGTCAATTAAATAAATATAACTGAATAGAGACAAAGCATAGTCTCACAACAAATGTTTCTGATCATGTTTCTTAGAAATCCCTAGCAGTTGATTAAAATGTAAATCAGACTTTCTCATTTAACTCTTAGGCTCTGGTCTTTTTTGTACAGAAAAACAAAGTTCAAGATATCTTTAAAACTGGAAACAAACTAAGTAGCTTATAATCTTTCTCTGTTTTCCTGAGATAAAATATTACTGTGACAAATGGAAAAAGGCTCTCTTGAATGACCCATTGATAGAATCTGAAGAGCACTCATAGTGAAAGTGCTTATTTTAAATATGGTCCACTGGTCATTCTGGAAAACAAACTGTGAACTACATATTTTCAAATTGCCTCTTAATGATATGTTTGCTGAGTGGGGAGATTTTTGCCTATGAAGAAAATCAGCAAGGAATTTCTGGGACAATTTCTCAATTGGAGAACTTGATGAACATTTTGTACAACATTTTCTTGCAAAATTTTGAAGCCAAAACGTGCTAACACAGCTTTGGGAATAAAAGTACCTGCATGTTTTATTATAAAAGGTGGTTTTTCTACATTATCAAAGTAATTGCAACTCTCAAGATCAGAGGGAGAATTATATTTAGTGTCTGAACAAAATAATTGATGTTTTAATTTAAAGATACTATAATCTTATTGAGAAGGGTATAATTTAGTAGCTACAGTGAAAATTGCTTGGACGTATAATAATGATTAAGCAAAAAAATTTCTCCTCAGGTGGATCAGCAATGCTTAAGTAGCTGAAAGCATTCAACCTCTCTAATAAACATCCTATATTTCTCTTTTGATTTTCAATTCATTCTTTTAAAAGATTCAAAGCAAAATGAGGAAACTACAAGGTGTAGGAAACCACAGCTGGATTTTTATTATTACTAACTATGATGAACCTTTACCTCAGAAAGTCCTGTACACCAAAATTATAGACTTTATTACATTTAAAATTCAGGAAATAGGTTTGTGTCCAGTAAGGAAAAGCTTAGGATATGGGAAGTGTATGTGTAGGAGAGGATGTATTTTGAGCCATGAAAAATTTTTACATAGGAGAATGTTAATTAGTGTTGTATATTGGATGTTTGCCAAAGTATGGAGGGTCCCCTGAAGGGTTACTCCTACTAATACCAGATGCTCAAGAGTAGGAAACATGGCTAGGAAAGTTTAAATAAAGACATTTTTTGTTCTATTTTGTTCAAAACAGGAAAGAATAGCAGTAAAATAATAAATACTTTTCAAAAGAGAGAAAAAACGGAACAATTGAGGAAGTATAAACAAGGATTGCAAAGATTTTTGTGCTACAGCCACTCCTTCACGTTCATGTGGCTGTCTTTTGTCCACAGAAACTTAAAAGCATCTGGATATATCTATTTATAGGCGCATAAATTACTCTACATTTTTTTGATTATATTAAGTCAAACAATAATTTAAAAGTCTCACTCCAAATACTCTTACTTAGCTTGAGTAACAATCTGTTTTCAGATTCAGTCTTCCTTGATTTAAGTGAAAGTGAGAAGCAGTAGTCAGAATGAAACCCAGTATTTTCACTCCCTAAGATTACACCTGCACGTCTGCATATCAGACTTTGCTGCCTAGAATTACAATCAGCTCAGCGTTAGAGTCCTCTCTGTAGGAGGCACCTGGAGGCTGCTGGTTGGATACCCCTAATACAATACAGAATGTGTCATAAAAGCTGTAAGGGAGACTTTTGGAAAACACGTATGTCATGAAGTGTGTTGATAAGAATTTTGAAGTGTGACTAAAATGAGGAGATTTTAGTCTCTGATACAGATAGGTCTGGGCTGAGGATGTCAGGAAAGACGGGAATGGTGGGGGTCTGTGTCTGAGGATCTGTGCTATTGTGTAAATCATGTAGAAAAGACATCCATCTTGTATTCTGTACTAATCATGTCCTGACATTTGGCCTACTCAGTCTGACCCACTAGACACATTGGCGTCACAATGTCATCAAACTATCCTGCACGTTTGCAATTTTCCCTCTTGTTCAGTCAGTGAGAATTTAATTCTCCAAGAACTATACCTTTTGTGTGGTTGCTAGGTGGCTAAGGGATTTCCTAAAACCAGAAAATTCTACTAAATTAAGAACTTTTGAACTTTTCTTGCCAGCTTTTGCAGTGTTGACTGATCTGGAAAGCTCCATGCATTTTAATTTTAAACACATACAAACACTGAGGATTTTTCTCCATGCTTGGAAGGAGATTTTCATGTTTGCTATTGCTGTAATCAGCTACTAGGCTACATCTCTAAGCGGGAAGCAGTAACTATGTGCTGTTCCCACACAGACATTTGTACGTCCTTTGGGGAAAAAGTACACATACCTTTAAGCTAAAATAATTTTGTCTGCATCTGGTGTGAAAGTCATGTTTTCAAACTACAGAAATATTTTTCATTAAAAATATGTATTGGGTTGTAAGACATAAATGAACTTTGAAATGTCCTCTAGAGTATATCAAGGTAATGTGGCTCATGCAAGAATTACAGTGTGGATCTCAACACCAGAGTTACTGCAGGAATAAACTTCTGTGGTGGTTTGCCCCTGGCTGGGTGCCAGATACCCGCCAAAGTCACTCTATCACTCCCTGTCTCAGCTGGACAGGGGAGGAAAAATATAATGAAAAGTTTGTGCATTGAGATAAGGACCAGGAGAGGTCACTGAGCAATTACCATCACAGGCAAACCAGACTTGACTTAGGGAAATTATTAATTAATTATTATTAATTTGTTACCAATCAAATCTGAGTAGGGTAATGAGAAATAAAAACTTGATTTTAAAATGCCTTCCCCCCACCCCAGCCTTCTTCCCAGACTCAGCTTGACTCCATGATAACTAGGTTAACTCTGCAACAGGACAAGAGAACATAGTTTCAAGACGTTCCAGAAGAGAATTAAGTTGGACATTAGGAAGAAATTCTTCACAGAAGGAGTGATTAGATATTGGGATGGCCTGCCCAGGGAGGTGGTGGAGTCAGTGCCACTCCAGATGCTTACGGAAAGACTGGATGGGGCACTTAGTGCCATGGTCTAATTGAAATAGTGGTGTTGGGTTATAGGTAGGACTTGATGATCTCAGAGGTCTTTTCCAACCTAACTGATTTTGTGATTCCTCATTTTCTCCACCTCCTCCCCTCCGGCAGTGCAGGGGGATGAGGAATGAGGGTTGCAGTAACAAGTTCATCACAGAGGCAGCCACCCCTGCTTATGTGCTCAGTCTTGGCCAGTGCCGGGTCCATCTTGCAGCCAGCTGGCATTGTCTCTGTTGAACACGGGGGAAGCTTCTGGCAGCTTTTCACAGAAGCCACCCCTGTAGCCCCTCTCAGCGGATACCAAAACCTTGCCGTGCAAACCCAATAAAACATCAGTCATCAAGCTAGGCTTCAGAATTCAGTAAACTGTAGGAGGTTGAGATTTTTTTTGTTTGATTTTAAATGATGGAGGTGAGAGAGGTTTGGATTTAAATGAACTGCGTACTGAGTTTGTGCGACCAGACTGTGGTAGCTGGAAGGTGGGCTATAGGTGGGGCTTCTGTGAAGAGCTGCTGGAAGATTCCCCCATGTCTGACAGAGCCAATGCCAGCCAGCTCCAAAACAGACCCACCACTGGCCAAGGCCGAGCCAACCAGAGAAGGTGGTAGCACCTCTGTGCTAGCATGTTTAAGAGGAATAAAAAAGGTATTGCATGGATGTAATTGCACTCAGAGAAGAGAGGAGTGAGAATATGTGAGAGCAACAATTCTGCAGACAACAAGGTCAGTGGAGAAGGAAGGGCAGGAGGTACTCCAGACGCCAGAGCTACAATTCCCCTGCAGCTCATGGTTTAGACTGTGGTGAGGCAGCTGTGCCCCTGCAGCCCATGGAGATCCATGGGGATACAGAGATCCACCTGCAGCCCACGAAGGAAACCCATGCCAGAGCAGGTGGAAGCCTGAAAGAAGGTTGTCACCCCATGGGAAGTCTACGTTGGAGCACGCTCCTGGCAGCCACCCGCAGACCCATGGAAAGAGGAGCCCGTGCTGGAGTAGCTTTTCTGGCAGGACCCATGATCCCATGGGGGACCCACTCTGGAGCAGCCTGTTCTTGAAGGACTGCACCCCGTAGAAAGGGACCCACGTTGGAACAGTTCCTGAAGAACTGTAGCACATGGGAACCCATGCTGGAGAAGGTTGTGTAGAATTGTCTCCAATGGGAGGAACCCTACAGTGGGGCAGAGGAAGGACTTCTCTCCCTGAGCAATGTCAGGAACAACCTGTGATGAACTGACTGTATCCCCCATTCCCCATCTGCCTGCACTACTAGAGGTGGAGGAGAAAGAGCCCAGGAAGGAGGGTGGAGTTTGGGAAAGGTGTTTTTAAGATTTGTTTTACGTCCCATTGTGCTGCTCTGATTTTGATTGATAATAATTTCAGGAAATTTATTTAATTAAATAAATCAAGTCTGTTTAGCCCTTAACGGTAACTGATGAGTGGTCTCTCCCTGCACTTATCTCAACTTGTGAACCTCTTTGTTATATTTTCTGTCCCCTCCCCAATTGTGGAGGGGAGTGATAGAGTGGCTTTGGTGTGCACCTGGAATCCAACCAGAGTGAACCCGCCACAAATTGTTTCCCTGAGGATGAGAATACTACCTGACTAAGATGCTTGATATTTTACCTGCAGTGTGTGTGCTTTTCTATTAGCAGACATAGATAACAAATTATCATATGGCTTCTTAACTATGCTGAACTAAACCGTGCCTTATCTTACCCTCTTGCAGCCATGTGAAAGCCAAAACCATGATAATTCTCTCTGTGGTCAGAGAGAAAGAATTGCCATCAAGCCCAAATTGTCTTCTCCATTTTTAACTCTAGTTGTGTACATACTTAGGGTACCCTGGCAGCTGCATAAATTCCTTGGGGAGAGGAATACATCAGTTGTGTATAAATACATGCATTACGCTTAGGCTAACCTCAACAAGTGCCTTTGTTGGAAAATGAAACAGTATTGGAGCCAACAATATGTGACAATGGCTTCTTTAATGCAAGTGCTAGATGAGATTATACAGTGAGGATTGTCTAAATTCTAACATTAAATGTGTTTAAGCTCTGGATCATTAAGTTAGTATATTAGAAAATTATTTTTATTGCTTCATGAGTTTCTTGATTCCACTTAAAACTTTCCAATTTCTTACTTTAATCTTTTTGCCATTCATTCTTATTAACTATTGTATTTTCCTCTGATGAAATTTCTGCTCAACTGAGTTTGGTGGCAAAAGTTGTGCAAATAAAACAAAAAATCCTTAGGGTGGTAAAATGGAGCTAACAAGTTGACTACCTACAGTAAAAGGGAGCCTGTGTTATGCAGTCCTTGCATGCTTGAGTTTCCTATGCAAGCTACTGATAGTGCAGCTTTACATGACTAGTAGCTGAACAAAACAGTTTTTAAGCAGTGCTACATAGAGCCAAATATCCCAATCCTTGCTTTTCACAGAGCAGAGTTCCATTTTAAAAATGGTTATTTCTCCTCTGGTGGTTTCATTTTCAGATTTTAAGTACTCTTTTGCAATCAACTGATTTTTACTTATTTTCAGGTAAATTAAAGTGCACGGTTTGATTTATACTGTAGTCCATCAAAAAAATTTAAAAAAATTAAAAGTCGGGAGTTATTAACAGACTTCAATAGATAGGGAAAAAAAAAGCTTTTATTTGTCTTGCTTTTCTTTATCCTTTATTCTTTATCTTTTTTTAAATCAATATTTTATTAATGTGAACTTTTTGGGACTTAGGAAAATGGAAGAAAGATCTCCTAAAACTTATTAATATTTTAGTGTGTGGAAAATATTGTGTTTACATAGTCATAGAAGTTCATGAAGATTATCTTCCTGCCTCTCTTGCTTTTAGAGTTTAAGGTGAGGTGATTTGGAAGAACACATTTTAAGAGGCGACACAGCAGCTACTTGTTATTATAGTTCTAGTGTTTTAATAGGTGCCATCAAATTTTTCTTCATTTATAGGCTTCTCTTACAATATCAGTAAAGTCTATAACTTTCTTTGATGCTAATAAGATCAGCACAAAACCCCACACACTGAGAGTGCTGTACTTAATGAAAGTAGATGAGAACTATTTTTCTGACAGATCATAAGATAGTAGGGGAAAGATAAAAATGAACATACAGATGTGTAGCCAATGTAATAAACTAGATTATACAGCAAGTATAGCAAATATTCTTCATTTAGTTTTTAAATCTATACATATACATATATACGTACATATAACGCTTCTGCAGCTATCTTTCTAAAACTTTCTGCCCTTAAAATTCTTTTCAGTATGCTGTCACTACATACAGCAAGATACAAGTTTCTGTAAACACAGGAGTTGGTAATATTCCTATTGCTTTGTTCTGATATACAAAAATCATACTGCCACAGAACAATGAACACCTCATTTCATGATGCGACCATACAGCACAATTGTGCATTTAAATATAACATAGAAGTTGTTATATTATCAAATTACTCCTTCTTAGCTTTTTAAAATTATATATTTATTTATATTTTCATCAAAACATCAGAAAGTAAGGACAAAAGATTTTAATAAGTGTCAGAATGGGACTACAACAATGGACCTTACAGTACTTTATTTATCTCTGTTAAATGTTTCATATGGCAGAACCATTCTGTAGTTAAAAAAGACGGTGAAACACTTATCAGCTTTCTCTTTGCAGTCTTATACCTACGAGAAGGTCAGCGTCACTTGAATTTTAGTCTTGTGAAAAAGTCTTTCAGAAACCCTTTTCTTTAATCATCCTGAACTACTCTGCAATTCTACACTCTGAACTTCCCCTAATGGTACATTTGTACCTTGCACATTATTTCCTGATTTTTCATTTTAAGATACATTCTTACCCCTTATATCTCACTAAATTTTTTGCACTGTCGTCACCATGCATTTCAGTTAATGCACCATTGACTCTCCTTGCTTGCATGACTACAAAACTTTTAGGTCAAAGTTCTTCAAAAGTAACTGCAGAGAGGATTTTTCTTTTTTTGTCTGTGCTCCTTCTTCCTCATTGCATCAAATGTTAATTATTGACCCTGCTTTCCTAGCCTTCATAATTTATTCCAACTCCATCTAACAAGGATAATTTGAATATGTTTCTAATATGTTTGAAAATGTTACTGGTTGCTCAAACAGAGTACAACCTTTCCCCTACCCAGTAAACAACAACAGCAATAGATCATCTATGTTTTAACAGGTCTCTGCACCCTTGTCAAAGTCTAGAGTGCAATTAGATGAAACTCTTTATACTTACTGAAAAGAAAGTGGGTTTCTCTTTCAAAATAACTTCATTCCAAATGCTCATGAAACATGGACTGAGTGCAGGAAGGAATTAGGCATATGCTTTCCTCATAAATCCAGAGAATCAAAGCATAGCACAAAAATCTTGCCTTTGACATTTGAGCTTCTTTTACAACTTTTTTTCTTTAATCTCTAGCCTTGTTTTTTAATTGCTTACTTTGTTTCGGTAAGTCCTCACAGCTGATATTGGCATGCAAAAGATGGAACAAATAATTTGGTAAATGTTCAAGATTTTCTTTATTTGAATATATCTTCTTACGTCTACAAAGAATGTAAAAGTAGTCAAAAAAAAATGCACAGCAGTGAACTGTACAATTTATTTGTTAAGGCAGGCTAGACCGCAAGATTCAAAGCTATGTTGATACTTCAGAAGTACACATGTGTGCAGTATTAATCAAAATTAAGCTTTCCCCTTTCTAGGCTGGCTCAAGAAAGTACTTTATAGCTCATAAGATCTTTGGGGAAAAAAAAAAGAAAACAAACAAGAAACACAACACCACAACACCAAAACCGAGTCCAGTACCATGGGCTAAACTCACTCATTTATACCTTCTTCTTTTTCCTTAGAACTGGGAGAAGAACAGTTTGCATTCAATTTAGATGATCTTCAGGATATTTCTTAAAAAGACAGATTTTTCCCTAATTCTATAAATTCTAATTTGTTTAGACTTTGCTGAATATTACATGATGGAATTAAAGTTTATTTAAAAGGTTGATCCCTTTTTCTCCTTTCACATCTTTCCCTCTCAAGGACACGTTAATGAAAATGAGAGTAGAGAGTAGAATCACAGAATCATAGAAATGTTAAGACTGGAAAAGACCACCAAGATCATTGAGTCCAGCCATTAACACAGTCCCACCACGTCTCTGCATGACCATATCCCTGAATGCCACATCCACATTATTTTTTGAAAATTTCTAGAAGTAGTGACTTTACCGCTTTTCTGGGCAACCTGTTCCAGTGCCTGACCTCCCTTTCAGTGAAAAACGTTTTCCTAATATCCAAGCTAAACCTCTCCTGGTGCAACTTGAGGCCATTTCCTCTTGTCCTGTCAGTTTTTCCTTGGGAGAAGAAGCCGACCCTCACCTGATTACAACCACCTTTCAGGCAGGTGTAGAGAGCGATAAGGTCTCCCCTGAGCTTCCTTTTCTCCAAGTTAAACACCCCCAGCTCCCTCAGCCTCTCCTCATCAGACTTGTGCTGCAGGTCTTTCAACAGCTTCATTGCCCTTCTCTGGACTTGCTCGTGCTCTTTAATGTCTTTATTAGTGTTATTATAGTGTTATTCTTGCTCATAGTGTTATTCTTTCTTAAATTGTCAAGGTGAGGAATAATTTTTTAACTAGAATAAAAGCATTTTCAAGTTTTCTGGTGAAAAGCAGAAATTTCATGAAATATTCTTAAAAATGCTGTCCAGTCAGAAAAGTGTCTACATAGTTATTTTTGACAGAAAATATCCCATCTGACCAAGCCAAAATCTTTGGAATATTTAGAAAAGAAGAAACTTATCTTTATTCTTAGACTTCTTCTTTCTGTGTAAGCCTGGGCTATCACTGTACAGACACATCAGGGACATGTATATGTTACATGATGAAGGGGAGAGGTTGTGAGGAGATGAAGTATTTTTTCAAAATATGAATAAACAATTTTTCTTCTTGTGAATGTTGTGTGTCCTCAATACAAAGCATTTCCATCCAGTATCCCATAACAGTCTCCTTTCTAACGTTACCAAAATACAAAAGGTGTCAGAAGACTCTTATCTCTGGCTCATATTGTGGTGTAGTGTAGTGAGTTGACCCTGGCTAAATGCCAGATGCTCACTAAAGCCACTCTGTCACTCTCCTTCTCAGCTGGACAGGGGAGAGAAAATGCAATGAAAGGCTCATGGGTTGAGATAAGGACAGGGAGACATCACTCACCAGTTACCATCACAGGCAAAACAGACCTTGACTTTGGGAAAATCACTGATGGGCTCAGCGTTTGCCAGCAGCAGGTCCCTCTTGAAGCCAGCTGGCATTTTCTCTGTCGGACACAGGTGGAGCTTTTGGCAGCTTCTCACAGCAGCCACCCCTGTAGCACCCCCACTTCCAAAACATTGCCACACAACGTGGCAAAACCACAACGTGTAACATTAGTGAAACAGGAAGCACAGAGAAACTGTAAACCTCACTTTTTTAGCAGTTTAAAAAATTGAAGCTAAGTGTTCAGAGCAGTGCCAAGTGTATGCATTCCTTACGACCAATTTCCCTCTTCTGCAACAAAGAACCCATATGGAAATATTTTTTTGCTGTTGTTATTTTTAGGGCAGTTCAAGCAGCAGTTTCAGACACAGATTTATGAAGCCTGGCAGTGCTGAGAATAATTGTGCAAGTCTGGAATTGAGGATTTCTGAGCTTAGGATGTGCAGCTTCCCTAACATAAAGTCTTCCAAAGCATACAAATTATTTTAAAACTCATATCCTACCTACTTTCAAGAGGCTTTTTGATGAAATATCATTTAAATATTAATAAAGTTCACCCTTTTCATCTATGACTTCATCTGTAACAAGCTTACAATAATGCTCCTTCTCCTCCAGAACTTTTAGCAGGCTTGTTTCAAGCTCTTCATGAGAGGGACTCTTTGGACTTTTGTTTGCCTTGATGAAATAGGACCCAGACATAATAACAAACACAGGAACTGCAGTAGTAAATTTTAAGTACATAAACAGATATTAAGTTTCTACATACTTAGAGACTTCTGATTCTAAAACAGTTTTTGAAAATAAAATCTTTTTTGTAACTATGAAAGCATGATACATTCTTTGCAGAACACTTGGATTTTCTTGCGTTCTTATATCAAAAACTTGAAAACCAAGTTCATTATCAGCACACTTTTTTGCTATTTATTTTTAATGTTACTGCAGCTCCTGGAAGACTAGTGTCAGAACAAGGCAATGATAGATGTACATAATAGTTGGATGAATAGATTCCACTGGACTTTATTTGTGAAGTACACTAGTTTGTGAGTAGACTCAAGAATATTCAGTAAATATTATTTTCAGTCACGTACTAAAGTGAAACTGGAATGATTTATTCTGCCTGGAATCAGTGCTCAACTTTCAATGAGGCTTTTGGGTTTTTGCTCATAATGTCACTTATATGGAGGAATAAATCAGATATCCTAAACAGCAATCAATATATTTTTCTACTCTACTCTTTTTCTACTCACTTCTTTTATGTAAATGTTGCTTTATGTGTTCATTTCTGCTTCCTTAGAGATGACTCTGAACTAAATTCCTTGTAGGAAAACACCGTGATATTAATAGAAATCCCACATCTTGATCTAGGATAGACTTTATGTATCTGTTATCGGTGAATGTATCAAAATTCGTCTGTATTTTCCAAAGAATGCAAGGGTAAGATAGGAATTGATGCAGATACAATGTCTCTCTAAACAGTTCCAATCTTTCCAAATAATTACGCTAAGCTTTCAGCCAGTTCAAGAAACCACAATTATATGCAGATCATAAGGGATGGAAGGATTATTTGCCTTTCCATCCACATTCACTTTGAAACCCTGTGTTTATAAAATGTCATGAGAAAAACAGTGCATTTACTGACCTTCCTTATGATTAGCTAAGCTGGAGTTTAGGGGCCAGAGAACGACTTTCTTCCACTGCATAGTTACCACAAAATAAGTACATCTGCTGTAACTTTAAAAGTGTGGATCCAGTAATGCTTTCCTAACCACCACAGATATGGCACACAGGACATTTCTACAATTCTTGGCTCATGATTCCCAGTGAAGTCACCACCCACAAAGTATTGTCTGTGCAAGTCAGACTTTGGCAGCAGGCTCAAGAGCTAAGGCGCAGACCCAAACCATAAGAGATATGTCAGCAAACAGTTTAACTTCCTTTTTGCTGTGTGGGTGACCAGAGCAACAGGAAGGCTGCTTTTATTGAATCCTCATGGAAAGTAAGTTCTCAAAGTCCCTTTCTTGAGGAAGAAATAAAAGAAGAGTTGGAACGGAACTGCTTAGGGACAAGCTCAGGAAAAAATAATTAACCTTAAAGATAAATAAAATCGCATAAAGGTTTATTCACAAGACAGCCAAGTGCATGAACACCAAGTGTGGATCTCAAGTTAACCCTTAAACCTCCAAGAAAAGACTGATAATCTGAGGTACTAGCAAAATTCCAGTGGTGAAATACAAAAACAATATTCAGTTCTCTGTCTATAAAACAGAGATGAACTCTCTTTGCACTGATGTTCATACAGGTTCTACAATTTGTATATGCCTGCAACAAACCCTGTTTCCACTCTTGCAAGTACTTTGGCCCCACAGGCTTTGTGTTTTTAGATTCATTCTTCAGCACTAAGAGAAGTTCATAGTATTAAGCAAAATGACAATAATAACTGAACCAATTCTTCAGCTGATGTAAATGTTCTTCTCTCCATCTGTAGACATAAAGTGAAAAAGCCAATCAGTCTTACACCAATATTTACTCCATAAATTAGGCAGCTTTTTTCTCATGTCTTACCAAAAGTAAATACTTTGAAATAGAACTTTTTAAAACTGGTTTGTGTTAGGCTTGAAGAGTTTTTAATAATACCCTGGATCTAGTTTTTCCTTTTACTTTTGAATTTTTTTCTTAACAGTCCTTCACAGAGTTAGACATTTATTGACCTGTATAAACTACAACACTTGACCTTGACTTTTTTTGAACTCTGATTTGAAATTTGTGACAAAGCCCAGTCCTTCAAGTACATGTTCTGTTTGATTGGCAGTTGTCATTTTTGAATCTTCAAAGAATCATTTTTTATAATTTTTACGAAAGGATTTCACATATTTAAAATTCTTGGACTTTTCTTTTGAATCTTAATATAGCTGATTCAGTTTTATTCTTTGTTATAATCTTATTTTGCCATAGTTTAAATGTTCTGATATTTAGGTTACTTCGGATACAGCATGATATGGTTTGGGTTTTTTTTGACAGTAATACCAACCATTTTCTATCATGTGAAACCAGTGACATGGGTGTTCTTTTTCATGTGTATTTAGAACAACTCATTATTTTGGTTTTTGGTTGGTAAGTTGGCCTTTGTTCCTCACTTTTTTTTCTTCATAAGATCTTCTGTGGAAATATCCTATACAGTAGTCATGTGGTATTCATCACCTGTCCTAAATATAAAATATTAAGGAAGATAGTTTTTTGTTGGAATTCCAATTGAAATCAAGTGAAGAGGCTCAGAAAATATTGAAATCTGTAAACTCTTACGGATGGACAGCACTTTTACTCTTCCATCTTCAGAAATCCTAACTTCTCCAATATTTGTGATTATATACCCATCTAACTGTTGGCCTTCAAAATAAGTCTTGGAACACAAAATAGGATTATAAACTTTTCTTTTGATCCTGGATATTTAAAAAAAGAACATGAATTGAATTCCTTATAATAGAAGTCTGCCATAACTAACTGCTTAAAGCAGAAAATCTATAAATCCATAAAATGTTACAAATATATATATGTAAATCAAAGCTTGAGAATTGCTGTACAGCATCCCAAAAGGTACTTTAGGTACAGCCACTTAAAAGTCTTCCTTATTATGAGCAGGTGAGAAGCAAATAATTATATTTTATATGTAATTATTTGCTTGTTTATTTTAATATATTTAAGATTAGAGTTCATTTTTTGGCTTTCTATTCTGTCAAATCATTTTAGAGTTTATTAAAAAGCCAGGGAAGGTGGGTGGCAAGGGCATGTGTTTGCTTGAGGCCTGAGCCAAAGTTTGTTCTCTGAACCATTTCAAACAGCTTTTACTCTCAAATGGAAATTATTCACTGTCCTTCAAGTCAATTAATTTAACCTTTCATCAGGTCAACTCAGGAAACAGCTGAATTTTCTGTACTCATTTGGCTCAGTTAAGCTCAGGAGGAGGACATGCAAAGATCAGGCAGTGTAGCAGAGAAATCTCTCTGGTGGTATGTAGATGTGTTTCTAAACTGGTGGAACTCTGAGTGATTTCAAAACACTTCTAAGACCTCGTGCCAGAGTAATAGAGAAAAGATGCTCAGTCAGGCACAAGAAGTATGATCCTGATTATATGAACAATTATGATTAAATTTATTGCTAATACAGCCTCTAAATACTGTCGATGTGTTATATAACGTAAGCAAGTCTAAAGGGTTATACTGTAAGCAGGTTCACCTATAAACAGACAGGTTTGCAGTCTCTGGCCTTGAAGCACGCGCAGTTAAAAGGCAACAAAGCACCTACGTAGTTTCTTTAGAATTATATCTCTCTGGATCTTAGTGCTTTTACTCACCTGTTCAAAAGGGAAGCCCTGCCAGGGCCAGGATCCACCTGGAAGGTGCCTACAACCTCATGAGACCAGTTGGCCCAGTCACCAGCAGCATTTTATACACTTGCAAGCTGATGTGCACCAAAGTCAATCACAATCATCACAGCTTTCCCGTCCCTGGAATCATTCATTGTGCGAGTATCCAGACAGTTCCTTCCAGAATAACCACCTGGTGTTCTTATCTTAGGGCAAATCACATTGTCCATTAGGGCTGCAAGGGGGAAGGGGGCAGGATGCCCACAAAGACCCGACTATAGACCCAGCTCTCTCTCATCGCTGTCACAGACCATTGAAATAAAGAAGGGATGTAATTAGTTAGTAATGGAAATAGGGCAATGCCAATTACAGAGGTGGGGAGAGATTATCTGAAGAGCTAAAAATTAAGTTAAAGGTAGTACATTACTTACAATAAGATGACAGAGGTGTAAATACTTATAAAATATTGTTTTGTTCCAGTATTGTTCCTTACTGTGTAAGAGCTGAGAGAAGAAGATAGATACTGTTTTTCCTTTCAGTTTTCTCTGGGGTGAGCCTGACTACTAGATTTTCCACAACTAATTTTCAGGGAAGGGAGAGAGGGCAAGAGGGAAGGGAGGACGGGAGGAAGGAAGGAAGCCACAGTGTATGCTGTCAGCTAGCTATACTAAAAGCATGCTCATTCATCAAGATTTCCTCTTGTGCCATTCACCAATATACGGTTCTGGCACAGGGCTGCTCTCTGGAATTTATAGTAAATGACTACTGAGCCTTCCCTTAGTCTATTCAGACATAATGACCTATGAGAAAAGGTATGTCTGTGTGGGATATAGAAGTCTTAGTAGACATTGGTCACAATTGCAAACAGAACAGAAAAACTCTGTATCTTTAAACTTCTTTTTATCCTGATACACTAAGGAAATGAGGTAGTACAACTACTGTTCTTCTATTTGTCAGACCATGATTCTTTCCACCTAAATCCACATTTAGCTGGTCTGTCAAATTTGACCAATCTTGACTAGAGAGAGATGTCCAAGATGTGATATCCCTAGAACATTTTAAAAAAAATATGTACTAAAGAATGACCTGAAAACCTTCTTTTTAGTCCTCTGCTGTCTTTAAGGCAAAATGGCATCATGAGCCTCAGTAGTTATCTATCCCTTTTGCCCTGCATGTATTTGCCAACACAAATCTCATGACACAGTGCTGTCTTGTCCACCAGCATGTGCTCATGTGAGAGAGTTGACAGTAATGTAGAGATCTGGAAGAAATAGGCTAAAGGTGGAAGAAATCATGAGGACATGAGTAATTTTATGGAGTGTACAAATGGATGGGAGCACAGAGAAAACTAGGCATCATTAAATCAAATGTTAGCAAAATATACTTTTATTAAATTTGCTAATAATCACAATATGCAGTCTAATATTTAAAGCTATTAAAGTCTTACATAAAGACATAATTTAGAGAATAATGAAAACGTAGGTTTTTATCACTTGTGCTGTATATTAAAAAAAATATTTTAAAAAGTAAGTCCCAAACATGGGCTCACAGACAAAGTCAGTCATGCAGGGTGTTTTTCTCTGTTTTCCACCTTTTCAGACAAGCAGAGGCAGGCTCAGACTCCTGCTGCTTCATAGCAACTGCATGTCTCCTCTTGTACTTGTGCATGGGAAAATACCTGCAGACACAGCTGCTAACGTAGCCAATCATTTTGACTGGATGTTTTACCAAATTGTAACACCCAAAAGATGGAAATCCCTATAGGAAGCTTTAGTTCTGTGGCTGGCAAGGTTGCAATATATTATGATCTACCTTGAGGTCAAATTCAGGCCAAGAAAAAGAATTGGCTTTTTTTTCTTAATAATATTGTTATTTTTTGATCCCATGAGATGTACTTGCAAAATGCTCTATCTTAAAAGTGGATGTGTCCAGACTAAACACAAAAAGGCTTTTAAACTAAAAGTCAGCTTTTACCGGAATCTGAGTTAGAATACTATTTAAATTGAGAAACCTCAGTGTGACTAGGAACAATAGAGTAGAAATAAGAGCATTTACTCAGGGCTGTCCCCTTGCCTACTTGTCCTCACAGATGTGTTCTCACTTCCCTGTTTGTTGTGGTCAACTCAAGACATTTTCTGAGTAACTGCAAGCTTTGCTCCTTCTCCTGTTCCAAAGAAACATCCCCTTGGCTCTAAAGGCCGGTCTGTTTCCTCTCCCTACAGTGGTTTCTCAGTGTTTTTAGGTGAAACACAGGCCAGAAACTTTCCAGTGTCTCCCTGTCCTGCCCAGCCTGATTTTATCTGCAGTCTCTGCTCTTCTCCCCATCTCTCCTCTGGCTGGTCAGTAGTTTCCCAGAAAGAAAACAGCCTCCTTTCTCCATCACGATGTTCAAGCTATCACACTAAATAAATGAATTTAACATAAAGCTGAAACTTAATATGCATACTTACCTATGCATACAAACAGGCTGAGATTTGCAGAATTTCAGTATGAAAATCAAGCATTGACTGTCCTAGATAAAATGGCAAGAATGGACAACAAGTTAGCCTTGCATTATCCTATCCCTATTTCACAGCTCTCTACACGTACTTGGTGCCCACAACGTATCTTCTGAGCTTCCATAGTTTAGGTCCAGATGTAGTTCTGGTGGTGAGTTGTACTTAATATCACAATATAACCAAAAAGTTATACTATACAAGTTTTGGTTAGAGAAAAAGGGTACCATAGACTACTGAACACTAACATTTATACTATTTCCCAAGAAAAAGGACAGAAAAAAATGGGCAGGAAACTTTTAGATGACAAAACTGGAAACTGTAAACAGGCAGGTCATCAAGTACCTCACAAAAAGAAGGATAAAGTTCGGGTTACTCTTGTTTTTACATTAACAGTATCAAAAAAAAGTGCTGCGAAAAAAATCCTTCTAGTAAAAAAGAAATTGAAAACATCAGTGTCTAATCTCACTCAAAAGATAGCAAATTATCGTATGCAAATAAGCTCAGTCTCCTTTTACATATTATAGAGTTGATTACCTCAGGTTATATTTGAGAACATATATGTAATAATATAATATATTATAAATTTATTTACTCTAAAAGAAGAAAAGGAACTGATGTACATTAATGTGATACATTTCTTATTATAATTCTTTGAAGATATTTGTGAAATTAATTTATCTTGTCTTGGTTTTCAGCTATTTGGTGTTGAAGAGTAAAGGCAGGGCATTGTATCAGATTTGTAACAGACTGTTTCAAGCCTAGTAAGAAAAGGAAATCATCTGCTAGGAACTCTGCAGAAAAAAATATACACTTTTTATTCCAAATAGATGAAAAATTGCAATGTCCTTAGATGACGAGAAGTGGGTTAATGAAATCACTTTTCCAGCTTCATAAAAGCTGACTTCAGCTTGCATAAACATCTCAGTCCTGTGGCTTTACAAAATGTAAATCTGCCCCTTTATTGATACAGAATGTTTGTCATGGCTCCCTGCCACTTTGTCCCAACTGCTGACATAAAATCATCAGTAGAAAAACAGAACATAGCAAGGATTCTTTGATCTTACAGATTTTTAGATACTGCCTCTCTCTGTCAGGGTTGTTGACCAGCAATGCAGGCTAACTAGGCTTTTGTTCTGCCTGGCAGTACATGCTAAAGGAGCATAAAGGCTGCTCTGAATTGTTGTATTTACAGTGAGTCATTGCACAGTAGTTCTAACATCAGGGGAATAGTTCTCATTTCTTTATCTGTACTGCATATTCTGTGGCTGTAACCAAGAGGAGACTTTATTGAATGGATGTTGGAAGCCTGTTAGAAAATTTTCTATCATTAGCTATAGCTCACCATATGTTATTAAAAATATGTGATAAGTGAAAGATCACAGGAAAGATTTTGCTTCACTAAAGTGCCAAGTATAACAGTTGAAATTAGCTCTTCTATGAATTAATTCTAATAAGCAACATTTAGACCTATCTATTCTCCTCAATAAAAGTTTCAAGAATGCACTTGGAGTTCAAATTTCTCTTCATGTCAACAAATAGAGTAGTATTAGGTGCTGACATTTGAAAGTTTAAATACTAAGAACAGAAATGATGATTTAGCTATTCATAATACAATTTGGGGGTTTTCTGTTGGCTTTTTTTCTTTTTTTTTTTTGTTAGGTATTGTGAATTACCTCTGCAGTATGCCATGATTATAATCATGTTGCAATGCTAAACACTGAATACCAGAATTAAAGCTTTAGATTTGGGATGGAGGTGCATGGCAAGTTTGTGATCTTCCAATTAAATATGTACCTGAACAGGTATACCTGAGGGTTTGAATTGAAATTGCATGGGAATCCTCAGTTCCAGCTTCTCCTAAATTCTCAAGTCTTGACTCTGTAACCATAACAACGCTTAAGAGAATGTAGAGCTGGAAGAAACGTTGTGAGGAAATTATTTTTATTGCATCTAAAATGTCTTAGGTCCTCATAAATTGTTTAAAGGTCATTCCTCTGAAGATTCCATAAATTTAACTTGATAACAAGAAACTAGAGAGAGAATTCCCTAAGCATCTGTGAAATTCATCTCTAATACCTGCAAATTATGCAGAGACAACATCCCTGCATTATTTTCTATGAGCCACACAGCTGAGTGTAGAACTCATTGCAGAACTTAAGTCTTTTCTGGGTGTAGAACTCATTGCAGAACTTAAGTCAATTCAGAGTGTAAACCAGTCTCTCTGGTACATGGATGGTAAGCAAAAGAGAAGTTTTGTGCCCTTTTTTATTTGGCTTGGGGTTTTTTTCATATAGGCATACATTTAAAATACAAGCAAAATGTTTTAAAGAATGTATTTGTGTTGATGTAATCTTAGCCTGTACTTGTGCACCTCCCTGGTACAACAGTGAGCAGCAGCATTAGATGTTATTGTACAGTGTCGTCCCCTGTGCAAGCAGATAAATTTGGGACTGTCTCAGAATGACAAAATGATTTATAATCTCCAATATATACAACAATCCACCTGCCAGGAGCAATGCCTGGTGTTGGCAGGCTCTGGTTAAAGCTGACTATTTCAGCTGATAAAATGACTAAACCAGTGCTGAAAAGGGGCAGCAGAAAAAGAAAGAAAATAATTTTTTAACTTTTTATTATTTGTGCCGAGTGCGTAGTATAATATGGTCAAAACACTTCCATGGCGTAAGCTTTTAAAATAACTATGTAATTTCACCTGGACATTGTAGATTCATTCACACAAAAGCTATTCAGAGGGTAAACTGCAGTGAAAAGCAGATACATGAACTGACTAATATAAATACCTATTATTTCTTACTTATCTATAGCGTAGATAATAAAGTAGTATGTAGTACTGTTAGTATTATTGATTAAAAGCAATGAGGCCAAACATTAAAAAACAAAACAAACAGAACTCTCTATCAAAAAAACAAACACCTTGAAAAAACTCAAAACAGACAAGAAAAAATTAACAAACAAAATCAAAACCAATAATAATAACAATAACAAGCAGACAAACAAACAAAAAGAAAAAAAACCCATAACAAAACAACAACAAAAAAAACCAAACAAAAAACCCCAACACTCCAGAAAACCCAACCCATAATCTAGAAAAAACAAAGCAATTAAAGGATGGTCTCTGTGGTAAAACACAGGCACTATAAATATATTCAGATCTTTTGTCAGGTTTTCTACTACTACAGAATTCTATCTTCTCTATCACGGCCTTATAATTTAAGCAAAAAGCTTTTTTTCTGTGAAATGAACAGGTCTCTTCTATAATTTATTGCATTATTTCCTAATTTTGTTTAAATGTGAAATTAGTGCTGGTTTTGAAAGCAAAATAATTTTGCTACCAGCTGTCAACACAGCTGCATAGCCAGACTTTCTGTCATGTCATTCCTTAATCTCTATTCAGCCCTCTAAAAGTTGCAGCTAAGGTCTATATTTGAGCCACAGACATGTAAAACATGTTTTCTAGAGGTTTTGTTTCTCTATCTCTTTCTCACCTTGACCTGTTTCTCTCTATATTCTTCTCTTACTTGGAGTGTTCTTCAAGAGCAAATCAAACACCAGCTCCAAATGCTCATTCCACAAAGAGCAAAAGGGAAGGAGGAAAAGAGTAGAAGAGAAATGTAAGAGGGTCAAAGAAAGAAAGACGTGTAAGATTGGACACAAAGACAAAAAGGAGGAAGAAAGAACTGGGAAACAAGATGGATAGCAGTCTGGCATGAAGGACTGCTTCTTTTCTGTCAGCTGATTGAAGCTAAGGTGTATCTCTTCAGTGAAACTTTTCACTTCGCTTCGACAGTTTAGGTGCTGCTGTACAGATACAGACTTCTTGAGTAGGTTCACTTCACATGACAAATGGTAATGTGTAATACTTCAATCTCCAAGGTTCCTTAGAGAGAGAGAAGGTGCAGTTTAGTTGCTTTTCTCACTAGTGAAATGCTCTACATGCTAAGCACATCGCTTGGAGTAACTGCACCAAACTTCCCTCAGCTGACAAGGTGCCAGCCCGGTGCTCATATTATCCCATATTTTGATTCTAGTTCACAAAATGACTGATTTTTCACTGGTTTATCCAAGCTTAAAATGAGAAGAATATCTTAGGGGAAAAGTCATTTATTCGGAGGGTCACTTTTTTGCAGAGCACAACCCCAGAAGCAGTGGGCTGAAACAGAGGACTCAGTTGTAATTTGGACTCTTATCTCCAGTCATCAGCAATCAGTGTACCTACTACATTGTTTCAAGTTGTTTTTTTCTCTGTTGTGTAGACGTCTCACCTCAGCACCAGTCAGAATTAAACAACATGTTTGCTGGTGGCTTGACCTTTAAGTAAAGCAGGGTTGAAATACTGGTTTCGTCCTAGAGAAAATTTTATTTTAAAAAATCACTTCTTTTTCTTCTTAAAGAAATCTTAACACTTTAAATTTGTTTGTTATCTAGCTAAGTGAATAGTCATTTCCCTGCTGAATTTAGCACCATATTCTTCCTTCAGTGACAGGAGCAGCTTCCCAATTTGTCCCACTGGAGCTTTTAACTCAGTGATAAGAGTAGTGAAAAATCTGTTATTAGAAAACTATTATTTAAGAAAGTGGGAAAGGGTAGCATAAAAAAGAGTGTAATTGTTTAAATGGTGGATTTCAGGTCTGACCGTCTCCTGTGAACACATACTTCTGCTTCATTGCTGTAGCTGAAAAAATCTATGCCATAAAACACAGTGCATGTCACTACCAACCTTCAATGAATTCTGCTGGGGCCTATTTCATCAAAGAATAAAGGCACAAAAGCAAATGACATAGCAAATAATTTCCATATAGGTCTGCACTTCCTTATGATAGGATTAAACACCTTTAAAAAAACTCTGTTATGCAAGATTATCAGACACTGGTCTGAAATCGAAAGAATTTTAGGGAAGCCATAAGGTAATTTGTTTTTCAGATCAGTGTAATTCCCATCAAAATAACTTGAAAATTTTACTGTGCTCTGAGGTGTTTAGGCTAGGACCCAGAAAGAAATCAGGCAGATGAGGCAAGTTTCAGGTACTGACAGAATTTCTTTAAAATTTAAATTCTCCATGAAATATAAGCTTTTTTGTGTAACAACTAATTTCAGTGAAGAAATATTTGCTCTGAAATTTTCCAACCTCTCTATTTAAAATGACAGGCATTAGAGAAAGCATTTACCCTTCCCCGATTAATAAATGGTTTGCCTGCACCTAACAGGAAGTCATTCACAAGCTATCCATGATACAAAGCTCACCTTCATGCTCTTAATCTAACACCAGAAGTTATTTGTTTTCTGTTTCAACATATCACAGCAAACATTAAGTGTTTTTCCCCTTGCCTAGCTGTGAAAAAGCTAAATGTACCTTTTTAATCTGAATTATTCATCATGACACTGTTATAGACAATGGTAAAAGACCCAGTGAGGATTGGTCTCTTTATTTCACATAGTCTAAGTTTGTCCAAAGTGTCTCTAGATACCTCCCTTTTCAGGTGGTTAATGTTAAAATTAAGTCCCGCTCTAAGCCTTAAAACTGGCTACCATAGTTTCATTGTGTTTCTCTATAAAAAGCAATCAGGTACACTGACCTAGTCCTTCCTTATAACAGTTCTCCTATTCAACTCAGGCTGTAATTAGAACCTCTCATTGTGGCTATAAGAGCAATGAGTAATCAGTGTGTCATGCTCGGGACCTGGGAGTAGCTCCCAGCACACACTAAAGAAAAGATACATGTAAAAGATAATGATGCCAATATATGAATTTTCTTCCAAATTGCCATCAGTTATCACATTGAGCTCTGCAATCTCTGAAGAGTTTCATTCTCTGATTCAAGGAGCTCTCTGTAGTACATATCATTGAGTTTTTGGCTTCTAAGACTTGCTGTGGCAAGGACTCCCTCAGGTCAGCTAAGAACTGTGTGACAAATAGGTTCCTTATTATTAGTTTAAAATGTATTTCCTTTCAGTTTGATTGAACGTTCTAGAAGATAGACAGCAACACACAATTTTTCTTCCATTTACCGTATATCATTTTGTTTACCTTCAGCATATCTGCTCCCACTCATCTTCTGTATAAATTAAATCTGATCTTTTCAGTCTCTGCCATATGACTTTAATCACTGTAATCTCTAAAGTCTTCTATCTTACTCATTATGCATACTGCATGCTTTTATGATACAAAGTGAGCCATTACTTTCCTTGAATAATCTATGAGGATGCATAGATCTTTTCTCAGAGTACTTATAGTTCATTTAGAATCTGTTTATATCTCATATTGCTCTCCTTCACGTTGATTTGTTTGTATTTGCCAGCTATGAATTTTAACAGTTTTCAGAATAGAAGCCATATCTAGGTCCTCAAATCCATGCCTTTGTTATCATACACAGTCAGTCACATCCCATAATTCTATTCAGAAGTTTAGTTAGCTTTCTTTTATGACCAGCTTTGGGGAGTTCTTGTTCCTCTCTACCTTGCTGTGCTACTGGGACTTTACAGCACCTGAGGATCTTTGGAGTACGTGTGCGAAAGGATAACTACTTTGCTGAAGTGGAGTTTTCTTCTTCCTTCATAATGGAATGAAGAGTTGCTGTTTTCATCAAGAGTCTAGTGAAGCTGAGTTTGCATAGTACTGATTGTGAAGACTAGTGAGCAGAGAAACTTCTACGCTGATATAGCAGAGATATGTAAGGTCTGTTTTCTGCAAGGAACTGGAGTTGTGGTTTTGGTGGGTTTTTTCCCTTGTATCCTCCGACACCACTCCTGGAGCAGGCTGCACTGCAATACAGCAGCTGTACTGCATGTAGGCATACATGGCACAGCTCCCAAACAATGTCAGCACTCGTGTGTACTGTTCCCCATGTAATGTACTATAAACAGCAAATACATTAGAAATATAGCAATGGCCACTCTGAGGTCACACTGAAGGTACTGGCTCACTGCCTGGTAACAGATTCACAAGAACAGTCTCTAAAGGATATTGAGAAGTGTACAGTCATGTTCAGAGAAATATATAACTACAATCACCCACATATTACTGCCTTAATCTACTTACTATTAACATCATATACACTAAATATTTGGCTGAATAACTTTTGGTCATTCTGAATACGCACAAGACATAACAGATTAGATTTTCTATAAAACAAAATTTTCTGATAAAAATAGGAAAAGGAGCTGTACTTGGATATTCTGAAATGAAGCAGTGTATCAGGCAGACATGTTCTTGTAAATTAAACCTGCTCTGAGTGAACATGGAAAACAACAGACACCTTGTCTGGTTTTTATTTTTCATTCCGAGTGACATAAGCCACAACTTCAGGCACAGGATGCAGCAACACAGGCAATGCTAAGTTCTTTCCTCTGCATTACCAATATGTATTTGGGGAATAATGAGTTGGAAATCCTGGAAGCAAATTTGAAGGGTTAACATTCTCCCTTCCAGGGTGACTTTTCCATAAGAACTTGCTAACAGCAGAAGACATTTTGTCAGGCAGGATAGATTAGGATGTGCACTGGGATGGAAGTATTCAAGTGCTGTTTCATCTGTCTTTCTCTGTTGCTCCTCCTGTTTCAACTATGAGGAGTTTCCTGTCTTAATGGATTGCAATGGCTATATCTGTATTTCAGATAAGCTTAAGACTTGTGTAAAATGTGGTGCTGTTAATTAGTCAAGATGTCATTAGTCCAAGGAAATTAATTGTACATAAATAATGCGGAATTTCAGCTTCATGGCTCAAGAGATAAATTCAGAGTCTTTTCAGAATTGTCTGTCTTAAAAATAAAGTAGCAGAAGAGGATTATTAAGGAAGCTCTTCAAAATTCCCATTACCCTGCTAATGAAGATTTAACACACAGCCGAGAAGACATGGTTGATCTGTACTCCGTAAGGTCCTTACACCACAACAGCATTGGCAGCTCTCATCAGAGAGAAAAGTAATCATAACTTTGAAGAAGCAGCTTATCAGCCTCCCAGAAGTACAGTCCATGCTCAGCAATGGATGGGTAGTTGAGAGTGTTCTCCTTCATTATCTGGACTTAAGTGGGTCATCTCTTGGGTGCATGCAGAGGTTTCTCTGACCTACCTGGAGCTGTTAGAGTAACTAAAGTTCACTTCGGGATTGATTGTCTCAAGGATTGCACCGTACAAAGGTCAAGTTTGACTTGATTTCTTATAAAGATGCCTGGTATTATTACTGATATTCACTGATACAGTTTTGCAGTAACAATCAAAGGACCAGGTCTGAGGGTTGAGACTATTTTATTGTGATTGCAAAAGCACCGGAATATGTATTCTGTGCCCTCAGTACAAACACCTAGGCAAACCTCATCCATCTCCTCAAAATCACTGTAGACTAATACCATGATTGCCCACACCACCTTTTTTTCCCAATTTCATTCCTCAATGAAAAGAGGGACTCTTCTAGTATTTTATCAACTGCCTCATACCTCATGCATTGGACAGAGTATGAAGCCTGCAGGAAATGTCAATAGATGAGAACATCATTTCAACACCCAGCTTACACAGCTGCAAAGGACTGCACAGGCAGAAGGCCCTGGGGAGTCAGACTCAGAGAAGGGGGTACAGGCATCTCATTTCTTAAGGCTAATAGGTTCTGTGTTTTGTTGTGTAAGTTATGCATAACTTCTAAAATAGTTTGATTGGTTGGTTATTGCCTGCAATGGTTTCTGGATTTTGTTAAATATAAAATCATATATAGTGGTATAGCATTTTCAAACCTGTAAAAGATTCTCAATCTTCTGGATTTCTTATCAAAACCTCCAACTATCCTATAGAAGACCATGCCTAAAATATTTGTTTGTTTTGAAAGTACCGCTCAGCTTTCTAGAAGAGTGAAATAACTGGAGTAGTTTGATAAAAATTATTTATATTTTTTTTGCCTCCATGGTCTAGAACTGTTCTCTTCTCTTCTCTAATCTAAGTTATTGGCAGATATTGGTGCCAGAAATCTCATTCTATTGTCTCCTCTCAAGTTAGAGAGTGATTTCTCCACCACAGCTATCACTGTAATCAGCTAGAGTTTCTACAGATGATAGATATAAAAGGAACAAAATCTTGTGAGACATCTATGAAACAAGATTGTCTTGAATATTTAAGACAAGCTTCCCTCTATTCTGGGCACAGAAATGCCTGGCTTAATTAAAAGCCAGAGGCGGTGTTTGTATCAGCTGAGAGCCAAGGATATTAGTGAGCAATTTTCCCATGTTTTTCTTGGAGCCTCACTGAAAGTTGCAGGCTTCTAAACTAGCTGTAACTCTTACTTTCTCTTGTCTTTTTTCTTTTTTTTTTTTTTTTGAGAAGATGGAATTTTGTTAGTAATGAAAAAAATCTTATAAAAAGTTGAATGAATCTCAAATTATAACCCAGATTTTTGAATAGTCTTGTATTTTACCTCGGTGGCAGGGATGATTGCTAAGATCCCCTGTCAAAGTTAAAAAATAACAAATAAATTAATGTGTGAAGATACATGTGGGAGCACTTAACCAACTGATACACTCACTCTTCAATTTTTTTTGTTGTTTAGCTCTCCTTTTCTATCCTGGTCTTTAAGGTTAGCTATGTTGTCTTTAAGGTTAGCTATGTTGTCTTTACCATCTTCATCTTTTTTTTGCCTTGACTCCTCCCTCCCCCTATAAAATAGTCCCCATGCTTCATGTTTTACAATATTTTACCCATCTATTTGTTTTTTAATTTGTCCTTATAACTTACCAAGTTCCAGAGATATTCTCTTTGGTCCACCTCAATCCACTTTTACCCTTTTTTTTTTCTCAAGCAATGTCACTGACACTTACGGGAACAACCTAGATGGACACAGTGGAAAACCATGTCACTGGCCAAAATTACACGTGGATCATCTGACATCAGATTCCTAAGTGGTGTGTGTCGTGTAGCATTCAGAGATTTGAAGAGGAATGAATGGCCACCCCAAGGGAGTTTGTAGTTGATTATAAAATCTGTGTGCATAGGAAGATAAACTAAAAGATGCTTACCTTTTTTACCCACAATTCAAACATAGAATGAATACACGGAAATATTCCATCAATAAATGGAAACGTAGCATATGAATATATATTTAGATATTTCTGTGTAGTAGAACCTTCCTTCACTCCTACCAGTACACACATCTGCTTTATGAGAACTACCTTTTTGCAGCTCTGAGGGGAGCTATGCCTTGGTGCCTCCAAACCAGCAAATGGCACCTCTCACTGCCACTCTGCGTAGTGCTTGTGCACAGCTGCAAATCTGTTTTCTTATTCTTTCTTTTACAGTTGAGTAAGTTCTGCACTGACAAGAAAGAGACCAATTTTGGTTAAAAGCATATCTAGTTCAACAGAAAATCTGGCAAACAGGGAGAAAGGAAATTATACAATTGAAAGCAATCAGAAAATTCTTTTGATGGGTGATTACCATCAGATTGCTATGTTTCTACATGCATCCACAGAGCCTGATGTGAGCCCAGCTGCAATTTGACATTTTTATAAGATCATCAGTCTGCATAAAAGAGCAGTTTATGAACGGCATGATTTTTTGTAGTATGCTGAAGAAGAAGGAGGATTGAAGAGACCAGGTATTTTCAGTCACTGAATACAATGGGTCTCCAGCTCAGCCAGAGCTGTCAGCTGAAATTACACCATTTTTTCTTTATATGCTACTGGATCCAGTTTCTAAAGCTAGGATTCATTAGTATATCAATTGCAACCTTGAAAAAGGTAACCCTTTAACCACAGAAAACCCATTAGTGGGGTAAATGGGTTAAATAAAATCTCTCTCTACCCACTGTGTTCGAGTAGGGCTGGTACTTCCCTTATGTTGTGGTCTCTGCCCACAATTTTTCAATGAGACACTGAATTGCAACAAATCGTGCATCAGGGTTTTTTTTGGTCTTTAGTGAAGTCACCTTCCTGTCACATCTGGAACTGGGATATTGATCTGGTTTCTGACAGGCCCTGATCCTTTAAGGATTCTAACTGTCACTGCAGCTACAGATTCTTGCTGCTCCTATCACCCCACCCTTCCTCTCCCTACATCCACCACTCTTAAATCATTTTCGGGAAAAATTAAATACTCCTCTCCTTCTGAAATGCCTGGTTAACTCAGTGTACAACTGCTAGGGTAAGGCACGTAGGCAATACCTTGTGCTAAACTATGGCAAAGAGCATGAAGCCCTCTCTCACATGTTCAAATTAAATAACATTAATATAAAGATTGAATTGTGTATATGTGAGCTTTCACACTACGTATTTAAGGATACGAAACCACAATTTCAAAATTACATTTCAAAAATTGGTGACTATGGAAAAAAAAAGTGGTGTTACAGTTAGAAAGCATCTCAATATGCATTCCAGCCCACATTAATAGTTTGGGAAACTGTAAAGAGTGAAATCATAAGTGAAACAAGTTTCCCATGAATTTGACAATAGTGGGACTGAAACTGGACTACTACCATCACTCCCTTTTAAAGAAAGTTCAAAATTTATGAAGCTCATAAATCACCAGCCATGCATATAATTGGAAAGCTGGTAGAAGTCATTCCATCTATACATTCAAGGTGGGGTCCAATCACCACGTGGGGTGCCTGAAATTCAGATGTCTGTATGTGGCCATCCCCCTAACAACCCTTTACACTGCAGCCATTTTGAGATTCCCCAAACCCCATGTGTCTCAGCAAAGGCAGCTGACTCTCACCTGGCTGTCCAGGGTCCCTTCATTCTGATGGAGAGAGAAGGCCACAGTAAAAGCAAATAGACAAATCTTAATCGAGGCAAATTAAAGTGACAAATGATATAGCCCTTTTTGGGGAATGTGATTAATCTCTAAGCAATGGTTGCTTAATGGTTAATCAATTTAAGCGTAAATTGATTAATTTAAGTGGAAATCAAAACAGCAAAGCTTGTGTCAGATATTTTGTATTTTGGTCACTTCAAACCGAGACCAGATTTTACCAAACAGAAACTTTGGAATAATTTTACATGGCTGCAGTCAAGTGTAGCTTTGGTTTTCACGAGGCATTTGTTGGAGAGGTATCATTTTTACAAAAAAATAGAAAAACAAGAGAGGCAAATTAGGTGACGAGAGAAAAAAATCTTTCTCATTCTGTGTCTTTCTCTTCATTAGGGTCCCAGTTCCTCAATTCAGAAATGTATTTAAACCTCATATGTGGGATACAGGGAAATTAATCAAATTTCTTTTGCTGTGAGAGAAGAATATGATGGCAATGTGGACAAGGAAGCCAGTTTTAATCTTTGAACTTAGTGTTATTTTATTTTTTCTCTTCTAAGTTTGTTTTTTGTATTTCTCACTTACATTCCATTATATTAATTTTGAAGCTGCTCTTTATGGCTCCTGAATAAGCTTTAGTCTCTGGCAAAAGTGCTCAAAACGTTGGCATTTCCTCTGTGCTCATCCCTGTTTCTGATCCTTTCTTCTCCCTTTTTCAAAAATTCTTGTTTTACTCACAGATGTGAAAAAGGATGGAAGGGAAACCGTTGCCACATAAGTGCTAAGCCTCTTCAGCCTCCGAGTCTCCTACAAAATGGTAGGTCTGTAAAAAGAAATATCTTTCGATTCATTCTTTGAGTCTTTCATTTTACTTATTTCTGCCTTTGATTGCTCTGATTTTGCAGATATTTGGATTGGATTGGGTATCGGTTTCTTACTGATTAAAATTACAGCTGCTGCCTTGTATTTCCTTTTGAAGAAGAAAGTGCCAGAAACGTAAGTGAAACTTTTATTTTGTGTATGGCAGACACAAACATGGAACAGAGCAATGGCCAACTGCCCACTCTCATTGGTTTCAACTTTTAAATCTCCCCACAATCTGTCTTCATATGCAGCACAAAGCAGAAAACATAACTTTGCAACAAAAGCTGACCTTAGTGGACCCCAGTCTGGAAACAATGGGCAATGGCTTTATTGCCTAGAATGTTTTGGTTGTAGCGTTGTATGAGTATTCCTAAATTATAAAATTCAGAAGTTTTTAGGATATGCCTTCAAATGAAAATTCACTATTTCACAGATACATTTGCAAGCCCTTCCTGTCATCCCCCTGATAATCTCTGCTTTTTCTCTCCTCTCTAAGATTTTTTTCTGTTTACTTTCCTCTAACTTCTGTATTGTTTCTTTGCCCATCTCTTAACTTATTCTGCTAGATCCTTCTCTGTCAGCAAGCACCTAGCGCTGTCCCTTCCTCCCTTTCAGCAACTCCTGTTGTGCATTTCCTTGTCCATTTTTGTGTTGTTAGATTTCTCTCACCCTTCATTTTCTTCTCCAGAATACATCTTCAAAGCTGTCTCTTTTCCTTTAAACTTGTTCTCTGCTATAGACTTTCCTCTCTTTGGGGATGTTGTTATCTCCCAAAGTATCTACTAAACTGTGCATACTCCTGTCCTGACATTATTGCTGCTGACATGTCTCCTATCTCTGCATGCTCCCCTGACAGGTAGAGCTGTCTATGGACACAGAAGCAAAATGTTGAAGCAGGAACCTTTATTGGTTTTGCTTCTGTTAATTGAGTACATAGCTTCACCTGCTTTCCTTACATCTCCTTCCTCTTCTTTAAAGCAGGAATAGCATTTCCTTATCTGATCTCAGGGGGCTTAAAGATTTAATTCATTCACATTAATACAATCTGCTAAGGCACACATATGGAAAAGCACTTCAGAAGTGCAAGATTACTTTTACTGTAAGAGCTGCTAGATTTTTAAAGATTTCAATAGTTATCTTTGAAAAAAAAGTTTAATTACAGAAAATGTTTGATGGTGCTTTAATTAAAAAAATATTGTTTTTTCTTACACTACTTCTCCTGTGCTTTCAACACTCCCTCCTACCTTTTTCTTTCATAAATATCTGCTTAAAGGTTACTGCCCTGCCATTCACATCTCTTTTACCCACATATCTGTATTTAAGGAGTATTCTTTCTTCTCCTGTACTTATATCTATGTTTTAAAAAAAGCAGTCTTTTTTGTACCCCGTTGCAATATGATGCTATGCAATATGGTCCTATTAGGTATGTATTAAAACAGGGATGAATGAGGATCTTCTTAGTATGGCTCTAAGAATATACCACAGCCCTGATATGCAGAGAATCAGAGGTGTGAAAGAGAGGGTTAGACAAGCTTACAGAGCAAAGCTTCAGGTCTTGATTGTTTTCATTGGAGCTTCCAAAAAGGTAAGTTATGATGATGGAAATTTTTGTGGTTACAAGTTTTGTCTATTAGAAACTGAGATTGTCAAATCATTTTGCCCACACTACAAATAAAAATTATTTTCCTTGTTTTTAATCCCAGTTGACTCAACATGTAAGTTAAAATGCTTTTTATAGGCATCTTGCTAAGAAATAATCTAGCTAATAAATGGCAATTTGTTTGAAATTGTGAAAACAATGAAATCTGAAACTTTGAATTTGAGAAGATAAGCTCATCCAGGTGGTTTATCTCTTCCTGTTCAACTACCTATTGCCTACCATGATTTGGTATACAAAAATCACAGCTGGAAACACAGTAGTAAATTAAGGCAAGTTATTGCTGAATTGCTTAATCAGTAATCAGAAGCAACTAGTCAAAATGCAGCCAATGTTATTGTACAGAAGTTTGGATCTTTAGGATAAGGTTTTATAATAAGAAGTGACTTCTCTTTGCATAAATCTGTAAAATGTACAATGTGACGGCACCACACAGAGGCATGAGACTTTACTCCTGATTTTTCTTTAAGGGATTTGGTGAATGAGAGGAATTTACTGGCACATAAATGATACTTTCCTACAGTTAATTTTCACTTGTGTCTGTTTTTAGCCCTCCTGACCCATGTAGTTTTCTTAAAGTCATTAGGCACTAGAGTCACTCTAGGGAAGCTTCCTCACACTTGAAGCCATATTTACTACCTTTTGATAAATTCTTTTGCTAGCTATTTTAATGGAATTTCTGTCAGTGTCCCCTTGTTTTACTGGTATAGACCCACCCATGCAGGCATTGGCAAGTGGTTCTCCAGAGGCACATTAGGAGTTGAAGGTGCTAGCTCCCATGACATCTTAAAATGGTGTGCAGGTCCATCTAAGTCTCAATGGAAATAGTACAGGAATGTGCACAAGAGCTGGAGAAGTTTAAGAGTCCAGTAGAAATCTTTTTTTTCATCAGAAAACCAGGTAGGAGTCAGTAGAGGTAGGCTGGGGACCCCTCAGGCGATTGCTGGCTAGAAATTTGTCACCAACAGCAGTGAGAACCTAATTTACATTTGTCTCTCTTCTTCTTCTCTAGAAATATTAATAGTGCCTTAACCCTTCCTTTCAACCCAGAAAGGATGCCCCGCTTTCCCTTTGCTCTCTCCTTTCCCTTCTCCTTTGCAGAATTTAGTTTCTGGTCTGCAGGCTTTAAACGCTCCCGTTACTGAGTGGGAGTTACTGGAAGTCATCAAGTACGTTGGCTTCCTGATGGACAAAAGCAGCCTTACATGGCTTGGCAGCAGCATGCTTCCTTACCATGATGGCATTCAGATATGCCGGATACTTCCCAGTCCCAGCTGGGGATATGTGAAACTTTTGTATAGAAACCCCAAATCAGGGACGCTTATGAGTTTCTCTCATTCCTGTTTGCACTATAGAGATGATGTTTCCTAATCCAGAAGGGAAGGCTGCCAGTTACTCCACTCCATCAGTGACATCTGTCCTTATTGACCAAATAAAAGCAAAGCTTCATTTTAGCTTCCTTTTTGTTGAAGCTGCCTTCTAACGCTTCATTGTAATTTGAAATGTGAGAGTATGAAAAGTAAGTGACTTTCTGCCCAGCCAAGCTATGCCTTTGTGCTGTTGCCTCCAAAGCAGTCAAAGTCCCTGGTCCTTTCAGTTTGTTTCTTTCCTGTTCTTGATCTGTGCCATCAGCTACAAGGCCAATGTACCACAGCTATTATCAGTCCTGTCAATCTTAATGAACACAGTACATTAAATTTTCCAAAGCATATCAACAATGTCGTCACACAAGCAAAAGAGTGAAAAACTGAGGTGTTCCGAGAAATTATTTTAAAATTATAGAAAATCGTGGGAAGAAAGGGCCCACAGAGGCCATTTTTCATCCTGCCACATCACAGCCTCAATTGTATCACTCTTGAGTTTGCATTTAAAAACCTCTATCAACATGAATTTGATGGCATCCTCAGGCTATATTGGTACCTTGGGTAGAAAGAAGTTTACAGTTAGAAAGTTATTGTCTAACTGCTGACATATCCATTTATAATTTCATTCCTATTCACTATGGACAACAACAGATCATTCCCTTCCTGTTTGTAGAAAGCTTTTTCTGTTCTTGAAGGCAGTTGTCATCCCTCCTTACATGCTGCTTTCTTCAGGCTAAACAAGCTCAGTGCTTTTGCCTTTCTCCATAGTTAAGGTTTACTTATAATTATGATGATTCCCAGTTTCTCTTGCCAGACTTTCTGCAATTAGACCATACCCTTCTGGAGGTCTGGTGCGGAGGAATGGGTAGTGTATTCCAAGGGAAGCCCTCCAAACAGATCTGAAGGGCTGCCAGAGGTCATTGCTGGCTGTGCCTCTGCTCCTATATCCAAGCAATAAACAGAATGACAGTATAATGACATTTATTGAATCGTTTTCAGCTTGTGAATTGGAACAGAGACAGATACAGTTCATGTGTAATGGGAGAAAAATGTGCAGTTTTATGGGAAAAAGTAAACCAAAATTTGGAAGCAGCAGCCATAACTGTTGTTTGGGAATTGTTGTATTAGTCTAATGCTGCTAGCCAAATCCATCCATTCTTCTGTGGAATATTTTTGTTCTGAAGGATGAGTACTGCAGTCAGAAGTCTTCAGTTTTTCTGAGATGTACATCTCATGACCACCACACATAGGAACGACTGCACAGAAACAAGAGGAAACATGCTGAAACAGAGCTAGTCTCTGTACTCTGTAGCCTTCAAGATCACAAAGTGGAAGCTGCAAAGGACTGATTTTAAAAAAAAAAATCCCTAAAGTGACTCAAAAGATACAAAGTACAGACTTAGGAAACCCAGACAGCATATTAACAGTCGAATCAAACATCCAAGTTACTTATACATTATTTTATATGCAGCTTTTGGAAAATCTTCTCTCCCTATATCAGGCCTCCTATTTCTTTTATGGGATGTGAAAAATACAGCCTACTTTAGCAAACCTACATTTAGTTGAAAAGATTTTAAATATGCTTTGGAAAATAAGATCTAGAGTTTTAGTTTCTGTTTAGAACTGAAGCTTTAGCCCATTGGCAAAAATTCTTTTAAGGGATTATTTTAATTAGTAACTGAATTGTAATTTAATTTTTGACCCAGTAGTATTTTGTCATTGTTGTTATGGACCAGATGATAAGCATTCCTCCAGCACTGTATTTCGTAAAAATGTGTGTCCTGTATAAAAGGTTTAGTTTTTCTTTGAAAGGTACATTGAAAAGTAAAAAATCATGAGCTCTTGCATCCAAAAAAAAAAAGAAATCTAGATATTTAATTTTCCCTTAATAAGAATGATGTTACTTAGCAGTCCGTTTATACACTGGTGGGTATTTTGTGGAGCATACAACTTCCTCCTGTCTTTGTGAAATCATAGTGGAGAAACCTCTGACAAGGCAGTAGTTTTTGCTCCTAAAGAATGCAGATGAGCTTAGCAAAGCTATGCCCTATGTTACCTCAACCCAAGATGATTAATCCTCTCCTTTCCTATTGTGGTATTTCTGGTTATGCCAGAAAACCCTGTTCTCTCTAAACTACCTTACACAGTTATTTGAGTATTTTTTATTTTTTTAAACTTTTTTTTTCACTTTTTTTCACTGCAGTTACCACCTCACCCAATTGAAAGATACCAGCACTTGTATAAGTGTGATTAAATTTTCACTTGAATATTCTTTAAGGTCTTTTGGAAATATTTCAGAAATTTCAAGGACAACTATTGATATCCCTTAGAAAGAATTGCTTGCTGCATTCACAAACAAGGAGTAACAATATATATGTTTGTATAAACATATTCATATGTATGCATCTATGTGTTTATATATGTTGTGTGTATGTGTAACATAAGTTCCATGTAAGTTAATATATTCAAGGTGACTTTCAAAGCCCTGCTTTGGCAAAAATGTTCTCAAGAACAGGAGAGAACTTAAGAAGGCTCATTTTCCACCTGAATTCGTGGTGCATAAATCCAAGCAGTGCCCATATTTTGGGCCATAAAATTCCCATTATCCCTAAGATTAGGTGACCAATATATGTGCTTTTCATGATTCAGATCTAGAGTCAGGGGGGCACCTGAAATCTGCTGGACTCAATTTTAATGCCTGAGAGACAGACAGGACTCATTTCAGCACAGCAAGCACAAATATGCTGTTGAAGAACTTGGCCAGCACTGGTTTTGGTGCCCACAGTTTGGCACAGTATCCTTCTGGTTAGTTATCCTCCTTGCAGAGGAAGCTGCAGATGTGTGTTCAGCACCCCCCTGCCCTCAGGACAGACCTAAGTACTTAGCATGTTCTTGCCCAAATAAGCTGTATACAGATCTTGCACAAACTGCTTCAGTTCAATGGAGGAACGGGTGATGAAAGAGAATCAGACTTGTCTTTATCATTACCATTTGGCACAGTAAGGGTGGTTCACACTGAGAATTGTGTGACTTGGGTTGCCCTTTGGAAGTGTCTCGACTGACAGTAAGCAGAGCTGATTTGCTTAATTCCGTATCATTCTTTTAGGCCGTACAGTTAGTTTGTGAGATCTAAATGAGACACCAAAATTTAGGCATGTAAGTCTGGCCCTTAGGGCACTAGTTTAGAAGCAGAGCCAAGATCCTTGAAAACGTCTCATCTGAGTTTGCTTCTGGCCTCAGATTTTGTGAGCCATGCTTTCATTTTAGAGTAAAAAATAAATTTTGTACACATTTTCTGGAATTTTTTCAGGAGAACTGGGATGCAAATATAGGCTTAATAAGCATATAAATAATATGTCATTGCTTCACTAAGCTAACTAAATGAATCAGAATATCTTGATTTACTACACTTAAAGTAAGATCAAATGAAAAAATCAACAGGTTAAAATATTCAGCCCTCCCCATTGTTGTGTCAGGTAATCAAAATTAATTATGAAACTGGCATTAGAAGCAATTACTCTCTGACAGTCATGTTGTGAAAAATTTGAGGGAAACACGTCTGGTTTAGTCTAAAACCCAAGCTTAGTTTCTTGCACTGATTTAATTCATAAGGTAGAATATTTCTGTACCTTACTTGTGTTTTCCTCCCAAGCAGCCATTCTGGTTTTCGTCATTTGCAAAAGAAATCATTCCGTGTGTCTCCTCTGTGGTTCCCACTGAGGAACAGCTTCCCTTCCCAAGATCTCCATGGGCTGTGCTCCTGTGACTACTCTCGTCCCCTCAGTCCTGCCTACCAGAGTAACACAGAGCCCGTCTATCAGCTCCTAGGGAGACACTGCTTCAACCACCTATAGGAGCAGCTTTGGAATAGAAACTCTTTTTAATACAAGAAAATTTATTTCTCCATCACCAAAATTGATGGGAAGCTTCAGGGAGATTTTTTGTCTTAGAATACTGTACATGCACAGATTTCTATGTACACAAGGCATATTCTCTTATTCATAAAAACTGTGGAAAAAACCCCTAAAAAACTAAATGCATGTCTTCAAAAGCAAAGATTAGCTTCTGCTCCATTCTTCGGTAATTTTAACTAATACATCTGTTGCTTTTTATGTAGTATTGGAACAGCTTTGATGATTCTGGGCCTCTCACTACAAGACATTGAGGTTCTGTAGAGTGTCCAGGAAAACAAAGCTGGTGAAGGGACTAGAGACTAAGTCCTGTGAGGAGCAGCTGAGGGAGCAGGAGGTGCTCAGCCTGGAGAAAAGGAGGGTCAGGGGAGACTTTGTTGCTCTTTACAACTGCCTGAGGTAGGAGGTTGTGGCCAGATGGAGGTCAATCTCTTCTCTCAGCAAGTGACAGGACAAGAGGACATGGCCTCAAGCTGTACCAGAGGACTTCAGGTTGGACATCAGGACGAATTTCTTCAGAGAAAGGGCTGCTAAGCATTGGAATGGACTGCCCATGGAGGTGGAGTCACCAAACCTGGAGGTGGAAGGGACTGGACATGGCACTTAGTACAGCTGACAAGGTGGTCATCAGTCAAAGGCTGGACTTGGGGATCTTAGTGCTCTTTTCCAGCCTAAATGATTCCATGATTCTGCGATTTCAAGCATTGTGGAATATTGGCAACAAGTCATCTACATGGGAAAAAATGTAGATCTAGGCAGCAAATTCCACCCCCATTCTGCTTAACTGCACAAGTCACAAATGCTTCCAAAAAACCAGGGATATGTGAAGCCCTCTATCAGGAAAGCATATCTTTAAACCTCTAGATGAGGTAATGGACACGAGACCCATAAATAGCAACGTTTGTCCGATTAATCTGTTATAAATTGTTTAAGGCATTGTGTTAATTAATGAAAAATTTCCATTTCAATACCTCAAGTGATTATTTATTCCTGGCTTTGTAGCTAAAGGTATGGGTAGCTTCTATAGCTTTAAAACTGATGTTGATGATTTGACCCAAAATACAAGTTCTTTCCCAATTAATTGGAAAAGTGGATTACTTATAACAAGTAACTAACATGTTATTGAAGCCTAAGACTATGTTAATCACTGAATTGTCAGTGTGATAGCAAAACACAGAAAGAACATGATCTCATCCCATGCAAACAAATTATAGCAATGCAACTTTTAAGGTAATATGTTTTATTTAATGTGTAGCACTATACACGCATTTTATAAATACTAAATAGTTCTATGCACATCCAAAAGCATATATATTTTTAGGAGCAACAAATGAAAAATTATTATTTTAATCTAAACATTATCTATACAGAATATTGGTTTAATTTCATTAATTGCAGTAGAACTCAGTTGTAAATATAATTACCCACCTACTTTTTCGGACTCTAGTCTTTTCAATCTTAAACTGTTTTGTTCTTTGACAACCTATGTGATATGGTGGGTGTTTTTCCTTTTTTTCTTGTTTGACTTCTCAAGGAAAGTGCAGGAAACTGCTATTTCTTCATTTGCCAATCCATTGTACAAAGACCTTAGTTCATCTGGGAAAGTAAAGGTAAGTAGCAATAGCTGCTTCTACATGTTCAGAAAAATGTGAGGCTGTAGTCCTCAAATAGTTTTCCACTAAAAGAGTGTAATCCCTTAGTGAATGCTGTTTAATAAAAGAAGCGAGAATTAGAAATTGACTCAGTATTCATATCAGTTCCAGTGCATTTTCAAAACATAGGAATATTTGAAATCAGCTCAGTTTTGACAACATCTCAATATTTATAACTATTATGACTACAGGTTGATGATTCGGAAGGAAAAAAAAAAGGTGTTTTGGATTAAATATTTACCCACACACAGATGAGAAGAAGCTCACTGGAACTTGTCTCCTTTTGTATCTGTAAAAACACAAACAAGCAAACAAAAAACCAAGACAAACCATCCAACAAAGCAAACACACAACAACAGAAACACAACAACAATAAAAACACAAAATGCATGATTCAGCAGCCAAGTTGCCTTTGTACACTCATTTAACTTTAATAAAACAGTTTATAATCCTTCCCAGTACCTTAAATGCACATCACAATTCCCATCACTGTAAAATTCACCTTGACACTAAACAAGGGATTGGTCACACATTTCCCTAGTACCATCTGCTGATCAGAATTAAGAGACTGACAGAGTAACAAATTTTTGAATGAAATGTATATATAAAAGTGAATCTATTGCAGCAAAAGACTTAAAGGCAAGATTTAATCGTCAAATTACAATTATATCTAAAATTCGTGTCTTACATTTAACAAGAAATAAATGACTTAAAATGAAGATATCTCTGATATTTTGTTTATAATTAAAAATAATATAGACAACCTCAGAGCAAAAAGAAGAAAAAAAATATTTAAAGTATCCTTCCTGCCCTCATTTTGATACTACCCTTGTTAGAATTGAAAGAGCTAGGCTTGGTTTGAAATAGAAAATAAAACTTCCTTTGCACAGTCAATAATATAAGATTCTACCACAGCTTTGAATAAGATTGACTATGACGTGCCATTTACTTTCTATAAAAGGGTCCTTACACCTGATTTTAGAGACATTAGATCAAATGAATTCACTTATAGGTTGGAGTTTTTGAGAGCTCCAGGTTGGAAACATTCCCATCACAATCATGTCCAATTTATCAGGACATTTTTGTTTTAGTTAAAATAGATTCCTGACAGGCTTCATTTAATAGCAAGTTGAAAAACAGAAGCATAGAGTCAGGAGAGACATTTTCATGGAAGACAGCCCCAGGCATTGTGATTGAAGTCCAGCCCTGTACCAGAATTTCCTCTATTTTCTCTAAGACTGGAAAATACATGTTTACACCAAATCTTCTTTTAAAAAGAAAACAGGAATTATGAGTTTTCTCCGAGTCTGATGAGACTTAAATGTGAAGGCTGTATCATCAATTAAAAGATATGACAAAATGTGAGCAAAAGCTCTTATCTCCAGCTGAATACTCACAAGTTATGCGCTTGTGGGAGTCTCTGAGTTTCATGAAGGACAATTCCTCTGAGCCTTTCTGAACACCAAAACCATGTGGGCTTAGCATAGCCACACTTTTGCTCATAATACTGCCTCGTAATTTTGGATCCATAGAGTATGTTATCCAGGCACCACATGGCAGAATATATTATTTTCAGCTCACTAAAAATATTCTGAAACAGTTTTTTTTTCTTTTTATAGCCTCCTGGGTATGCCACCTCACCTGCTGTTCAAATCAGTGTTTCTCCCTGGTGTGAGGTACGTAATACATTTCTAGGGTATGTGTTGGGCTAGTAAAGGAAGTCCATTTTCAGATGAAAGGGAAAAATGTCACTTAAAGTCAATGGTGTATTGCTACTTATAACGTTAGCATCTCTGGAAATCTGAGAAAGATTACCAGGACTGAATTTGTCGGCAAGGACCTCATAATAACAATTTTATTAATGTTGTTCATCATAGCTATTTGTTGCACCATACACTAATTCAAAACATTTCAGTCTGGGCAGATGCTGAAGAAAATGTTTAAAATTATTGAAATCCTTACCTGAAGGGTTCATATTACCGATTCTCTCATACATTCCTCATTCAAGGAAATTAGGACCATTCCCTTGAATAAAAGGAAATTACAGTACCATGTACCAAAATTGGTGAGCCACTTAAATTACACTATTGTACAAAGACTGCCCTAAAATAATTCTAAATGTATATTAGAGAAAGGACTCTGGAGACAAGGGAAAAAAAGGTGGCAAGAAATGCAGAAGTAGGTTAAATGACTTGATCAGGTGCATGTGGTAGGTAGTTGTTTTGGCAGAGCTATGCTAACTTTTATCAGCTGAAAGTCTGGCCTAAAAGTGTTTAGAGATTCTATAGTTTTCTTTAATATGTTACTTCTATAATGGAACTACAGCCATTTGTATGCGCATTTTAAAAAATTAATTAAATTACTTGGATTTTGAATTTCATTCTATCTTTTTTGTTTTAGTATCCATTTAATGAAGATGTGAATGATACTTCTTTTCCAAATCCTCTCTATGGTGTAGCAGCAGAAGATATGGAGAAATTATGTAGCGCCTTGAAAGCATAAACGTAAAACAGGATCAATATTGATTGTAACTTTGCCTAAAGATTTGTTATAAAATCTGAAAGTGTGTCATGATACTGTAGTATTTGCAATATGAATTAATAACTCTTTACAAAATTACTTTTATGAAAACAATTATGTTCAGAAATTAAATTTATATTAAAAATGGAATCCATACATAAGTAAGCTATAATTATATATAGTCTTCTGTAATTTCTGTTGGTGCAGAAAGATTGATAATTATAACTATGAATTCATTTTACATTTGTACAGTTCAAATTCCAGTATGTTAATAAAATGTTTAATCGAATCCAGATTCTTAAGGTTTGGGAATCATAATTTTATGTCCATTATTTGAGAAATGATGACTTAAATATTTCTGTAATTTTGCATTAGAAAGGGATTTTAACTGACTCTTTTAGTGTTCCAAGATGCAAAAGCAAAAGAAAAGTCTTTATAAAATTAGAAACATATTGAACTAAATCAAGAGTGGTCATGAATCATGGATTTGAATATTGGCTCAGTATGTGATTCATCTGTGTGACATACCAGTGTAGACACTTATTTTTAAAAAATATTTTTGTTATTAACCTTGATAGTTGTATCTGAACAAATTTCCCTCTGGTCAGCTCTACAGTTCTGTAGTGCTGACCACAGTGCTACTGATAAATTTAGCTTAGTGGTTGACAGAGGGTGGACACGGGCATGTTCAGGAAACCATATTTCTGCTGAATAGGTTGGCCTCCCACACAGCTGAAACTTATGTCAGCCCATGCCTCCATGAGAAAGATATTGGGGAGGAATTCTGGAGTGCCTTGTGATTTTGATTGTCATCCTCTGTGGTACCAGGCATAGCTTGTAACAGTGTTTACACTTTAAATAACCTGACAAAGTGTCATCTTCCATAATACCCACTTGCATTACATGATCGTCATTTTTAGCTTGAAGGCTTAAATGTTCCCGCTGTGCTTGTGTTTTCTCCCTTACTGTATTTCTAACAGTCTGCTTAATTTTAAACCCATTGGCAAGTTTTAAAGTTACTAAACTCCTACAAATTGCATAAAACCAGATATCTGCACTGTAGATGGTATCTGTTAATACATTCATTCAGGGAGAGCTGAATTGCTTGACATTTATTAGACTTTTGAGATTCCAGACAGAAAAGCATACTGATGCCTGACTTCATTCCATCACACGTGGGGCTCCTTGGTTTGGGTTTGAGTTTGGTGGTGTTTTGTTTTCCTTTCACTTTCTCTTCATAGCATAACTGTAACCTATATCTTTCTAGATATCAATATATCTTTTCATATATCTATGTACCTTTCTACCTGGGGCCACAGAACTATTTTTTGACTTAATTATTTTTTGTCTGATTGGCATGTTTTTTCACCGGGAGCAGAAATAACAAGGCATGACATTTGCCTGTCATTCTCCCCATACTTATCCAGCAAAATGCTCATAAGTGCCTCTCTGCTGCATTCATACACATACCTGCCTTAATGCCATTTAGTTGAAAGTTACCAAAAATTATCCATTAAGGTTTTAAATAAGGAAATTTGGTCACACAGGCTATTTTCTTTCTAAACAAGATTAGTATCACTGAAACAGAATTTTCTTATTATACTTGTACCTGTTAGATTGAGACATGGAGAATACATTTGATCCAGGAAAGTTTCAAGTGCGTCCAGCTCCTGAACTCTGATAAATCTGTGTGAGATGATTGATCTCCACATTATAAACAGGCATTGAACATTCCTACACGGACAAGCCCAGGTACTCAAATTCTCATTTATTCTGCAATAGACTAGCACTGCTTTCAGAATTTCATTTAACACTAAAATGCTGGTCATGCTATAGTTCTTAAATTTCCATCCATTGTGTGACGCTATGTATATCTGTAAAAATTACAATAATGAAAAGGATAAGATTAACAGAAACCATATTTATTTTACTGTTTATGGTAATCATATTTTAATGTCCCAAATAAAAGTAGATGACTATAAAGAATTATTGTAGAAGAACTCAAGGAACATTATATTACTGATCAGTAATTATCTCCTGAGAGAACTGTGACTCTTCTGGATAATCTCTGAAACAATCTGGGCCTTGTACCAAACTAATTTTCAATTTTTATAATTGACAGAATGTTTGCAAAGAAAGTGCTGAAATTCAGACTTTTAATCTTCCTGAACTTCAATAATTTTTTCTCTTCTTATTTCATGAAGAATAACAGATTTAATTATATTCAATATATGGTTATTATTTCAGCTGACTAACAGCCCCAGACTGAAATGTTTAAGACATAAATTTTACTTTTTATTTCATTTTCTGAAATTTTTCAATACTTTAAACCAAATTCATAGAATTCATATTCTCAGTCATCCTTTCCACAATTTCAATTTGAAAATCTAAAGAACAAATCTAAAGGAAATATACAGGCTATAAATATACAGGAAAAAATATTGTTAATATTTTCTACATAGATTTCTTACTTCTTCCTATTGATAATATCCCCCGACTAAATAGCCTCTGTAAGCTTATGCTGCTATTGTCATAAACTTTAGGTAATAAAACTTATTTGTTTCCAAGTGACCTGTTTTCTGGGAATAAATCAGAAGATAGATACTCTATACAGACAATGAGTATTATACCTAGTCTAATTTAAACATGTTTGTACATTAATGATCCCAGGTAACAGCAGAAATAAATTACAAGACAAACTTTCAACAAAACCCAATACCACTTTCAGTGTGGTCATTATGGTCTTCTCAGAGCTGTTTTGCTCCTGAGGTCTCGCAATCGTAAAGAATACAAGCAACCAAGTCTCTTGGATTTGGCTAATCTTCATTTCAATCCAAGATATATTTACAGTACATATCAACAATCATGTTTCACACACAGATGGCCAGATCTTGGCTTAGAAAGGATCACTGTATTTGCAGCTTGTTCCAGTATTTGCCTCAACGTCTGCCACTGGCTACAACTTCTCAGTTTTGGAAGAGGTGTTGAAAGGGAGCAGGATCTCATCTTCTGTTTGCAAAACCTGAAGTACAACATGTGGCTGTGTACCTTTCTCCTTGCCAATACGGATGGGCTCAAGCCTTGTTCAGAGCTCCCCTTTGGGTGGTTGCACTGGTGCAGCCATACCTGTGTTTTGCACTGGTGCCCCATGCCTCCACACTTTCCTGCATCTGTGGTCATTACAGTGGATATACCCATGGATGCAGTCCAGGTGTTTGCTGATGGTGACTTTTTCTCATCCTTTCCCTGTTTCACCAGCAGCAGCCTGATGAATATGAAGATGATAAAACTGATCAACCACATGATCCAATTTTGAAGTTATTATGGTTTTTATGTAGAGGGCGAGTTAGATGGCATCCAGAAGTCCTTTTCGACTTAAATGTACTTGTAGTCCTATGTTTCCATGGTGTCGGTGGCACCCGGTTCCTCCTTGACATCATTGTCCTCTTTAAATTCTGTCTCCAGCTTGTGCCATGCATATGTCTGCTAAGATCATTCTGAAGCCAAAGGTGTCCTCAGCTCCCCCTTATGGTTCCTTCATTATTTGCTCAGCTGTGGCTGAGGCCTCAGGCACAGCTTTTGACTTTTTCATTACCTGTTTCTGTAGCTCACACAGCTGGAGACAGGCTCTTGGATTACTTAGATCTTTGATCTAATCTGCTGCATCTTAATCAGACATGCTGACATATATAAACACTGGAGCTACAAAAAATGTCCACTTTTTGTAGCCATCAAGTGGGCAGGGGTTAAATTAATCTTGTTCTCAGGTAGATGCCCACCCTAGAATGCAGTACATTGAATTCTAGCAGCTCCTAATTCTTTCTGTTGCCTGTAAAGACAGTCTAGACATTATGTCTGCAATGGAGATGTCCAGATTTAATAATATGAATCTCATTTATACTGTTTTAATTAACTCAAAATTTCATTAATATATGTATGTAATAGGAAGATTTTCACTGGATAATCTCCCTTACAAGTGTGCATACAAATGCTCCCTAATACACAATCATTTTCCAGACCTCTTTCTGTTTGTATAAATTAGACAGAAAGAGCTTAATAAATACATATAACTTGCAGTGATGCATCTGTCAAAAACCGACACCTTCTGTTTTTCATTTTCAGTTTACGTGTGGGAAGAGAGGGAGAAGGGGTGGGAAGAATTCATATGAGAACAAAAATGGAAGTTCCTAAGCACCTAAGCAGAAAAATCTACTGTGGGCTGTATTGCTCCATGTAGATTACAGCACGTGAGAACTCGGGCACCTGACATGGAACAGTATTCCTCCTCTGCTGAGAACTTAAAGACAGTCATTTGTTCTCCAAGGTACCAGTCAGTTCCTAAGGCTTGTGAACAGGAAATTGTTCTCCACTCTGTGAGGACGAAGCACAAAGCGCAGCAAAGGAAGGAAACACAATACTAAGAACATGCATATTGACATCATTCCAAACTGTTCCTAGAGTGTTACCACTTCATCAGCTGCAGCTTTTATATTGTAGCCCCTTTTTATTAAAAAGCAGATATGTAGCTGACCAGAAGGGTGGCCATAACGTGCATGTTCCTGCAGCAGCCATCCACAGACCTTCACAAATGTCAGGCAAGTTAATATTCATATCTGGATTTCAATTTACCATCTGCAGCTATAATCATTCTTATGGATATCTTTCATGCTCAAGAAAAAAAGGCTTAAAAAGAAGAAGTGCACTTTTCTACAGGATATTTGCACATGCCAACTAAGATATGACAAACTATAGAGCATAATAGTCTTGGTGGGTTTGCATTTTACTTTTGTTACAATGTTGAAGCTATGTCTTTAAGGGGGACAGAGGAGTCAGAACAAAACCTTAAACACACCAGCAATTTACAGCATATTTACTGTTTTATTATAAAACCATATTTTTGCCCTCATCTTAATATAGCCAAAAAGCAATACAGTGTTCAACCCAGATATGGGAATATGAAACTTGACTTAGTGTTCAGGTGGTGAAAATCGGGTGTAGGAGGTAAACTAGGGTAGCTTGTGGTGTGACAATGAATTTCTTTCAGTCCTCTGGTCCTCCATGGACCACAAGCTAAAATACATGTTCCAACGTTGATTCCAACTGCTAGAAGGAATTTTCCATTCTGATAGTTCAATTAATTTTTAAATGTTTACCTTTTTACCATTTCTTCATAAAAGAAGTTAATTTTTACTTTTATAATTAATTTATGAACAATGCCAAATGATTATGCTTTGGAGAAGAGCTGGTCAAGCTCAGGGAAATGTTTAGGCAACAAGATAAGCCAGAAAGAGTTATCAGCTGCAGGGGAGGGTGAGTATTCTACTTTTCTAATGAAAATGTGAGTCTCTGAAGCAAGTCAGCAAGGCATGCTCAACTGGGTTAAATGGGTTTAACAGGGAGAAATGAGCACAAATTATTCATGGGAATTCTTTAATCTTCTGTGTAATTATGTGATCATTCTCAGAACAAAGACTTTGGTTGCTCATAACAGGAGGAAAAAGTCAGTTCACACTCAGCACAATGATTAGCATAGAGCTTTGGAGAACAAAAAAAAAACCCTGATAATCTAGTGCTTTAATTTTTTCTGCATATTTTGAAAGTTTGGGATGCTAAGCCTAAATAATTTAGAGGTAATAATAAGTAACTCTTTTTTTCTTAAAAGAAAGCTGTTTTCATTTTGTTCTTTATCTTAGTCTTTAATTTTGAGTCCTACTTCTTCAAGTGACTAATTTTTCTTTTTCTCAACCACTTTATTCAGGTCATAAAACAGTATCATTCTGTGACAAGTATTTTACAATACATATGGTATGTGAATTTTTAAAGCTTTAATCAACATTATTATGGTTTTGATATCCAAGGCTTAGAATACATTTGAGCACCAACATACAGCTATGTCAGACACATGCTATGTCAAGAGCACTAGCACTAGTAATCTGTTTGGTATTCACACAGACATATTGCCCAGAAGTGGACATTAATAAGCACTATATTACAGTTGGTCTCCAATGCAACTGTGTATTACAGCTACTTTAGTAGTTAAAGTATTCAATGTGATTCATGTGAAGTGTTGTCATGGAATTAATAATGATTTGCATCTTTTTGTAAAAAGGGTCTATATTCATTTTAACAATGTGCTTATTCATGTAATAAATTGAAGAGGTAAGTAGGACCCTCAGGGTTATACGCTGCCTTGAGCTTATACACAAAATTCCTACTGACACAAAGGCAATCAAAAAGATAAAGGAATATACTTCTAGATCTATACTATCATACCAATTTAGAATATCCAGAAGATAAGTATTAAATTACTTTGCAGTTCCTGTTTAGCTGTTTTAGCCTGCAGGAGGTTTCTATGGACACCCTTGAGAAAATACAGTGGCCAAAGGATGCTCAGGCTGAAAGTCCTGGTAACACATGTAAGGTCCTTTGCATATGTTAATCAAGGGAATTCTTAAAAGTGTTCTTTCTGCAGTTTAACAACACATTAACTGCTACTTTAAATTACTCTAAAATCTCCCTAATTTACTAGCTTTGTGAACTTTCTCTTGAAGATTGGTTTCTCACAGGTAAAAGATTTGAAAGGAACCATTGAAAGCAACATTTGGATTCAGTCTCAGTTTATTTTCCTGTTTTTATGACTGTATTTAACTTTTCTACGAAGAAGTAGATACAAGAAAAATCCTATCCAGTTCAACAAAACGGTCTTCAATTAGGTATGGGGTATAATGATGAGAAGCAAGGGAGAGAATGAACATCAGTAAATATTTGACATATTAGGTATCCAGGAATATAAATATTTTCATACTTCTATTCTGTTAATGACCCATTTCCTACTTACAGATAAAAATCAAAGAGTAAGTTAACATACGCCTTCTCTAAGTTCACTGCAAATAACCCTAAGAAAATTAAGGCATTTAACCGAAAAAAAAAAAATAAATTGACCGAAACTTTTGTTTTGCAATACCAGTGGGAATTCTAGAAAAAAATCAGCAAGAGAAAGTTATTTCACAAAATGTTGCCTATAAGTAGACATGTGGGCTCACTCCTTATATTTAGCTTGTCATCCTCCTATAAATAGCAGTTAAACTCACCACCTCATACACTCCCAAAAAGCTCTCTGGAAATGAAACTGAAATGTAAGTGCATACCATACACAGATCTCAGGTTATTGTACAATTTTTTATCTTTAAATGAAAAGATAATCATAGATCATAGAATGGTTTGGTTTGATAGGGACCTTTAAAGGTCATCTACTCCAACCCCCCCGTAAGGAGCAGGGACAACTAGATCATGTTGCTCAGAGCTTCGTCCAACCTGGCCTTGAATGTTTCCAGGGTTGGGGTATTGCCCACCCCTCTGGACAACCTGTGCCAGTGTTTTACCACCTTAATCTTAAAATATTTCTTCCTTATGCCCAATCTAACGCTATCCTGTTTTAGTTTAAAACCATTATCCCTAGTCCTATTGCTACAGGTGCCACTAAAAGGTTTGTCCCTATCTTTTTCATAAGCCCCTTTACATACTGAACAGCTTAAAAAGGTCTCCACAGAGCCTTCTCTTCTCTAGGTTGAACAACCCCAGCTCTCTCAGCTTTTCTCGTAGGAGAGGTGTTACATCCCTCTGATCATTTTTGTGGCCCTCCTCTGGACCATCTCCAGCAAGTCCATGTCCTTCCTGTGCTGAGCACTCTGCAAATATAACTATTTACAGAGTCTTACAAGAGAAAATATAAAATCTTTCACTGAAGTGTTTGCAGGGATAGCTTTGATTTCTTTTACCATGGAAGTGATTAATGAAGTTGCACATACTTGTTATTTAAAACTAACTTAAGCTTGCACTATATACTTCAACCTGACACAAATTAATCATACATCTATATACAAACACACATGGTAGCTGCCATGAGGAAAGGCAAGTGAAACATGTATATCTCGGAACCTCTGCATCTTCAGAGAACTGTCTGTGCTTTTGGCTGGACTTTTCTTTTCTTGTGCCAATGGGCTGTTTATTTCAACTTTCAATCTTTCCACCTTTTTCAGCTTTTCAATCTTTATATATGCCTTTTTATCCTCTTTTGTATATTCTCTCACTGGTCATTCAACCCTTCACTTATTCTCTTTTCTACATGAAAGTGAAATGCATTTTTGATCAAATAGACAATTTGTTTCAATCGTGCTGGTTAAGTTACGCTTAACCTCTATACTGTCTCTAGCTCATATATTGCATTGCAAATTCCTCAAGGCTTTCTTAGTCCTCAGGTACTACTACACTGATTATCATGAATAATGTCACCTGATTTTAAAGGATTTCAATTGCCTATAAATCTTATTGAGGTCAATGGGAACTGCAGTCCTGGAACGTCAAGAAATTCCAGACACACTCAGAAACTCTAATTTAATGGCCAAAATACAGATTGAAACTCAGCTTCATATCTTACTTAAAATCAGTGAAACTTACTTAATATCAGTGTTTTAAGTAACTTGCTTTATCTTTGTTTCATTGTCATTTCTCATTGAACAGACTTGCATCATTACATCAAATAATTTTCAGATAGTTCCAAACTGTGCTAAAGGGTCTGTACCTAAATTGTACCATCACAGGCATTTGAAGCACTGCTGTTTTCCTCCATCACCCTATGCTAACTGGTGTGGTAAGGGCTGTGCCCTGCCTGTTGTTTGAGTGAATACACTCCTGGGGAAGAAACACAAGGCACATGGTGGAGAGGGATAGTTGACTGCAGACAATCAATGTTCTTCCATTTGACACACAAGTAACCATATAACAATAAGACAGACAAGTTTGGTGTTGAATTTTTGTTGTTTCAGTATGAATTTGCAGTAAGAGCAATATACTTATTTTTCTGATTTAAGTGGTCTGGTTCTGGAGCTCATCTGTCACTTTGATATCTACTGATTACCTTAGAATTTTGTATTGCCACAGACTGCCCCTGTAGCCCGTAAAACAGCCAAGCTTAGATAACAAGATTAGATATAATTTTTAATTCTTCTAGTCGGAGAAAATCTTAGGCTTCAATGTCACCTCAATGAAGTTTGAAGTCTTTGAATCCCATTGAAAGACCCTTGGTACTACCAGCAGTATGGGCTGTTCACTTAGGAGTTGAACTCAATGAGCCTTGTGGGCCCCTTTCAACTCCAAATATCCTCTGTGGTCTGTGAGTCTGTGTGGGAATCTGGAGAATGGTGCAAAACAAACAGCTGTGGAAGCTGAATGCATGTTTGGTGTGCAGGTACCAGAATTACTGGCTATAGAACTTCCGTTTCTCCAGCAGCAAGAACCTAATGGAATGAAATATTTACAATTCTGAATGATTTTTCACAAACATGTTAATAATCTATCAGTATGGCTTACGAAAGTGCTATCTTCTTCAGAATGACAGAATATAGATAGCTGGTTGGTTGGTTGGTTGGTTGGTTGATTGTTTTGGTTTTTTTTAACTGGGTACACTCAAATCCCCTGTAAATTTTAATTTGGAAAGAAAAGGTGTACCCTGTCTGAAATGGCATACTTGTTAGCAGATTCTTCTTTGCTGAGTAGAAAGGTCTTAGTTCACATGAAGGAAAATGACAAGTATCTCTCTATTGTGTGATTTACTCATCAGAAATGCCCCAATTCACACTTTTTTTGGGGGTACACCTCAAATGGGGTTGCCATTAGAAAGACTCAGGTTACTTGGTGGAAAAATGTAGGCAGGAAAATAAAAGATTAATTGGTTGCTTGCTTACTTTTGGGAGAGATGTGGTTTGCAGACACAGGAATGGGGACAGATGGTTCTGGTTTTGGCTTTAATCTATTAAAATGGCCTAATCTGTTTGAAACTATGCCCAAAGGACTGACAGTGTTCCAAAGATCTACAATACCATACAATGTAAAAATTTGCTTAATGAGTGTTTTAAGTAGAAATTAAAATTCCTCAAGAAACGTTTGAGGAAAGAAAAGAAATAGCCCACTCAGGAGAAATTCTTTTTAATTTAACCATTTTTCTTTGTATAGCTTCAAGCTTCATGACATATTCTGTCCTTCATAATACGTGAATAGTGAGTGCATATTGCTCTGACTACTTTATATTCGGAAATTATTGACTACAGATTTAAAGTGCACTGCAAAAGTACTTCATGCCATCTTTCCATTTATATTATGCTAAAAAAGTAAAGATGTTAAGGAGGACCCAAGAACAGACTTGAAGGAGGAGCCTGTATAACAGAAGATATTTTGTACTTCTCTGACACCCACATGACACATTTAATACACTGCCAGCAATATAAATCATACAGACAGCCTTTTCAAGATAACAGAGAAGCATTACTATTCTCTTAAAGCTGTACTTTTTTTGGGTGATAGCACTTGCTACTTTATGCAGCAGTCAACAGAATCCTGTATCAAAATAGATTATTGTGTAAGCAGAAAGCAAACATGCAAGTTTTCAATTGCAAAACTGCTTCAGCTGCAGTACAGACACAACAATACTTGCTTTCAATAGCTAAGGGGAAAAATAAAAGATTGAAAGACATACCAGTCAAATTGCTGTAACTTCCAATCCAATAGAACAATGGCAAACTGCCCAAAGGAAATGCCCAAAATATTTGATCTGAGCCATGTTGAAGGACAGTGTGTTGCACATTGGGAACTCTTAACCTTAACAATCATGAATAAGTTTTAAAAGAATATAAAAGCCTTCACTACCACTAAAGATATCTTGCCTAGGAAAAAAATTTAGGCACTGGTATTTTTTAGAATATATTCTATCTATTCTATCTGTATATATTTAACAACTCCCTGTGAAATTAATTCCTTTAACAATATCCTCACAATCTAAATTGTAAATAAATTTAAATTTTCATACATGCATAATATATCATCATCTTCTGTTCTCATTTATATATTTTATGCATTACATATAAATGTCATATAAAATATGTATTTTATATTGTCTTTTGGAGTATGTGTTAAATTGAATTCTAAGAGTAGCATAATAAAAAAAACCAGTTTGACTAATCTTTAAAGGAATTTTCTGTTAATCTTTTTTGTTATAACATAATATTTTTTATATTATTTTTCAATGAAAAGTAAAGCTGTACGTTGTTGCTGTTAAACATTAATAGCAACCCTTAAAAGACAGTAAAAATAGACCTTAAAGTTCTGTGCAACAGGTATTACACATTCAGTAGCCCAGTTTGTAGTGTACTTTTGTACATGTTCATGATTGATCAAAAAAGAGCAGGTATGCTGATTCTAAAGCTAGCACAAGGACTCCAGTGAAATGGCTTAGCAAGCCTTCCTCTGATCACATTACAGCAAAGTATATAGCTTTTGCTTCATTTTAGTAGTGTCAGTCATTCCAGTGCATTGCCGTCAAAATCACGGTTATACAAACCATGTAAGACAAGCCATGGCCACAGTTGTTTGGTTATTTTTTGTGTGATTAGTGACACCATAAATTATCAGAAAATACATCATGTACTAATTGATGATTACACAATGTAAACAATCATGGATACTCTTAGGTGGGATTAATTTTACATGAAAAGACGTTATATAATAAGACTACTAATATACATTCTCAGAGACACAAAATTCTGCTCTTATATGAAATTAGCTTTTCCTAAGCAGTAATAGATATTAGCTAGTCTTACTAAATCCCCTAAAAGTTGGAGTGCCTATCAGCTTCTGTTTAATATCCATGAAATGGTGAGAAGCACAAGTTAGGTTTTACTTATGAAGCTAGAAATGGTACTACAGTAAATGACACATTTCGGACTAGTTCTGTTGAAGGGGAAAATTCAGTGATGTTTTTAAGCACACATTTAACTTTTAAGCATCTGCTGAAGGTATTGCCTAAGCTTTGCTGGAATATATGCTTGAATTTCATTGCTGTGATTTACATCTTAACTGCCTTAAGCAGTAAAGGTCTGAGCAGGTAAAGCAGCTGTTCTTAGCTGTTTAAAGGCTGAGTAATTTTTTCCTTTTTCACAAGAGGAAAAAGGGAAACCTTTTACCCTCACCTTCATACAGCTCACACCCCTAAACCTCTTCATATCAACCAGCAGCCCCCTGTCACTTTGTGTGCGCCTCGTGTGCACCCCGCATGTGGAAGACAGAAAGGACTACCCGAGTTGTTGTGTCCTTGCATGTCTTGTGAAACCTAACACAAATGCTGCTCTCCAGCTTCTCTAAAGGACTCCTCTTGTCCAGTCACGGGCCTCAAAAACCCCCTTCCTTCCCTTCCCTTCCCTTCCCTTTTTTCCTTCTCTATAACCACCTCTAGCCTTTGTGCACACACATCTCTTCCCTTAACGTAGCTCCAGAGCTGCAACCATCAAACCCCTGAGACTCTGCTCCCACCTGAGGAAGAAGCAGGGCACTTACATGGGACTACTGCTCACACCAAGACCAGCATAGAGAAGGAACAAAGCAAGGGAAATGAGAGCAGCTATGGCCCCAGCTATGGGGCTACGACCCATGATTTTCTCCTTTCCCCCTCACTAAAAGAAAATGTGATACTATTTAACTAGCAAAAGAGAGAAATGCCTAGCTACAGAAGAAGCTAAATCTTGTTCAGATTTGAAAACAATACTACATTTGTGCTAAGCCTTTTTTTAGTTCTACAGGTGGAAATTAAAATTAATAATTCCTGGAACTAGCAGATATCCATACAGATGGTCTCCCTAGGTAGCATACTTTGATCCCAGCACTCTGTAAAGGAGTTTGGTGAAAAAAATTAGATATTCTACATTAATTTTTTAATTTGTTACAACCATTTAGAAAACTTATATGGCCCCTAACATTAGGATATCCTTGTTAGACACTTGATCCATAATAAACTATTGGGTGGGCAGTCAGTAGTTGAGGTTCAGTTTAAATGTGGGAACTGAGGCAGAATACTGAGAGAGAAAAAAAAGTCTGGATCTCCCTTCTTTCTCCAGCTGTAAGGATTTAGGTTTATGCAGTACAATACAATAATTCAGATCACTTTACCCAAGCAAGTAAAGCCAAATATCCTGCATGAGACCAGTGAAAACTTCAGTCTCTCTGCACCAATCTGGTGATCAGATCATGCCAAACTTCCCATTGTAGGAGGATGAAATATTGCCCACATATATGTTCACAAATATGGGCAGGACAATTACCTGCTGGTTCATGCGTTTGTCTCAGAATGGTGAGATGTGGATACCTAGGCTACGGTACTCTTCTGGTGGGAAGGAGTGAGAGGCAAAACAAAACAGCTGACAACCCCATATCTACACCTTTTCCAGAAAAGTACATAGGCAAGGGCAAGCTCTATATCCTCTCCACAAATTCTCTTGAAAACACACATTTTTAGAGTGAATCCGAGATTCACTGCCAGAGAATCAGGGGCAAGAGGTTGCTGCATAGGGATGTTGATTTCTGGTTCTTATCCATAATGCAATTTCATGACTAATCCCTTGAAAGAAAATGCCTTCTTCGTGACCTGAAGAAATGTCTTTCAGAAGCCAGGATCGGACATCAAGACTCAGTCCCCATCAGAGATTTGAAGGAAGTTATTTTATTATCCAAAATCAGATCTATGAAGGGGCTTTCATGCTATGAACTCAAATTTAAAGATTTGGATTTGCAGGTGCACGGCTAAGTGCTAGAAGGCTCCCGGAAGACAGATGCCCCTTTCCCCTCAGGACTTCTCACCAAAAGATTTGCTTCTCCTGAGTGTGCTGCGTGGTGGAAAGCATCTTCCTCTGGACCTGGCTTACTTTGTTTACTTTATAGGGAGACTTGGTTGGTGACCCCCCCCACACACCTTCCCCAGAGCAGTGCCTCACTCACAGCATACTCTGCTTCACTGGGACACTGCTTGTGAGTCTGCACCACAGGGATTTGCCCAAGCCCATTGCTTCTAGGCTCGTGATTGACAAGCTTTGCCTCCCACTTTCAAGTGGTCACAGGTCCTGATGGAGCTGACCATGTGCTTGGGACCAAACGTGCCACGTGATGATGTAGTGAGCACAGTGCTTTGCTCTGGCTCCTTTGCGCCCAGTGCCTGCTGAAGACCACAAACCAGTAAGAGACCCCTTGGTTCTCATGGTTAATCAAACTGATGCCCCCAGTTAACACCATCAGTAGATACAGCTGAACAAAGACTTAGCTTAGTAGTAATAAAGGACAAAGAATTTGCATTTCCTCCCAATGCTTTGAAACTTAAAGTTGCAAGTGTTGCTTGAATATATAACAAGTAGCCTGTGAAAGGATGCTGCCCTCTAGAAATAAGAATCCAGACAACACAATATATATTTGTCTGTGCCTTTCCCGTTATCAGAGACTGCATATGCAGAGTGCCTTACAATGCAGGGTTAATTGAACTTTTTGTAGAAAATCCACCAAATTCTGGAGTGTTTATTTGTGTCTGCAGAGATTAAATATCTGTCTATCCTCACAGCGGACAAAACTATATTTGGCATCCGGAGATATATTTTTGAAATTCAATTTGAGATACTGTTCCAGCACTATTTCTAATAGATGATTTTATTACAGTATATAAAACCTGACTTTATTTACCTTCAGTCCTGAGCATTCAGATTTTTTTTTTCTCTTTTATTCTTCTGCTGCACATTATTTAATAAAGGGGAAGGAGGGAATTGGAATATAGTTGCATGTTATGGTATAAGGAACAATGTTCGGCACAGGTTTTCTACTATATAGCTCCCACCAAATATTATATTTTGGGTCCTCCATGTACCCAGAATAAAGATGATTTGTCTCATTGAAAAGTATTTTCTTCTTTTTCTGTTTCTAAACTTGGCATACAAATACATAAGAACTTGTACAGATAAACACAAATTTGCACATGCTTTATACATTTAAAAATGCAATTACTTTCCTGACAGCTTTTTTAATACATGATCAATGCAGAGCCAAGATCTGAGGAAATTGTTTGGTTTTTCATAACCACAGCAATCAATCAAAACGTAGAACAAGATCTTTTGGCACTGATATTTCTGAGCAATGTTAAAAAAAATAAAGATACGTCAGGTTTTCTTAAGAAATATCTTTACCACACCGTTCTCCCCAAACCTCAAGCACACTTTGTGAGCTGCAAATGTAGGAAGATTTGATTTCAAGAAATGACTACTGAGACCAGTACCAATGCAGGTCAATCACATTGTGCCACTTTAAACTCTCTGTTCCTGCTAACTTAACAATTTTGGGCACAGGCTGATCTTTATGCAAAATATATAATTGAGCTGATAAAACTTTTCAGCCATCTTTAATCTGACAGTTAGAAACTTCTTGCCCCAGTCACACCAGCTGGAACTACCAAAGACCATGACGAACTGTGTACACTTCATAGCGCAGCAGTGAACACATCAATAACACCCCAGTCCACTCTCCTCCAGCTTTTTCCTCTACCAAGCAGTTAATGAGGGGCAGATGCCATAAAAGACCAAAAATCAGCTTGTGTAAAGGTGATGGATGATGATACCACAGCTGCCTACAGAGCTGCTGGAGCAGCTCAGTGTGGAGAGGGGCCCTGCCCATGGCAGGAGGCATCAGCAGGTTAACAAGGGTTGCAGCCTGAAAGAGAGGATGAACTGGTGTCTGGATTTCCCTGCAAAAGGGGAAATAGTGGCTCTGAGATTAAGGGACTGATAACACAGGACTAATCTCTGCCTGGTTTTAAATTACCTAGAGGTGGGTGATAGAGGCTGTATGTAGAAGTGAGGAGTTGCTGTGCAGACACTATGGGACATGCCTTAGGCATAGATATTGGCTTTTGGTAGCCTATCCTGAGATTTTAAGCGCTTGTGTGATCAGATTTAAATGGGGCTTTTAATGTTATTAATTTTAAGAATAAATTTTTCAATTTATTTCTTCTTCTATTTCATCTCAGAATGCTTTCTTCAACTCCCCCTTTTCCAAGAGAAAGCCAGTTCTGTAGTGTTACGCTGCACTGGTCCCCAGAGATAGGCCAAATCCTGCCATCAGTGGTAGCAATAAAGCAATTAGGGAATCACAGCCCTTGGGAGAAATACCTGAAATAAGAGGAACAGAATCTTGCCTTCTGTTTCTGTGGTGATGTTTGGTTTCACTTGACTAGCTTTTATGGCAGGGTTTACATTTTTTTGGCTGTTGTATAATAAAACACTTTTACTGTGGTTGGTTTAATTTTCAAAGCTTTAAAAAAATCAATTTGTTCCTTTGCACTCAGTATATTGGAGTTGAAAACCATAATGTGCTATTACTTCAGGGTCACTGCTCAACTTCTGGTGACCCTCTTGCCCATGAATTCCTGGAGTTTATTGCTACAATCCATTTCCTGGATTATTTATGTATAAACTTACTTTTCTTGTTCTTAAATAACCACTATCCAAGTCTTTAAGAGCAATGATTAATTTCAGGGCAAAAGCAATTTGCTAAATGCAGGAACACAAAATCCATGAAAAAAAATTCTTATGAATACCTGGGCTCTCCTCTTTGTATTGAAGAGATTTTGAGAGGGTTGTGACAGATGAGGATGTTTCAGACACCACAATGTACAACAGGGAAAGAAAAAAACACAGTCCATAGAGCTAATAGGACACATTAACAAATACAATTCTGTCCTTCAGGTCAATTGAGTTAAACACCTGCTATTGTATATCACAGCTTCTTTAACTAGGAGAAGATAAAGAATAAAACAAAATCTTTATTAGGCTTTTAGTAAACTCTTTGAAAAATCACCAGGTTGTTTTGGGTTTTTTTTTCGGTTGGTTGGTTGTTTTGGGGTTTTTTAGGGTTTGGTTTTGGGGGTTTTTGTGGGGTTTTTTGTGGGATTTTTGTTGTTGCTTTGTGGGGAGGTTTTTTTTTTTGTTTCTTTGGGGGGGTGGTGTTGTTGTTTGTTTTGGTATTTTCTGTTGTTGTTGTTGTTGTTTGTTTTGTTGGGGTTTTTTTAATGGGGGGTTTTTTACAAGCCATCTAAAGTACTGCGAGTTGACTGGAGAGCAGCATTAGAGGTAAACCAGGACTCTTGTTGTAACTGTCCAGGAAGTGGTTGACCAGCGGAGTTACACATTTACAGGCAGGCAGCAGCAGAGCTGAGGACAGCCCACTACCCTGATTTTCTCTGTTGTTAAATGCTGGTATCTACATTCTTTGACAGAGGTATATATTATTATAGTGACTCCAAGACAACCAAGTAATAAGGTTTCTGTTTGAGTATGTCTATATTCACCTAAATAATCTCTTATGTCAGGCTAAAAACATCTAACTCCTCATCAACAAGAAGCTGTTTTGTATAAAGACTTCTAATACCTCACTCCCTCTAGAAAAATCAATTTTTTTATATCAATACAATATATGTAATGGATAAGATGCCAGTGTTTCCTTCACTGTTGTTATCCAGTTTGGATGCGCTGTAGCAGTATTTCTTATGATGCTGGTATCTCTGTGTTTCACAGGTTATAGCAATATAATGGTGCAACATTACTCACACCAACGACTCTCACTCTACTTATCAAAGCAGCCTTTAGATAACTTCCAGATGAGACATGACAGTGGGTAATCCATTATCCTCTTTTCTGGTTCTTTTGTCTTCTGAACAAAGGATTTGATACAAATTGTTAAGCTGATTCCAGCATGTAGCAGTTAGGACTAGCATTTTGAAAATGTATTTTCCATACTTGAATGGAATGAATGAGCTTCTACTTGCTTTAGGTAGAGAGGGCAATGTGTGGAAACTGAGATGAATAATGACCTGATTTAGTAGATGAAAACTGCTGTAGGGAGAGATAATAGTAGGTAACAAATAAAAACCCCAAAGCAAGGAAGCTGAATACTACTTGAGGAAGGTGGGGGGAAATGTTTTATTAATCTTGCTCTTTGTGAGACTATCATAGACGAAAAGAAAAATAGTCAAGACTTCCTCAGCCCATGACTTGTAGATGAGAGACCACAGGACACCCTGATTCTGAAGTGCAGTAATAGCACCATCTATTGCAGGGCTGTCCTTACCTTGTATCAGACCTCACAGTCTCCCCTGCCTGGCACTTGCTACAGCTTGGTAAGGTAAGGACAGGGTATTTTCTTGAGGTAGGAGGGGGCAATCTGCCTTCCTAGTGGCTTGGACAAAGCCAATGATAAGGCAGGAACTGAGTCCAGTTCTTCTGAATGAAAAGCTCATGCTGTAACTTCTGGCTGTTTTCTCTCCTACAATGAAGCATCACCTACTTGAGAACCTTGATATATCAGGCTAATGAGACCACTGATATTTTTTCTATTAATCCTAGGCAATGTATTTACCCTAACCTTTCCATTTTTGAGTTATGCCGTCTTTCAATTACAATTGCATCATATTTTGCAGACATTAGAAAAACTGTGAATGTTTGTATTAGGAAAAGGTTTTTTAGAGTTGCATGTAGAAAGTAAGACAAAGGAAATTTATATGGAGTAGCAGAAAGTAAGGGAAGCTATATACACTAAAACTTATTCAAATCCAACTTTAAAGCTTGGAAAATAGCTGCCATTCTAGAAAGAAATACAAAATTTCAACAATTTTTTTCCTTTTTTTGTTGTAATATGAAGAATTCAAGCACTTTTCATGTCTTGAAAATGCAGTTCAGTAGATGAGAAAAGCAGTAAAGGCATCATGTTAGAACATCTTATCTTCCTCTTTGAAAATCAGTATCTGTCCACAAACCACAACTGTCAAAAAGTAGGAAGGGACTTAGAAACATCACATCCATGCTTCCATGCATCATTTATATGGACTGCTTTTAATTTTCTTGCCTTTTAATATGTGACTGACAAAACAAAAGTTGGATTTAAATAGGTGTGTCCAGATAGAGTGTACACAACCCAAGAGGGTGCTAATTAAAACCTGGACCAAGTTCAAACGAGAAAAAATTATCTCACAACTCCCTTGCTACCGGATAAGCCTGGTCTCCCATTTTCCAGCAGGCAGAGGCGTATGTACGTGCACACACACACACACACATGCACCTTGTAAGCCCCTACCCTCCCTTTTCCCTCACAAATCAGTTTTCTAAAACCCTCCAAGTAATGCCAGATGATATAATTATTTTTTGTCTGATTGCTTTCAACAAAAGTAAAAGTAGTGTAATGTCTTAGACTTTGCTCATTTTCATGAAAATATGAATGAGAGGTTTTTAAAGGCTGGATATTATTAAGAAAACAGCTATTTTCTAATTGATACCTGCATAACCATTTCACCTGCTGAAAGACTCCAGCCAAGTCTGTAACTCTCAGAGGGGTGTTCTGGAGAAGGGTTTGAAGTCCAGCCATGTGTTGCCACTATATTCCAGATCCTCAAATGTTTTGAACTGACATAACTCTCTTGAGCATCCAAGTATTTCAGTTCACACAGCCTGAAGATTGTGCTCAGATGTCTTAACTAGATAAAAAAGCAGAAAGAAATGAATGATGGATTATAAAGCAAAGAAGTTTCTTTTTCAGAACATATTTTGACTTGTGACACTGATTGACCTGCATCTTTCAGACACATTCCATTACATGTGGGAATTTATAGTTGCAAAAATACCAAATAAGATTAAGATAAAATCCTCGGACTGTGTGTAAAAGTAGCTTTATAGACTTCTTATTTTATTACTGAAAAGAACATAAGGGAATTGTTTCTTTTGCATCATCTGCCTATTTGATATTGCTAAAGAGCTACTGTTGTTGCAAGCACAGCAGCATGGTTTGAGGAGAAACTGTGAGTTATGACCTCATGAGTTAAACAGATTTCAGTTAACATTATCATGTGTCATCTGTCCTTAAAAATTCACTAAGTGCTTCCAAATTTAAAATTTATCCTCCTTTTCCTTTTGTTTGCTAGCCTTCAAACATTGCCAGCTTTAGATGCTATTTTCATTTTAGAAAACCTTTGGTTTACAATCTTCATATACACAGTGTGTCTTCTGTATGTAGGATTCATTTTTCACTAGAAATTAAAAAAACTAATTCTTCTTGATGTTAGCAGAGAAACTTTGGCAGCTGCAGCTGGGAAACTCAGATCAGAATTCATGGTGAAGCCAAAAACTAAGATCTCAGAAAAATCTTATATTTACTGAGTAGATAGATAGATCTAATCTGTATGTTTTTACTACCTACTTATTTTTGAAATCCAGTCTGAACTGGTGACATGACCATACTGGAAACATATTTGAAGAATTATTTCTTCATTATTATGTGAATGAAATAAATGCAACAAACTGAAATTGTAACCAAGCATTAAAAATACATCCAGAAAATCATCCTCAAAAATAAGAACTCCTGTTGATTTAATGACATTTCACTTAGTGGCATCTTACAAACACTACTAGGAAACTGATTTTTCAGATCACATCAAATAAGACCGTTCAAAATGACTGTTAGGAGACAGAGAAGTTGACAAAATAGTCCACAAAACATTCCCAAATCAAGCTTAAGACCACATTTTCACAATACTAACCTCAGCTTTTCACGTGAGCAGATATTCTGACCTGGACAACTGACTACAAGAATAAAGCAGCATACCATGGTATGAGTTTTTCTGAATATATCAACAGCTTGCCATTGAAAAAGGTTTAAAATGTTTAGAGTTTATGTTTACTTAGAGCTTTGTTTAAAAAATTGTATTGAATTGAATAAATTTTCTGAGATTCCCAAACTTCTTTGAGTTCTCTAGCATCCAAAGGCTTTGTTCTGTGATTCCGTGTTGGCAATACTCTCGTTAGTCTTCCCAGAGGTAAAAGTTCTTCTGATTTATCAGAAGCACCTGAGATAATTTTAAACACCACAACAGATTAACAAAAAAAATTAGGAGCTTTACTCTACCAAAAGGAAAAGCTTTAGGTTCTTAATTACAAAAATAGAAAGCACCTAATACAGTCCTGAATCACATTACCAGAAATTTCTTCCATACCTGCTTCAGTGGTTGATATGAGGCAGACCTGGCACATTAACATCTCCAGTTTCCATGGCTGGCTTTGCTTGGAGAAACTGCTGAATTGATATCTATTTTGAGGATGCTGACTAAGGTGGAATCTCCTTCCCTTCTCTTTTCAGACCTCTTTACTTAAGTCTGTTGTCTCATAAGACTAAGATAGCTCTTCATCCATTACGACTACGATAAGTCAGTTTTCTCTTCCCCTGTTCAGTACACAGCATAAGGTAAATCAGCAATGTTGGGCATTTCCTGGCATTATCTCTGGGATTTAATGTGTTCTTCAATGAGCATTAATTAAATAGGCTTTCTGTAAGTGTTAACATTTTCAAGACTCTTAAATGATAAGCATTAGCTGTAAATTTATGTTATCAAATTCTTTAATCTCTAGGTCCATGCTAAAGTCTACATAAGGACCATCTGTGACCTAGTACATCTCTCAGATTTATTACTGTTAATGAAAGCAGGTTTTTATCCCGACCACCTTATCATCTTGCATCTTTCAATAGCGTTAGACACTTGCAGTTTCATGAAACAAAGCAGTGTAAATAGGTTCATCCTGAATTAAACACGGTAAGGATGTTGAATTGTTGCAGTTGAGTTTAAAAGAGGATGTAATCATCTCTTTTCTACTGTCTAGACATTTGAAAGGGTTGTCAGGACTACAGCTACAGCTTACCAAGCATCTGCTTTTGCTCTGCAGGGAGAGCTAAATCTTTGAGATCAAAGTCTCACAATAAACTCTTATCTGGGGTGAATTTCTGACATGAAAAATCATCAAATAAGTGCTACCCTTCACTGGACAGTTGTTTACCATTTCTCATTAGGAACACAGTCAGGCTCCATGGTGTATGCAGAAACCACAAAAAGTCATATTTTAATGTTTATATAGGGGTTAAGGAGCTCAAGGGTAGTTTGGACCAACGTGCAGGGGCAAATTACAGGGAAGCCTTACTGGAGAGAGGGGTGGCAGCTGTCAGAGAGCAGAACTTACTGCTTGGCGCAAGCCTGTCGCCTGGCAGATGGGTATACCTACCTTTGACTAAATCTTGTGTTTCTTAGAGACAGGAATCACTACAGAAACCTTTTCAATCTGGGATATCCAAGCAAGGACCACTTCAAAACAAGATAAAAGGAGACATTCATCTGCTTTAGCATCCAACTGCTCCTGGAGAGTTCTTCTCTTCTTAAAGATTTCCCTGGCAAAGGAAGTATTGCCACAGTGGCTGAAAGGAAGTAAACTTGCCAGGTTATGCTTTTCTTTGAAGATATATCCCTTTTTAAGCCTGCTATCACTACAAGTCACAGTGGCATTTTGCACATCAGCTGTGCATTCCTTCACACTGAATGTTTATGGTGCATTTTAAGATCCATCACAACACACAGAAAATATGCTACGGTGAAACTAAGACAACACAGCTTCTAAGTAACTGTATGTCTTATTTCTTTGCAGCCAGATCAGCTCTGTATTGAATGTGATTCAGTTCAGTTCAACGGAACCACTGTTAAAAAGAATGTTTCTGACAGACTCCATTCCCTGCCTGCACAGGCTGTGGCCTCTGTGGTCAGTTTAACTGACCAGTTCCCTGCTTGCCCCCCTCAGTGTGGTCATATAGCAGGGAGGAAGCCAGATTTCTGTACTTCTTAGTCCTCACATTTAAGGGAGCCAGTTGTTCAACAGTATTATTTCTTTCAAGTGCTGAATTGAAGAAAAAGTATCACATCTGAGCTGCACTTCAGACATGTTGCACAGTCTTGATGCCCATAATGGACCAAGCTGGGGCAATCCAAGCAACAGAGGTCTTCCTGGCCACAAACTGCTAAAGCAATCTGTGGTGTGGTTTCATGTGCAAGCAAGTTTGGAAAGACAAACGGGCAACAAGCTGCTGGATGTGCAGCAGATTGTTATGCTGTTGGGGCCACTGCACAAAAATGTGGTAGTTGTTTTCAACACTTAACTCCCAAACTTTGGCTACTTGTTGCAACTGCCCCTTTCCCCTGCCCCCACAACCATCATTAACACCAGGCATTGACCCTCTACAGGTCAGTGTCACAGCTACTCCTGTGTCAGTTGTCTCTGCTAAGCACTTGTTAAGATCATTCTAGCATTAAAGTTTGCCCAGGCTTCCTGACCTAAAACCTAATCCCAATCCAATTACTTTTTGTAACACCAGTCCTAACCCTGGACTGCCTTCCCCTGCTGTGCTCAGCAGCAGATTTCTTTCTGTGGTCTCAAATGATTAAAAAAGTTAACTCTACTCACAACTGTACGGGCCATAGTAATTGCTCAGGCCCTCCTACCAGCTCCAGAGCATGAGTAAGAAAGGACTTAGTGGAGAATTGCTTGCATGCTTCTGCAGATTCTAATAAAGATTGCTTTCTTGGAAAATGTGGCCACAGAAAAGCTATGTTTCAGGTTGATTTGGTTTTAATTGTAGTCGAAAATCTTTGTTCTTAGCTTTCTTGACTACTTCAGTGACTACTGGTACTACCATGCCCGCCAAGAAATGTGTCCATTCTGAATATTATCCTGTGCTGAGCCGCACTACCTTGGCTGAATGAGAAGTAATGACTTGCTCTGCTGCCATTCCTTTCATTAGGGCATCCCACTTTCCCTGTAGCCATCCATGAAAACAGACTTGGGTTCTGTGAGTGTATGGTTCATCACACAAAAGTCTGCATCCATACATTAATAAAGTTTCCATCATGGCAATAGAGAAATGTCACTGACAAAATTGGGTTTTTTTCTCTCACTTTCATTTCCATGCTTGCTTTCTCTTCTGTGTCACCCTTTAGCCTCTTTCAGTTCTCCTATGGGTTTAATTTAGCCTGTTGACCAGTGCTATACTGAAATATTAACTTCTCTGTTAAATCTGGCCCTGCCACAAGAGTTCAGGAAACCTTCTAGTTCCTCCAGTCCTGGGTCCACAGCTACCACTGTACTGGACATAAGTTGAGTAAGGGTCACAACCACAGCCTTTTCTGGAGTTGCAGGGATGGGGTGTCTGACTTGGAACTCCCAGGCCCTGTTTTGGGATTTTCTGCCTTGTGGTTTTCAAAGTTGAGTAACATCCTTGTAGCTCCCGATCACAAGCAGGCAAAGGCATTGTTTGGTGCAGCCTTACTTCTGCCTGTGTCAGTGCTGTTGCAAAGGCAGATTCATTGAAAGAATAAGTTTGAAGCATCTTGAGTTCAGATAGTTGAACTTTAGCTGGAATTTTTGGTTTCTCATTCTGGAAGTATGTTTCATTTCAAAAACTATTCCATTCTTCTAAAATAATTTCAGAGTTCAAATAAATATCAAAACTGTTTTGGATTAAACTTTTTGTTTAACCTTAAACTCTATTATTTTTTCATGCTGCTTTGCTTGCTGAAATGTTCCTCTTTAATTTTTCCCCTTCTCAAATTTCCAGTGAACCACTTTATCACTGTGTGAGATAATAAGACTGAGTTCCACTTTCCATATCACAAAGTGTGTACCACTCCATGAATCTGAACTCTCTTTGCCCCAAAAGAAACTCTCCCTAACCATGCATTGCAGCACAGGCGAAAGGCTGTACATGTGGGAGGTTTGCAGTCCTGCTGTCCTAGAGATAAGCAGAAAGCTCTGCTGAGCAAAGCTGCACTGGCATTAATCACACAGCTCTTAGTGCTACAGTACAGACAGATTCTAATTAGGCACAATTACACAAACTCATGTATTTGCATACAGCACCTCGCAGAGATTTTCAGGGAACCTAGCAGAAGCCCTCTGGATGTGACTCAACCAGAAAGGGAACCTCAGTGCTTTCCCCAGAAAATCAAGCTGAGTGGTGAGACTCAAGGCTCTCCCAGACAGCAGAAGAGGGGAAGAAACAAAGGCTTGTTTAAAAGTGCAGTGCAGCTTCTCTGGAAAGTTACAGTATTTCCCTATTTAACAAGGAAGCTGCCTCTCTGCCTCATGCTTAAGATCTGAGTTTTGCAGTGCCCTTTGGTGATTCAACTAAAATGCTGTGCTCCTCCTTTGAACTGGCAAAGTCAAAGGCGGCTGCCAGCCGGGCAGTACTCGAAGTTCACAGCTCTAACATATCCTTTTGACAATACTAAACTTAATGCCTCAGCCAAATTCCCAATAGCTACACAGATCACCTTCTTGAGCCCTAACCAATGCAGAGCTCCAAAGGAGGGAGATGAATCTCAGTGGCAAACTCACCCCCGGAGATTAAAGGCTATGCGAAGCTTCAATATGTGATACTCATAACATCAAGCTGTGGACTACCCGCTGCATAAGGGTCCCATAATCAATTTTGTCCTTGTGGGGACTAATCCTGGCAGATCAAGTATTATTTATGGCTCCAAAATTATCTAGATCTTTTTCCCTCTGCAGTTGGGGAAGTAGGTTATTTGTAAGGTACCACTCAGTTACAGCAGAAAATATTGATGATTGTAGTCTGTTAATATGGAGACACAATCCCTTACAGAATAACAGCAAGTGCAAGTTCACCAAACAGGAAAACTCACTTTGTTTTTTTCTTGGAAGAGAATACAGATATATTCTCCCCTCTCTCAAGAATGCTGCAATTATCCCCACCAGCTTCTTTTTCCCAAATTAAGCAGAGGTATCCTCCCCTGACTTCTCAAATGCAAAAGCAGTTATTGTTCCAGGCTAGCACTGGATGCTTACAGGAGTGCAGATGAGACATTCACCTCATATCTATCAAAGCAGAATAGCTAGCAACAAGTTAAAAAAGACAGAGAAAGAAATGTTAAAAACTCTGTTTTTCAGAATCAGTAATGCAATAAGGCCAGAAGTCGTGTAGGTCGAAAAGACCATGTTGATACAAAAAAACCCACCACCACCATCAACAAACCCAAACAAAAACAAAAACAAAACAAAACAAAAAAGCCAAAAGAGCCTAAAAAAAGCCAAAGGAAAAAAAAAAGGCAAATTCTTAAATGAGTATGTAAGTGAGAGTAGGCACTTGCAAGCAGTATGGTAGTAGAACACAACGAACAGAGTGAATCTTCGCACCCTTTTTTCCTGAGTGATGTTATAAACAGGGATGGATTACACAAGAAGAGAAATTGCAATGCCATATTCTCGACTGGTGAAGGTGGAAATGTCCTCATTGATTTCTATGGAACCACTGCTGCTTATGCCACTGTAAGATATATACCTAAGAGAGGTGAGATAATGTGCAAGGATGGGGAAGATAAAAGCACATAAGAGTAATGAAAACTTATCACAGGCACTGTGTTTCAAGTTAAAACAGCTCATCACTTCAGATAGCCTTCAAGAAGTTGTTCTTTCAGGTTTATTTGTGCTTTAAAAGTAACAACAAATGCATAAACTTCTGTGCTGTGAATGCCTTTCCAGCAGTGACATGTTGTCATTAATCACTATAAGATTTATTATTAGCTTTCATCTCAGGCTTTTTCTCAGTGCAATAAAAAGTTTTGCCTGTACTTTTACACACAATTATACCAAGATAAGCTGTGTCCTAATTATGTTTTGTAGTACAAGAAGCACAATGCATACAGACTTCTTTGGAGGATGCAGTTTGTTTTCTTCTGTGGAGAACAAGACCAGTTGAATGCTGTGACTCTGTGCTAACCTTGCAGCAGGCGCACTGCAAAACTGTCCCACAACTGCACAGAACACAGCAAATTAGGACTGTGGGACCTAGTGTTTTGCTGACACTTTTATCTGCAACTTCATGCTTCAGCTGTCAATCGCTAATCCTTTCCTCCCTTAAGCATGCAGTTTTTGTAGTATATCTATGAAGAATTCAAATCTGAAACTATAGGACTGAGAAGGAAAAAACAAATTAAAAAAATGTTATTTGTCCTCATTTAGGCTTCTCTATACCATACATGTGGCTTGATGAATTATTACTTATTTTAGCAACATGTAAACTTTTTTCTCAAATCATTCAAATCTTTTGTATTTTAAGATTTACTATAACTTTATAATAATCTCATCTTTATTATCATTTTTAAAAAAGGACAAAAGAAGATGAAAACATATTATGAAGGTTTTACAGACCTTATTGTTCTTATTCTCAGCTAGTAGTTTCACTGAAAAACAGCTGAAAGAGTGGTCAGCCCTTTTTAAGACTACCTCTCTACCCCTTCCAGTGAAGGCCAAAAGCTCAACAACCCTCTCAGGAACTTCAGCAAAACTTTGGGTAAACTGAGCAATCTGACCAACTGTCAAGAAAAAAACGGTATTCCAACAGCATGAAGAAGCCTCTGATTTACATTTTGTTTAAGAAACAGAAATAGCTTTAATAATAAATCTACCAAATCTGCTCAAAAGTCTGTGGCATAATCCAGATCACATGGTATACAAGGTAGTAACACTCCTTGAATCCCCACAGATTTCAACAAGGCCAGGATTTTATTCCTGATGCATAAAATCTCCAGTATTATTTTCTCTTATATAAAGAATACAAAAGATATTTTCTGCAGTTATTTTTAGTAATACTTGGACTGCTTTTTTGCTTTGTTTTGTTTAAGGGTATGTGCAAAACACTTGAAACTAGAAAGGCCCACTATAAACTCAAATATAAACCTTATTGGTAATATCCTCCAGTATCATATTTCAATATACATTAAAAAAGATTTAGCAAATTTCTGCTTATACTTCAAATACACTTCTTAAACCCACAGGTGTTATGGTTTGATTTACACGTAAACTCATCAATTATTAAAGAGCAAGACACTTACAATGGGACTGATGAATTCTTAATCTCAGGAACAGTGGTAAATTAAAGGAAAACACGGTCTCGCTACTGGTTGCTCTTTTGTGATTAAGTATTAGCTATCTGCTATGTTTGAGATTCCGTGGACCTATTTATTTGATTAATTTAATTGTCGTCCTAATTAATTTAATTATTTGGTAGCAAGTGCTGAGAGGCTGGTGCATTCATGGTTCTCTACACGTTGCTCAGCTGATTACCAGCTCCACGGTTTGCTAAACTGGTAAAAAGTGGCCGCCCAGTCCCCGGTGCCCCTTTCGCTTATCTGAGTTTGATTGATGTGCCCTCTGCTCGCTTCTGCCTCCGTGCCGTTGTTCACAGATTAATGTAGGGGATGGGATTATTCACGGTGCGTTTAATCAAGCATGTAGATAATTTTTTTTTGCAGAGGAGAACCCTCCCAGTCATTGCACTTTTGAAGTGATGAGTGTACATAACTCTTTGGTTTGCGAAGAGAAATAGAAAATTGAAGGGAAGGGGTGTACGCGTGTGTATGTGCGTGTGCGTGTGTGTGTGAAGTGAGCCTGCTTTACCCGAAAACACACGGAAATTCTGGGGGGAAAGGGGGAGCAGGGAACGGGATTCAGGGGGTTTGGGCGTTATTGCAGTTGTCATCCGCGAAACTGACGCATGTTTACACAACAACTTTTGAACAAGCAGGCGGCGTTGGGCCGGGCTCTCCCCGTCCCGCGGAGCGCTGGGGCTCCGGCCGGGCCCGGGGGTCTCCGTGCCGCCCGCCGTNTGGGCGCCCTGCGGGCCGGGGGAGCGCCCGCCCCACGCGGCTGCCCTCGGCCCCGCACCAGCGCCGCCGGCCGCGGAAAACAGCCCCGAGACAGAAAGAGAACTTGTTCGTCCGTCCCCGCCTGCCTCNCTCCCAGTCATTGCACTTTTGAAGTGATGAGTGTACATAACTCTTTGGTTTGCGAAGAGAAATAGAAAATTGAAGGGAAGGGGTGTACGCGTGTGTATGTGCGTGTGCGTGTGTGTGTGAAGTGAGCCTGCTTTACCCGAAAACACACGGAAATTCTGGGGGGAAAGGGGGAGCAGGGAACGGGATTCAGGGGGTTTGGGCGTTATTGCAGTTGTCATCCGCGAAACTGACGCATGTTTACACAACAACTTTTGAACAAGCAGGCGGCGTTGGGCCGGGCTCTCCCCGTCCCGCGGAGCGCTGGGGCTCCGGCCGGGCCCGGGGGTCTCCGTGCCGCCCGCCGTCCTTCCCCCGCACTCGCCATGCAGCGGATGCTGCCGGCGCTCCGGGCAGCGGCCGCCCCGCTTGGGAGCCGAGCCGGGGCCAGGTGCCCGGCCGGGCAGCGCCTCCCGGGACCGCCGTGCGGAGCGCGGCACCGCCGGNCCGCGCATCCTCTCCCGCGGCGCATCCGCCCGCCCTCCGGGTCCTGCTCCCCCCGGACTCGGGGCCGGTCCGCTGGCTTCGGCTGGAACGTTTCCCCGCTCGTTTTCCCCGGAGGGGTTTGGTCGGTAGCGGTACACCGAGGAGAGGCTCCGTCCCTCAGGCACCCTGCCTCACCCTGCGGGGGAAGGGAGCTGGGTGGGGGCAATCCAGGAAGGGAGGATCTCAGTGGCTCTCCTAAAATCTATCAGCAGGCTGCGAGGAGGGAAGAGTTTGGCACTTCGCAGCGAGGCTGGGCTTGTTTTCCCTAGCGGTGATGCCGCTGGACTGAGAGCGGCGCGGCCGCGCGAGTTAAGGGGACGGAGCTCCCCCCTCCTTCCAGCGCCCCCCAGACCCGGTCCAGCGCCTTCAGCCCCAGCAGCTCGTTCCTGCCGCCCCACTGTATGAGCGCTGCTCCGAGGACAGGGCGGCTCGGCGCCTGCTAGGGCTGCTCTCCGCCGTCCCCCGGACTTCCCCACCACCGACGAGGAGCGGCGCGCACCCCGCACCAGGAGAGTTGTCTCGGCAGGCTCCGTGCTATGGCGAGGCTGCGGAGGAGCAAACTAGCCGCTGGATTTCTATTACTTTTCCAGTGCCTGAGCGAGCGCTGCCAGCTCGCCGGCGGGGAGACGCCGAGGCAGAGCCGCGGTAAGCGAGGCCGGTACCTGCCGGGCGGGGCCGGCCCGGGTTCTCCGCGGAGCCCGGGGCAGCGCGGCCGGGGCGGGGTCNGGCTCCGCCGGCCGCTCCACGGGCCGCGTACCCGGAGAGGGCAAACGCCGTTCGGGGCTGGCTCCCCCTCCTCCCGAGAGAGGCCCGGGGTCCCTGCTCCCCATCCTTCCCTGCCCTGGCTTCTCCGGAAAGACCTCTCTATGACTTCATTTCTTATTTTAATGGGAATTCGGGACTTTCCTCCTTTAATGAATCTGCCCCGCGATCACCGGGAGCCGGTGCTGTTCCCCCCTTCGCGGGGTCCCCGGAGCCTCCTTCCCAGCCGTGTACGAGACGCGAGGGGCTCCGCTCGAGCGCCGGGAAGGGAGGGACGGAGCCACCGGAGTCCCCGGGCCAGGCGCCCCGGCAGCCTCCCCCGACCGCCCTCCCGCGCCGGGGCCCCCCCGCGCCGGGGCCCCCCGGCTCTCCCGGCAGCGAGCCGTGGAGGGATGGCAAAGTTTCCCTGCAGATCCTGCCTGGGAGAGCTAGCGGGCACTCTCCTCCCCCGCGGAAGTCAGTAGCTTGCAGCCTTCCCTGGAAACTGGGCGTTGAGAGAAGGAGAGAGATAAAGGAAGAAGCCCCAGGGGCTGTAGGACCCGTTCGTTAGAAGTGAGAGGCTCTGTTTGACTAAGTTTGCTTGTGAAGTATCAGGATCCTCTTGTCAGTCCTTCTCGGAGACACCTGTTAATGCGTGACACACAGCACCTGTAGTGCTTTCTCTTGGGCCACTGTCTCCCACAGCATGAGGTTCCCTTTTGATCACTTAAAGCCTTCTGTATCCTGCATTCCTGTGCTGTGGAGGGGAAAGCTGCTAAAGGAAGTCTTGGCACATTTGCAGATACGGAGAAAAGTCGTGGGGTTTGTGTGTCAGGGGACCTTTCTGCAGCAGCTTCTGGCTTACAGGTATTTTCAAAAGCTGTGCCTGTGTATTCGAAATACAGGCTAGATTATTACCAGGTGGAACACACCCACTGGCTTCCCTGGTGCAACAGAACTGCCCCTTCTTCCTTTTCTTAAAGGTTTGATAAAAACGTGAAAAGTTCAGTGGTCCCTGTGTAACTGACCCGAACAAGAGAGACTGGGTAGTTTTTTTAGATGTCCAGTGAGATTACGTGCTAGACAGAGCGGGAGTTTCCCGGGCAGGGGCCTACCACTGAGTTTTGGAATTGCTGAACGACGGGGTAGCTCAGCAGGTTGCCGGGGCTCACATGACACTTGGGGCCACAGGGAAAACCCAGGAGGAGACTTTTCATGTCTTTTTCATGCAACATGCAAACTCCATGTTGCTGTAGGCAACAAATGTTGGTATTTGTTAACGTTAGTTATAAGGGGAAAAAAGTGTGGTGGTGATATTAGAAACAGAGAATTGCTCTCTTGTGTGGTAGCGGACTGAACTCACTAATTTATTATCTTCCAGCCAATGTATCCAGACAATAAGATATTAGTGCTGACGGCATGAAATATAATTTATCAATGGGCAAATAAATACTACACATCACTGATTTAGGCTATTAAGTTGTAGTAGCCAGCAATGTCTGTACCAGAACGTGCTAAATAGAAGGTTAACCAGTGGACTGCTTATTCATAAATCATTTAATGATGTCTTGTGTCATCCTGAATGTGATATGAAGTATGAAGGAGTTTATAATCAGGCAAATATTATTTTGATATTTAATAAATTCTGAAGAAAATATAGCAAGCAATTGTTTTCTTCAAGTAGCAAGATGGGCAATCTGAAGTCAGTTTTGACATCTAGAAGTTTATAACTTTGGCATATTTTCTGTAGTTCTTGATTTAAAAATCTATATTTTGGCAGTAATAATTAAATGTCATTTTAAAATCAGAGTTTTGTTTCTTTNGGAGAAAAAATAAAATTTTTTTTTAAAAAAAATTTTTTTTTTTTTTTTTTTTTTTTTTTTTTTTTTTGGTTTGTTTGTTTATAATATTGCTGCTGTTTGGAAAAAAAAAAAAACAAACCAAAAAACAATGATAGACTGTAATCAGTGAGAAGAGGATAAATATGTAAAGCCAGAAATTCAACTTTAGGTTTGTGAGCCAAAATAAAGTTATGTTTCAAAGTTTTGCTTTATTTAGTACCTACTGTGTCCCTTTGGATCAGCTCAGATAAAACCTTTAAAGAATTAAAGTATAAATGTTTGAGGTAGCTGCAAATTCTTACGGGGAGGCTGTTTTGACATTTTCTTCAAATACTCAGTAACAAAACAACTTATTGAAAATGAGTGGAATAACAGTTTCAAGAAATGGAAACATATAGTAAGCCCTGGCAGAGCTGGAGCCAGGGAGGATTTCTGAGGATGCTACTGAGGGGGTACGCTCTGATTTGAAGAGAGATGGAAAAAAATGCAAAAGCGTTTTTTGCCAGCTCCTTAGGATTGTCTTCCTGGGGAAAATGAAGTCGGACCAATTCAAGTGAAATAATTTTCTAGGCGTGCTGGAACTTACCTGGCTGCCCCTGGGGTTTCTAAACTCCAGACTTTTTTGCCAGGGCACGAGGCTGCACTGGCCGGAGCGGGGCTGTCCCCGCCAGAGGGCGCAGCGGCGGCCGCGCACGGCCAAGCTCCCGTCAAGGTTCGCTCCATCCGTCCGTCCATCCATCCGTCCGTCCATCCATCCATCCATCCATCCATCCATCCATCCATCCATCCATCCATCCATCCATCCATCCATCCATCCATCCATCCATCCATCCATCCATCCGTGGGCCCACGCAGAACTTCCCTTTTGCTGACAAAAATGCCATAAATCCGGGATGGAGGTTCATAAACACGAGGTTTGTGTGCGTGTGTTTTACAGTAGCCAAACTGCCTATGACATGAATTTAGTGAAGTGAAACAGATGGTCTCTTGAAAGCTCACAAAACAATTAAGGCTTCCAGTTGTATAAGTGAGGGCTCACTGTTGAAGTGTTGCCATAAAGTCTTGAAAGTGTTACGTTCTTTTGCAAATGTCATCAGTCAGAATAAGGAGGCTGTTACTGTAATTTTTATTCTGTCAAAGGATGTTCCAGAATCTTGATATAATTTATATTCATTGGACTGCTGCTGTCTCCAGACATCAGCATTTGGGGGGGGGGGGGGGGANCCGCAGACTGGGGGGGGGGGGGGGGGGGGGGGGGGTGGGTAAAATTATTTTTATAGGATAAACTGCTATTAAGGAGTGTTTATCTAGCATTTATCTAATGCTGAAATAGTAACATTTTGTATATTGCCTCAGCTTTACTCTGTTTAAAAAAAAAAATATCCACAACTGAGACCAAACTTTCATCATTGTACGTTAGGACCTTTAGCTTTTATCTTAGAAGTATCAAAAGAAATACAAGATTAGACAACATGTATATCAAGTATATTTTCTCTGTTTGCTTTTAAGTATTTTTTTTCTGTACTTGATATGTAAACAGAAACTATTGGTTTAGAGAATGCTAGTGACATTTGAGAGCAAATCCTATTTGCATATCATATATATTTTACTAAGGTTTCTCTCTAAAGTAGTCATCTTTTTTTTCAACTTTCATACTGCTTCTTCCTCCTTTTTTGGTGCTTTTAGTCTTTGTCATTTCCTCTGAAAGAGTGATTTGAAATACTGCTAGGAAATAGTGGGTAAATTAAGACTATGGTGTGGTTTACTTAGGTCTTAAATTCAGTTTTACAGAAACTCATTTCCACAGGTTTAGAGTTAGATCAATACTCATAGTTCATTGAAAGTTTAAAAATCCCTTGGGAAGAAGTGTTTTTGTTTGACTCTGAATATACCTGTTCAGAGTTTATATCCTCAAGCAGGCACCTAAACTCCAGCAAATACTTGACTCAGGTGTTAGGTTTTGTCTGACACGTAACTTGGAGTTGATGATAAATAACAGGGGATCTCTCTACACTGTAAACAAATGTAGTCAATGAGGAGAAGGTCTTTATAATTTGAAAAGGGGTTTTTTTTGGTCAACAATTTATTAGCAATGCATACAGGCCATTTAGGGCAAAATCTTGTGACATCTACTGCGTTACTGAATACCAGATTCCTCTAAAAAAATGCAGGTCAAAAGGGCTGTTTCCTTTCAAGGAAGAGACTCCTGAGACCATGAAGGAGGTAGATGAAGAAATGCATAATGTCAGGTGATGAGAGACTCCCTGAGAAAAATAGTCACAGACCTTAGTATTTTTCATTAATGCACTTCTGGTGGAGCAGTGCTGCAGGTCCCTACACCTGCAGAGACCTCAGGAGATGGAGGATTGGACCTGAAACTTGTGTTTCCTGCAGGACAGCTATGCAGTGATGCCTGGAAAGTTGCTTTGCTTTGAAGTATGCCAAATACAGCTATCACACAAGAAACGTACTCTGTTGAATACAACTGGTTTTTCTCCTCAAAGGAGATAAAAATTTAATATTAAAAGAAATAAAAATAAACGCATCATTTGACCCTGCTTTTTATGAAAGTCACTGTGGTTTCATTGGACTGTGTGAAGTACTGTGCAGTTCTGCTGCTTGTAACCTTAAAAGCCCTGAAAAAAGAAATCTCTGTAGCAGCCCCAGTTTCAAAGCTTACCAAGGCTGCAGTCTCTTAGTCTGAGAACACAGCTGGGGTCACCGGTATTTTGCATTCCCAGTGTGGTTCATGCTTCCTAAGAAAAATGAATACCAAAGGAATTTAAGGCGGCGATGGTTAAGGTAATCTCTCCTGAGGACTCTCTACAGAGGGAACATAGGTAATTTGATGGGAGCATTTATGATCCAGTACAAGGAAATGCTGCAAGCTTGCCAGCAGTGGGGAATTATATCCAACTTCTAGGTTTGATGAGGGCTGAGCTGGGAGTGTTAATGCGGTGCAATTGGCAGATGCTGTATTTACTAAATTGGAGAATTGTGTAATCACAGCAGGAACTAGAAGAACCTATGAGTTTGCTTTCTATGGAGAAGTATGCAGAGAGGCCATGCTAAGTACACTTGGGGATTGGTTTTCTTTGTGGCTTCTCACAAATGGGCATAAAACATTGCCCTGAAGTAACATCTGTGAGTGCTGGGTGCTGTGCCTCATCATGGAACACTTCCTCTGCTTTCTCCTCTTTTCTTGTTTTTCATCCAACCAATAAACTTAACTTCAGTTAGCACTCCTTGCTGTCAACATTGAGCAATCAGTTGTGCTAAGTGTCTGGGTTTGACAGGCCTTGTGTAACCTGTTCATGTCCCTCAACCAAAGGGCAGTGTGTTTGAGTGTGTTTCCGAGTTGGATTTGACCCAACCTTCAGAAACAGGCACATGGAGCAGGTTCTGTGGCCAGATCTAGGGTCAGGCATGGTGCTTGAGTTGAACACACAGTTTCAAAAGTAGCATCTTGATGGGGTGATGCATCAAGAAAAATGTAAGGATTGATATGAAGATAGGCACAAGATATCACAAGAACGATGCATGTGCTCTATTCAGCCATGGTAAGATCCCAAGAGGCATATTCTTTTCAGTTTCAAGCACTGCACTTTAAGAAATGTATGGACTAATTGAGAGCTGTCATGCGAAGAAAAAATGAAAGAACATTGCTATAGAGAATAAAACTAAGACATGACGTGGTAACAATCTTAAAGTGTGTAAAAGGCTTCCACAGAGGAGGGAATAACTTGTCTTTAGCAGCAACTAATGACTGAAATTGCAGTAAGGCAGATTCCTATGTTATAAGGCTAGAGGAATGAATTATCTATGAGCAGTCTTCATCACTGAAACAGGTTAGATAAACATATGTCCAGAACGTCATTCTGTCAAAAAAGGCAGCTGCTCCACTTGGAGCAAGTGGCTGGACAATGTGACCTTTCTAGGTCTCACCCAGCTATCTGGAATCATGCCGTGTGGATAGCTTTAAGTACACAGGGGTTCACCTTGAACTCTGCAGCTAGATAAAATACAAGCATGAATTCCAGTGCTCTCTTAGCTTGAGGCCTCTGTCTCTCATTTCCAGTGATATATGTGGCTTTAATATGATTTCAAGATACACTGTCTGTGGCTGTAGATGAGATAAGGACATTTAAAATGCTGCTTTAGTTAGTGTTCTTATGTCATGAAATAAAGCTTTTAAAATCAGATTTTGTTCTTACTTGCTTCGAAGTTTTACCTTCCAATATGAACACTATCTAGGTTTCATTATAAGCAGAATTTTTTTTTAAGGTATTCTCACAGTGACTTTTTTGGTCTTCAGGCAGAATCACTTATCTCATGCTGTTTTGTTCAGTGAACAATCCTTGACTTGAATAGGAGGACTTCCACAAAAGGAATATATAAACCTTTCCATTTAACCTTTCTCTGGCAATGTTTCAAATATATGTTGTGTCACAGTAGATGCTAGGATCTCCATTCCTTTGCTTTACAGATGTAATTGAACTGTGTCAAAGGGCTGCTTATGTTTCAGGGATGCAATGCCATTTATAGTATTTACTGCAGCTTTCCTTAACTGCTGTCATAGGGCACATTCTCTTGGAAGTTTCAGCTGCATTTAGTAGCAGGATAGGATGCAGTGGTTGCCCAGTAATAAGCACTTTGAGTTGTATTATAGTTGTATAAATAGTTGTATTTAATTTTTATTTCTATTCATGCATTACCTTTTTTTTTCCCCTTTAGTCATAATTTGCAAACTGCATCTCTGCTGAATAATTGCATCATTTCTTCTCACAAGAGTTGCTACTAGGCTGATTATAAAAGGCGAATATCATCCATTGTAAATTCAGTGTTTTCTGAAGGGTGAAGTGTTAAAGTGTGTTCATCACTATGCAGATTCTTCTTTTATGAGTCAGCAGCTGAACTAAAAATCCATTGGAAAACTCGATCTTGGCCTGCATAGACAACTGGGAGCCAGCATGAGTCTTTTTTGCGATAGTTGCTTCATGATATTCTCCAGCTGCATGTTTCTGCTTTCCTGTGTGGGTTAATAGGACTCTCAGTTCGAATTTGCAAACAAAACAGTGTGCATGTGCAATTCAACCTCAGCACCCCGGGACAGACACCCAAGGCCCTCTGTAAGGAACTTCTTCGTGGCAGAACAGGTTTCAGAGTTCACAGGTCCATCCTCTTCTGCCCCATCCTGCGTCTCCTCCTTGCCCTTCCTGCTTGTTTCAGAGATTGCTTCCTCCTCACTTGCACTGTGTCAGCAGCTGATGTGGCCATGCTCTAGGTCAGATGGATCAGACCTGCTCTTGTTAGTCAAGTGAGATTTAAAAAAAAGGAGAGAGAAAGAGAAAAGGCTACATTTCAGAAGAGGTAGAGGAGGTGAAAATAAAATTATAAGGAGGATGAATGTAGTATTTTGAAACCTCTGAGTATTATAAATCCTCTTAGAAAAATATAAAAACTCTGGAAAAGCTGAATTCTATTCTATACTACCAGGTGTTTAGTCAAAAAATGTTCAAAGAAAAAATGAGTTGAAATTGGAAAACTATGTCAAAGTTGACATCCTCTTGTCAAGTATTTCACCGGCAAGTGCCAAAACAAGTAGTTGTGAGATTCTTGTTTTGATGATAATAAAATATCTCATTTCAAATTTTGCATTTGGACTTTTAGGTTACAATTTTTGTATTCTACATAAACACAATTAAAAAGCACTTTGATTTGAAGTTTATGTGTTTGTGTATTTACATATTTTTCATTTAATATCCTACAGCAAGCATTGACTATTCACTTTTAATGTGAATAAGATCAAAATTTTGGTGAGGGCGGGAAATTAATTTTCTAGTCATCTCTAATTGAGACTGTTGAGAATTTGGCTATGTAAGCCCTGTAAGAGCAGGCCATTTTATCTTGTAAAAAAACTAACTTCTATTTGATGACAGGAGAATGGCTGAAAAGAACAGTTGTCTTGATCATCCAGCTAGGGTTTTGGGGTTTTGGTTTTTTATCTTTATAGTGTATTTCTCATTCAGATTGCTTCCTGGTTAATAAGATGTACATGAGGCAACAAAATGAAAAGAGAGTACATTTTCCAGATTGCAACTGCCGTAAAGATTGAATAGAGTTATGTTTTACTTGCAGTGAATGTATTTATTTATGGACTAGAAGTTTAGCATTTGGTGTATTGCAAAAACCTGACCTCAGTATCAACACAATTTATTACTGGTTCCTATTTAAACTTGATGTATACTGATCTAAGTTGTAGTCTCAAATAAAATGGTTAGCATGAATCACCATTACAGATTATCATCAGTCCTGGTTTCCATTTACTTTTTATTATGTCTGTTAATAATTTTATTTTAAAAAAGGTTTTTATGAGTTAAGTATGTGTAATGCAATGCTTTTAAGACTGTGTAATGCAATGCTTTTTAGTTTATTATGCAAATTCTGCATGACTTAATAATTGAAATATATAGTTGTAGACTGTGGAAGTACGCAGCTTTTCATGTTTACATTCAGCCACAGAAATCCAAAGGGTTCCTTCCCCTATTAAACATCACACTAAGCAATAACATAATTGCTTCCAGTTTTGCTGATGTTAATGAATTTATCCTTCCCAAATACTTCCTGTAAGCTGTTGGAGACATTTCTATCTTTCCAATGCACAAATGATATAATAACAGTAGTGAGTTGTCCTAAAACTTTCTTACCTAGGACAGCATAGCTAAGAAGGGATTACTTAGGTCACCAAGCATTTCCTTGAGATGAGAAGTGGTTGTGTCATGAAATTCTATTCCACATGTCAAACCCCAGCAATGGGGGTATGTGGAATAGATTTTCATGACACAAGTCTAACGTGCCACAGAATGTAATGAGGGCATTGAGTTTGAGTTTCCACAGTAGCAAAAAAAAATTTAATTCTAGCATGCTTTGTCTGAAGGCTTGTTGGTCTTTTTCTGGTTTTGCTTAGCCTGTTTTTCCATTTATTTTTTGACTTAATATACTTGGCTTTTTCAGCCCTGTTTTGTTTCACGCACAATTACATGGACAATGATTGCAGAGTTGGTAACACTGGTTTTGATTCAATTCGGAGCCATTTTCTAGAATAGCATAAATGACCTGCAAAATTACTCTTCTTATAGAAAACTTGTCCATTTGAATGGAAAAAAGGAACTAGCACTATCTTTTGTCAGCCTCTTGAGCTCACCCCACACTCCTCCTGGAAAGCAGCCCAGTGTTTAAAAGGAGGTGGGATTATGTTCCACCTCAGCTGAGGTGCCCGAGGATTGGCAGTTCTGCCGTTTCATGTTGTGTTGTACTGCAAACTTGGATCCAGCTTGTGTCCCTAACTTTGTTTAGGTGCTCTGATGTTGAACCCCAGACTTTTGATTCCTGTCACTTGTCATCAAGAAATGTGTATGCTCTACTTCTCCACTGCTGTTTTCAGACCACACTTGTCTTACAGCTTGCTTGATTGCTCCCTTAAGCATCATAGATATGCGCTTTATATTCATGTATTCTTATTCTTGGAAGACCTTGTAGAAGTACAGTAATATCCTAGTTTTATGAATAAGAAGGTGGTTTTAAAGAGTGACAGCCTTGCCAAAATTAAAGGTTCCTTATTTGTGTATCAAAGTATGAGTTGAATTTTTCTGCAGTAGCAGATCTTTCAAGTTTCCCCTTGCTTCTTCAAATTCAGGGTTGTAATTTCTCTCTGCATTCTTATCCTTGAATTCCCTAATCTCAGATTTTAAATCCCAGTCAGACCTCTGATCAAGTAACTTGTCTGTCTGGAAAAAAATCCAGATTAGAGTTTCCTGAGGGCTCTGATTAGTGCAGAGACCACAGGGCTTAGTTTTGGACTGCTGTAGATTTTGCCATCTCTGATATTCCTTTCCACACTCAGGCTTGCATCGGGAGAGGGGTTTGTCTCTCAGCTGTTTATATAACATATCCCAAACTGCAGCATTTTATAGTCTAGTGTGATAAGTTTTTTTGCTAAACACAAGCATGTTTGAAAGATAGACAAATAGACAAATACTGGGTCAAATTTCTGCCTGCTGGCACTTTGACAGCTTGAAAAGACTGTGTCCAAATCTTTTTGGTTTTGTCATTGAGTTCTTGGAGGGAAGAGAACGACTGTGTTCCACAAACTGCAAAATTATTTTTCCTGTAATTAAACTTTAAAAATAACAATCCAGATTCAGAAATTGCTAGTCAGAAGAAAGACTTCCAAAGCACTCAGTTTGAAGCCCTGCTGACCAGAATGCTTTGATTGCTCAAAAAGTTTATCGTCCTAAGAAAACAATCATTGCAAGATGTAGATTATTATTTTGCTTGGTAAATATGATAGCAGCCTTTACTGGGACTGTATCTTCATGACCTTTTAAGGAAAAAGATTATTGACAAATGGTCTACAACACATGTATTTATGCATCGTCCATGTATAATACTATGCCTCTGCTGCTATAAATCATGCTGAAGTTTCCTGTAGAGTAAGTATCTTTCTGAAAACAGAACTGGTAGATCAGCAGACTGGTGCTTTTCAGCATCTGCTGTTTTATGACTGATGGTGGCTTTTGTTTGTTCTGCAGAAATAGTGATAAGTTAAAAAAAAGCCGTGTTTTAAAAAGCTGTTACTCTTATCTTGCAAAGTGTGTGGGTTTCCCTCCTCCTACCTAATTTGAAAAGAAATTTAAATTATAATTTAGATAAGAAATCTAATAGAGCCATCAGTGGGGATAAAAAACCCAACACAAACCAAAAAACCCAACAAAACAAGAGAAGAGAGCAACAAGAACAATAAAACCAAAAGGCAGGGGGGAGGAGGAGCAACCCACCAAAAAAATAACAAACCAAACCTCAAACGGACTTCATGCTTTGGAGTATTTGGGGTTGCATATCTAGGCTCCAGTTATGGAAAACTTCCCTTATTTAGAACTCTGCTTAAATGCTTGCTTAACAGTATCAATCTATACAAATCCTGTCTTACAGATGAGTGGACTGAGAAAGATGTAGGTGTTTAGGACTTTTCTCTGATCTTGGACTTTGGAATGTAGCTGACCCAGAAGTCCCTGGACATTTGTAACAGAGGCAGTGATTTTTGCAGCCTTGTTGAAGATCCTGAAATGATTTGAGGAGAAAAAGATCTTTCTGCAGGCAGAAAAGACTGACTGCCACCTCCCTGTTATAGTTGTAGTGGATAACAGCAGCGAGTAATCTGTCTCTTCTAATGCATGTTGCATTCTTCTTTAAGAGCTGGGCATTGGGATTTTTTTTTTTTTAATATGATGTGCAAGACACTTTTAGGAGATGCACAAACTAAATATTCACTTAGATTTTATGATCTGTCTCAAAGGGACTGAAATGTGGTCTGAGCTTGAGAAGCAATAAGCACACATGGCTCACATCAAATTTGAGTGTAAACACTTATTACATGCTGCTTCTTGAATGCAAATTTATGGTTTATTGTTCTGCTCTTTACACAAAAACATTGCTGTTAGCTTCAAGGGGTGACCCTGAGATGTTAATGAATTACATTTTTATCCCTAGGCGTGTATAGATAAGAAACTGAAGGTGAGGTCTTCAGGATAGGAAGTTTTATCCAGCTTTATCTGCAGAAGTTTGCTGTAGTTAGAGCAGATTGTAAAATAAAACCAGTTCTTTTAGCTTTAGCTTTGACCCTCCCATGCATGTATTTGAATTTCATTATTTTATCCCTATTCTCCTGTTTTATGGCACAGCTTAGCAGGGGTGCATACCAAGCCAGCATTCCTAGTGAAACTTAAAATCTCTGTGGCCAGGAAGATTGTCCAGTGTTTGATTATATTTTCTGCTGTCATAATTATGTTTTATTGATCATCGTAAATCCACTGTAGTTTTTACTTCATGTCCCTACCTGAGAGTCTGAGACTGATGCTGGTACAGTTGTAGAGCCAGCCAGTTGTCTTTTTCCAGTAATCTATTGTTTGGAGATCTAGGGAAATTTTTGACTTTTAAGTAGAATTCAAATCCGTTTTGAGGTTTGCCATAAAGTAGGAGAAGGCAAAGAGAGAAAAGATTTAAAAGATTTAAATTCTATATAAAAAGAAAAATAGTTGCTACCCTTGCAAGCCTCAATTTGGCACAGGACTTGAAAACGTGACTGAAGCGTGTGTTTGAAGAGAAGTGCATATGTAAAGCTTTCACCAAAATGACTTGTGCTAGAGCATGCTGGTAGGTGTTGTTAAAATGTTTATAGGGCCTTTTATATGTAGAATTTAATTTAGGGAAAAAGAAAGAGCTTATATTCTACCCTCACACGCTTCAACACAGCCGCAGTTTACTCCTAAAAGAGCAGCTTGAGCCAATTTGAAATGAGCCTTTAGCCCACAAAGCCTTGCCTCTAATTCTGTAGCGTGCTCAGCAGCGCTCAGTGTGTGTGATGTATTGCAGTGTGGGATCTTTGGTCACACTACAGCTTGATGCCACTTTCCCACGGGCAGTGAGCGTGGCTTGTGTGCTCCCAGGAAGAGAATGAATGAATGGCAGGGATTTTTACCTTGGTGCTGAAAACCTGCTCCATACCTCAAAGTTGTTCATTATGCTCTTTAAAGGCATTTGGGATTTGGAGACTGAAAGGTTCTGGATGCCTGTTTCTTTGCCAATGTTTTTATTTGTATTATTTATTTATAATATATGATAATATATTTTCTTAATTCTAAGGGTAAAGGAAGTGCTTTTGGTTTCAGAGTGCTTGAGACTTTTGAAATGGAAAAAGGAGGAGCAAGCAGAGAAGAGTCCATGAGTCGACTGTGAGAGCTATGAGAATATTCACTGGGCAGGAATGAAAGGCCTGATTCAGTTCGCTCTATACATTTTAGCAGCCGTATTAATTCTGTGGGGCTATTCAGGCTGGAAGTCTAGAGGAGAGAGATCAAAACATCCATGTGAATTAAAAAAATAGGTTACTTTGAGGACAAATATTCTGCCTCTGTAATTTAAATCTGTAGGGAGCCAGAGAAGGAAGATAGGAAAAGATATATTCAGAAGCTCTATAGGGATGCCTTGTCCTTTTAGGGGAAAATGCTGCATTCACTATTCTAATTTGGTTTCTTTTTCAGTATTAGAAAGTAATTGTTAAAAAAATAAAATAAGAAAAAAAGTTACGTTCTCTGATTCTGTTCTCCTGAAAATCACGGAAAGGAGGAAGGAAATGTCTGTTGCACAGTTTAAGGAATGTTAGAAACCTCTAAATTATACAGGACAGGTAAACTGGGAAGGAAAGCTTCCCAACCTTTATCTCCCTGCCAGGTGACTGCTATTATCAATGGCTGCCTTGTAAAAAAATAAATGAAGAATGAAAAGACTTTTTGTCTGGGTCTGCTGGGCTGTGCTTCTAGGCATTCAGGAGCTTCCTTTTTAATCACTGAACACCTGTTTTAGCCGGGCATCACAGGATGGGGGCTGGACAGGCCAGGAAGGCAGAGTGGGACCCTTCTGGCTGTAGCATTTCTTCAAAGGTCCAGTTGTTTCCATGTTCTATAAACATGTTTTCTGAGGGGAAAAGAGGAAAAAAAATGAATAATAATGATGAAGATAAGTACAGGCTAAGTTTGCTTGGCCCTATGGTAATTTCCTATATATTTCTAGCTGTACGGTGGCAATAGTGGTTTCGCTTGTAGCTTGACAGAGTAGCCTCTGACCATCCTTGAGGCAGTAAATCCCAGCAGAAAATACTAAGTCATAACCCAAAATAATGGCTTCATTAAACATGGGATGTTGAATTTAAAATATGTTCTCCTCTCCTTGCACATCCCTCTGCAGTTGTGGGTTGTATTTCCTTAACTTGTTAACCGACATGGTAGATCACTTTGTTTGCCAAGGCAAATTGCTCCAGTCTCCAATGTTCTCAGGAATACTAAAATATGTTTCTGATTAGAGATGCCCATCTCCCTCGAGTTGCTCTTTTTATCAGTAACAAGACACTTCTGCTCTTACTCACTTTGGTATTTTGATACCCACCTGCCAAGGAAGTTAGTAGGAAGTTCACTGAACTGTAGCTATTCCTGCTGTTTATATTCATCCAGCCAACTGGCATCTGATAGCCATCATTCTACGCACTCAATGAAAAGTTTCATGTACATTTCATGATTTAAAATCATGTAATGTGCTTTTTCACCCTCCCATCTCCCTTGGTATTTATGCGGTAAAATATTTTACTTACCATTTGTGGATTTAGAACGGATGGATTTGAATTTTGAAGCAACTATTGATAAGGTTTTCCATAGGTTTCATCATCACCATTTATTAAAGTTGTTTTTAAAGACTTACAGATTTAGCTACAAAACTGCCATGTCAAATAACTGTTATTATTTATTTTCTTTTTAGCAATGGAGCACCTGACTATTGAATGACTTGCCAAGATCACACATGGCAAATTTAGTGTAAAAACAAGAAAAAAAACCTCACAGTTTTAATTTGTGTTTTCATGTTTAACCTTTGAAGCAGACACCGTATGCTTTGGAGTGATGGAACTACAAACTTAAAATTGAATATACAAGAACTACTCACTAAAACACAAGCCAATAACATCTTTACAATTTCTGTCAGAACTTCACCATCCTGCCAACAGCTCTTGAACTTCCATTTAAATATTTGGCAATCCAAGACTGGTTTTTTACTCTCTCTGTTGCTGCAAGATGGCATGCAAGCTTAATGCTGAGTAGAGCTGCACTCTTAAATTAGGGAATCTGTTTTGCTTCCATGAGAGTACTAACATATGCTTTAAAGGAAAAAAAGCCAGACAAATCAACTAAAACAACAAAAACAGCACCCAAAAAAAAATCTGGAAAAAAAAAAGAAAAAAAAAAAAAGCCCTCCACCTCCGGCTGAAGTTATTAATTTAATTATGATTTGTATTTACTTGCCATTTTAAATTTTTGAACACTTTTCTGCAATTTTGTTCTCCTTTTTCTCCTCTTTTAACGTTTTAATTTTTCCTTCAATACTGTGAGCAAGAAGTAGAAGTGGAAGTTATGTGAGGCCAAAGGAACAGGAAGAGACCCCCACTGTCCTGGAGCAAAGGTTTGGCAGAGAAATGGAGACCTGGAAGGGTCTAGGCTTACATTCAGCATCTCTTGTGTCTTTGTGAAGGAGATGATGAAGGTCCTACAAATCTTAGAAGAGAAGAAAACTGGAGAAATGCCATAGCCCAGGGATAGTTACATTACTAAGACCTTTTTTCAAATTCTGCCTTCAGATGCTTTTCAGTAAGAGCATGAGCTCCTTTGCCTCAGTGTGCAAGGGCAAAAGAAAAATTGTGTGACTCCCTAATATTTCTTCTGGCCCACACATAAAACATACCTGGTCTTTCGCTAAATTACACTACATAGTCTCAGGCATCGAAAAAAGAAGACTTAATATTGTAACTGAGCTTGGCTTTGGGACCTACCAGCAGTGGAGGTACTCCAAAATTTAAGTTCTGATGTTTGAAGAGCCCCATATTCTTTAGGATGTGGAGTCCAGCACAGTAACTTTTGAGATTCTTTCCTCGATGGAAAGATTGTATAGTGTGTAGTTTAGAAACAGAATCACAGAATCATTCATCAGCTCAGTTTACCTTGAAAAAGGTACTCCAAGTCACTGCAGAGTTGTTCCCAGATAAATGATGACCAAGAAAAGGCAGCCAAATGTGACCTGTTAATTTGCTTGTGCAATAAATGCATCTGAGCATTTAATCTAATATAAAGGCCTCTTGTGATATAAAATTAATGACCTGTATGATTTATTTTTTAAGGTCTGCTATAAATTAGGTCCATCAGTTGTATGTTTTGGGGTTTTTTTCTAAAGAATAATTATCTGGTTTGGAAATTTAATCAAGCCATTGAGTTTAATTATTGTCTCATTTCTGAAAGATATACAATTGCGTGAATATTTAGAGCAGACTTCTAGGAAAAAAATATGTTAAAAGTTTCTAGTCCTTTGCTTAATAACTTCCATGAAACACGTGCTCCATTTAGCTTGGAATGTCTGGTTTTACAACAACCACAATTCATTTGGAATGCTCTCCACAAAGCTGAAAATATGAGACTTTAATGAATAAGATGAATATAAGTTACAGTTATGCCATGCAGTTCTGCAACTCTTACTGTACAGTTCCCTAAGTGCTTAATCTTGGGCATTTACCACTGACGTCAGTGGGAACTAACTGCCCAAAATCTCCTTAAGCATTTCTAGATGTGTGGTATACCAGCTTATATTTTGCATTTAGTTTGTGTGCATTTATTTTCTATTGAATTTCAAAGTAATGCCAGGTAATGTGGAAGTTTGCAGTTTAGTAAGCCATTCACTTGGGAGCAAATTGAATTTCAGCCATTTAGTCTTTGAAATCAAAATAGAAGAGGTAATAGTCTTGGGACCAATAGCTTCTGATCAGCAGTCTGCTGTACTCAACAGGACATTTGAATAGGTGTGTCTTGAAGAACATTTCCCATTGGTTCCTGAAGAGCTCAGCTCTGCTGCTCTCACTGTCCCGAGGGGGCGGGGGTGGGGGGGGGAAGCTGCTGGTCTGGGAAGCACAGAGCTCCATGTACAAGAGGTTGCCAGGTCTTATGGTCCCCTTTCTGCTGCTAAATGATTTTTAAAGAAATGTAAACTGTCACAGCTGTGTAGGAAGGATGCAAAATAAATGAAAAATATTTAGAAGGAGCTGTGGGACATTGAGGATTTACACATTGAAAATACTTACTAATCCATTTTGACATTCAGTACGTAACCTCTTATAAAAATGAAAATATAGAAGGGGTGTTTGTAGGTACTTGTATCACAGAATCACAGAATATTCTGAGTTGCAAGGGGCCCACAAGGATCATCAAGTCCAGCTCCTAAATGAATGGCCCATACAGGGATTGAATTCACAGCCTTGGCATCATTAACACCAGGCTCTGACCAACTGAGCTATATATGCATATGTGTAAATATTGTCATATTTAAAGATAAGGCTGCATATCAGTTACACAGTAAATTTTGTTTTCATTATTTACCTATTCCTACATTGATTTTCACATTCTTTATAATAAGGATATTACGTTGAACATTTGGTGCATTTGCGTCCCAGAGGTACCATTCCTTTTACTATTCTCAGAGCATATTCCACTCCAAGTTTGGCTTTTGTTTATTGATGGAATGTCATGTGTTAAGGAAACACAACCTTCTTTATCCTAGCTTAATTACAGTTTTCAGTATTTTTTTCATCTTTTTAATACTCAGTACTAATCAAAGCCATAAATCAATAGACTGCAAAGAGCATTTAGTAATTATCTTTTCTCAATGTTTACTTTTACTTTTCCACTTTTCGCTTCTATTAGTAACTCATACAGTTTCTGATAGTACCTCATAGTGCATTCAAATAAAGTGACTACACGAGGACGTCAGGGTTCTTCTGAACACACTTTTTTGCTAGTCCTTATACAAGCAACTTCGCATCTTGATGATCATTGTGCACAGCTGTATCTACCGATGTTAGTCTAAATTTGCTTTCCTTACTCTGGCAAAAATCCTAGTGGCTCCAGCAGTAATTTGCTTGTTAGGGTTTACGTCTGTCCCTGATGGAGAAGCCTGGAGTCCCAAGAGGAGGAAGGCGCGTGAAGCTCACAGAACTCTCCAGCCCAGGAGGAAGATGGGTCTGGTCACCCAGTGTGTGACACAGCTCTTGGGAGGCAGGTGACTTCTCCCTGAGTCTGATGGCTATGGCATAATGAAGTGGGGCCTTCCAAGGTTGCTAAACCTGGGGGCTAAAACTCGTGTTGAAACAAAAGCCAAATCATGCGGTATCAATACTATAGTAGGTATTTACTGCTTCAAAACTCTCCATGGGCTGCAGGATCAAGTTTCAAGCAGAAATCCCCCACTTGCTCATAGATCTAATTAGTTTCTCTGTAGCAGGTGGATACTTTTTGTGTTTGGCATGAGTTATACACTTAGAATATAAAAGGAAATAGAGGAATAAGCTTAAATTGAAACAAGATGATTGGGGTTTACTACTCTTAACTCTTCTCTTATTTGGGGAAGCAGGAACTGAAGCGATTGGGAATGCCTAATGACTTTTCATAAATAGACCTCCTTGGCAGATATGCCGATGTAATTTCCTGCTCTTGAGAGTTTTATGACCTCTTCAGCCCTGAGTTGCTGTCTTTTACTGCAGCCCTCCATCTGCTGAAGAGAATGAATCTTGCAAGAAATAGTTGTAAGAAGAGAAGGAGCTTTGTTGCTCTCCCTTAGCAAACTATTACCAACTTCCTCAAGATTCTTCATTAGGACACCTGAAGTGATGCATTTTTAAGAGGGTTTAATTATAGGTCTAGTGAAACGTGAATAAAGAAGGAACTCAGCGGGCCAACAGATGTTGAAGCAAATTATACAAAGTGCTGTTGAAAGAGGAGCCTTTTAAAACTCTCTTATAAGTTTATCCAACAGTTAGAGCAACAGTTACTTTTTTCACCCCATAATGATAATACAAATCAAAGGCATTCTCAAGTGGATATCAGTCCAGGCTCAATCTGTATTTTAATATGTGGGTTGTTTGTTTTGCAGATGGTTTTGTAAAAAACATGTTTTTGTTGATTTTTGGGTTTTTTTAAAGATGACTGAATCATGAAAATATATTCTTTCCAGGAAAAAAAAAAAAAAAAGAAGCTTTCATCTTTTCACTCTTTGATTTTCAGTGTTTCTTTCTAGGAAAAAAACCATCTGTTTCTTAAATTTAGTAATACATGACATTTTGTCATGTATCTCATTGTCAAAATGAGAAAAACAGTGATGCAGGCAATTATACTCAGGCTTTAGACATTTTGAAACAATTATTTTAAAATTTCAGTTATATACTGACACAATGATTTTGCCTTTTTTATTTTTAAGATCTAGGTGACTTAAGAAAGGGAAGATTATTTTGTTACTGTTAATGAAAAGGGTTTGTGGTAGATTTTCTTTTACTTTTCTTCCCCAAGGCATTTGTTACTGTATCTCATAGAAATTGTTAGTTCAAATAGAGAAAATGGTTACTAACAGAAGAACTGTAATGGACATGGCAAGACTCTGTGAAAGAGACATTAGAAGTAGCTTCTCTCCAAGCAGAGATTCTCATGAATTGGCTTTGGGAAATGGTCTTCTTTAGTATTTCCATAATAAAATTGTCACAAAAATGGGAGTATGGTAGTAAATTCTGCTGTTGTACTGATGATTCCTTTTAATTTGTGTCAGAGGAGGACTAGTAATTCCTGTAAAGAAATCATTAGGAGATGGTGAAGTATGAAAAAGGTATGAAATATAACATAGTCAAAATTCTCTCATTTGGTGATTGATTGACAAAATTTCTGCTTCTAAACTGGAAAAAAGCCTTATCATCTGCCTCCTTACCAGAGAAAAGACTGAACCATAAAAATGTGTGATAGATGTGGAAAAAGTGGCTGTGCTACTAAAAGATACGAGAACCAGCTTTTTCATCAGTGAGAAAGAAGTACGCTGATATAACTGAGCATAAAATATTTCATAAAGTTCTGATCATTCATTTGCTATAAAAATTCATTCAAATTGGAAAAGGTGCAGGGGAAGCCTATTTGGAATGAAAAGGACAAACCATTCTATGTAAATATATCTCAGGAGAAAAAGCAAAGAGGAGATATTTGAGGTAAAGAACAAACAGATACATATTGGCCATGAATAAATTTATGCAAGTACAAAGATCAGTAACCAGTAGAACAGGGGGGTTCTGAATGTGGTTCCCTTTCAAAATCAAAGAGTTTTTGAATGAGTGGTCACCTAAAATTTATGGAATATTATATAGGGGATACATATCTGCAGGGTACTGGTGTTACTGCTGCGTAACTTCACCTGCTCCTTTTGGGTCCTATAGTGCAATAGTGCAGAGGAAAGTGTTTGATCCTTCTCAGGAGGTAGTGAATGAGTCCTTCAACACTGCTCAGTCAGTTTTCCACAGATTAACACCTTCAGGAGCAGTGCAAGGGAAGGATGTTGCCCAGAGTCTGTGATTGGAGATATAAGAGAAGTAGAAATGTTCACAGCTTATCTACTTTTTTTTTATGTTCTGGCCTTGCAATTTCCTTTTTGCTGTAATCTGAAAAGACACTTAAATCATATGTGCTAGACTCTAAAGTGCCACAGCTTCTGCTGCCTGGAGAGCATGCCAGTGGGCCTTTGTCCAGGACACTTGGCTTGCAGTTTCACCAACAGTGCTGTCTGTGGTCGTGGGTTATATCATAATGTTGCTGTTTCTGCTCCAGATCTCCCAGAGAGAGTGGTTTCTTAGCATCACAGTTGTGTGTCTAACCTGCTGGCCTCTGCAGAGCCTTTGTGGCATGGTTGTTTATCGACAGGCTTCACTCAAGGTTTTCCCATAATGACATTATGATAGATGCTTACATAACCCTGCTGTACTACGTTGCAGTCTGTCCAAACCTTGCAGCATGAATATCAATAGGATGACTGGTCACTGGGTTTTAAAACCACTGTGGCTCCTGTGTAGTGGAGGATTGAAAATGAAGCATCATAGCACTGTGTTTCAACCCTTCAAACATTCCCCTGATACAGGTATGTCACATACACAGGACAACCTGTTTCCTAGTCCTGTAATTAAGTTGTGCTCCAGTACCATGTTTAGATTGTGTTGGCTCCTGAAGGTGATGTGACATCTGTTATGGGACTGATGCATTGTGTCATGTCAAAGTTGGTGTGATAACAAATAGTAAAATGTTATCATTATTTATTAGTCTTTTAACTAGCAAAAGCAGTTTAAAGCTAATCCAAAAATTTACTGTAATTAAGGAAAATCAAAGGATATTAAAAAGAAAAGAAAAAAAGGTGGTGATGGGACAGGGACATCACGTCTGTGTCTCCCAGAAGCCACTGACAAGAGAAGAAGAACCACCTTTGAAAGGACAAATGAACAGTGCTCTGCAGTTTGAACTTGGGAAACATTGTGAGAGGATTCCAGCTCCTTATTCTGTCCCATGCCTCCCTTTTCTGAAATGTAATTTAAGCAAAATAAAGCAGAAAGACTCAAAATGAGGTTCAGTAGCAAAACGAGTCTTGAAAAAGTGGTGGAATTGGTGGCCCAAATTGCTGCTTCAGAGAGACCAAGCAAGTTGGCTGGTCAGTCTAACAAAGTAACTGTAACTGGAGGTGCTGGGTGTATGTTCTCTTGCTTTTGTCTTCTTGGAGCTTATTTCAGTCTTATGGAATCTGTTTACAGAGGACAAAGAGCACTAAACACCTCTTTCATGGTCCAGTGTCTCAGTGTCTTTCTTTACAGTATCCAAGGGATAACAGGGCTGTACAGGCTAATTTAAAACCTGGAAGACAGATTTAGGAATATATGTATGTCATCATCAAATTAACCTCAAATGCTCTGTGGTAGGCAGCTAAGTAAAAGAGTGACCATTGCCAGGGTTTACTGGGAGTTTGTAACTTTGGTGATCTACTGTTAAAACCTGAGTATACACATATCTTTAAAAAAATCTGCCTTAAAGACTTCAGGTAATGAAGACTACAACATACAATTTTATCCTACAGTTTTAGGATAGTGGCCAAACCAATTTTCAGGAGATTCACTTTCAATCCCAGTTCTTTCAAGTATTGTCTCTGTAAAAAATCTAACGAAAAATCAGTTTCTTTGCTTGGTCTCCAGCAGATTTTAGAACAGTGTTTCCTTCTTTATGGCTCTTGTCTTCGAGGGTGGTGACAATTTTTAATATATTTGCATGATTTCTATAGCAAGGAAGCTTCCGGCCTGGTTCGAATCACAGGGGGAGTGAAATCACAACTGTGTTGTTTGAGCTCCAGGATTCAGGGAAACTGTTATTTATGTTGCCTGTGCTTCCCCACACACAGATAAAGACACATGTCCAAAGAGTTTAGCAAGAAAGAGAAAGATGGCTGAGGGAGCTTTTCGTCCTGGCTCATCAATACCAATTGCACACATTTCTGCATCATGTGAAGAGAAACTGTAAGAGCTCCTCTGCCCTCTGGACTCCCAGAAAAGGCATGTGTTACAGCAGTTATTTTAAATGCAATTGTGATTTAGGAATTGATTTTTGGTAGTACCTCATTAGTATAAATACAATTTTTTACTACCTATCAAAGAACGTCAGGTAATGGGAACACCTGAGAGAGAACCAAATTTCCATTCTGTATACATTTGCTATTGAATTCTTTCTTTTGCTTCTGACTTGGTCTTCTTCTTCGGTTCACTGAAACACTGATTAGATGTACAGTATCATATCCCATGTAATTATTAGCATCCAAGCACTGATTATAGGGCAGCAGATGTCAGAAAAAAAACATTATAGTAATAAGGACATGAATTTAGCAGCCAAATGTTGCTATGGCTGGAAACCTGCCCTTTGTGAGGAACAAGTGCTGCAGTGTTTTGCCTGGCATTAGTTTAATGTACTCTTCAAAGAGATTTTTCTCAGTAGTTGGAGAAAACAAGAATATAAACTTTTAGATTTTCTCTGGTGATGTTGGAATATATATCTCCCACTCCAGTGTAAAGATTGAGCAAGCAATAAATTCACTCTGGTACAGCGTTCAGGCTTTTTCAATGCTGATGATAACAGTCTTGTACCCCTGCCTTCATGAACCAAGCTTTACCATGCAACTGACTCCAAAATTAAATGCCACGAGGCTCAAGAAATCATGGGATTTGTTAAGAAATAATAATACTGGCATTTTTTATTTGCTTGCATAATTTCTGAGTTGTCCAGGAGTAATTTCTTTTCTTCCCTAGAAGCCAGAGTAAAAGCCACAATCTTTATTCAGTAGCAGGACTTCTGTAATTGGTGTTTTAAAAAATGAAGTATGTGGGAACTAATGGCACTTATCTGTGAGTGCCCAGTAGTATATTAAACTTATTTAATTTCTTGCCATTGTTTGGCCTCCTTTGCCCTCTGGGTCTCAGGTACTTTGAACAGTTTGCATTGGTTCCCTATTTTAAGGTCTCTCCACAGACTTCTTAGCTCATAAATTAGACTATGCCAGCTTATATGCTATACCCCAGGCTGACAATCCTTTCTCTAACCCTTCCTTGGTGGTGCTTCCCCTTGCTGCAGAGGGAGCTGGTTTTGCATCCCTATATGATGTGTGGTGTGCATTCTGTATAGCTTGGAAATGAAGAGCAGCTGAATTCTCTAATTTAGGGAAAAATTGCATCAGCCCCTCTGGCTGCAGAACTCAGGACGATGGAATTTTCACACGGTTGTCATTTAGCTTTGATAAGTGCAGTGGTTATATGCAGCAGTAACTGGCAAGTGCTGGAAACACATCTCTGTCCCTGCTGTCCTCTGACCGTAACTTCAGAGCAGCAGTGACAAAGTTCATTGGTGCTGAGGGAACTTGGAAGACAAATAATAAGGTTAGCACACCATTGTTCAATGGCATCCGGAAGAGGAATACAGAGTGGGATCTGGTCCTCATGTAAGGAGTATGAGGCTCTTCTAATAATTTGATTTATCAATGGATGTCCTTGAGAAATGATTGCATGGTTGAGAAGACTATGGATACAATTTCAGTACTGACCCTAGGAAGAAAACAGTTGTTCTGTTTTCTTCTCTCTCCAATCCTGTGGTATCACAGGATTTATTAACTGAACTTTTAAATCAATAATATATATTTTTTCCCTCTATAACTTCCATTAAGATATTTCTTGCTTTTAGAGAGACCATTGTAATGTGTGGGTTGTCAGGCTGGGATCTGCTTTGTGAGCCTGGTTTCTATTTAAATCTCCATCAGTTTAGACCAGAGGTTTGTCTTCACACAGCATTGCTGGGGCATCTGTGGCCTTCCTACATGTCAAGTCCATCTTTTTCAGTGTTCCTTTTAGCAAATCTGCTTGAGTGTGATCTTGAAAACTGTGCTTGAGTTCTGAAAACTGCGGCTATTGCAAGGCTCTTAAAACACTGCTAAGGTATGTGAAACTTCTGGACAGTTCTTTCAAAAGGGAACTAGGATTTCTTAAAATATTTTTTCCAGGTATATGGTTTATACAGTAAAGTTCAATTTGCATGTGTATATATGCAAGTACGCAGCCATAATTTTCCCCAAAGATTGTTTAAGCATTTTATTTTCTTCCACTTTCTTTATTTACATCTCACTGACTGTAACCTTTATGTTACTGTACTGGGTGTTCTTGTCTGATGGATTTTTTCTTTAGGTAACCTGGGGATGAGTGTTCAAGAAAATCACTGCTATGATTCTAGGGCTTCAATGATCTCCTGGGGCTCTGCTTTAGGAAGCATATTTTTACAGTTTCTGCCTTCATGAGAATCTTCTGATTGAATAATAGCCTTGAATTCCATTAGGAACTATGTGCTTTTTTCTGAGCAAAATAAGGAGAAGGTGGTTATTTTCCCATACGCAACATGTTTAATTTTCTTGTAGTCTATCTTCACGTTACACATGTGCTGCTCCTGTTGTCATTCATTAATTTTCCTTTTGAGATCCTTGTTCAGTCATTATTTTCTGCCAAGTCCTGAAGAATGTATTTATATTGGGGTTTTTTTTTCAACTCCTCCTTCTTTCTCTGAATTAATTATAAATTGAATCATTTGCTATCTGCTTGTCTGTGTTCCAAGCAAATGGTAGTTGTGTGTGCATTTGATTGCCTCAGTTATTGTTTTATGTATTTCAATTTCTGAAGTAATCATAGTTTGACAAGTGCTGTCCGTTCTTCTGCATGTCAAAGACTCCACGCTCAAAGGGAAATTACAGAGAAAACATGTCCCATAGATGAAAGTGCTGCGTGATTATCCATTTAGGGAGCCAGTATGGCTTCTTTCCTTGGGTATCCAGCTATAAGAGAGTTTTAGTTAAACTAGAATCTCCATAAATAAAGTAGGTATTTCCCTGATACAGATTAGAGAAAGTGGTGCATATGACTCCATGTAATGTATTGGTTGTTTTGCAGCTGTGATTAAACTACGATTACTTTTGCAGTTTAAGTATAAGAAGCATTTTCGTTTATGTTACAAAGAGTCTTTAATGCTTATGGTTGACAGCCAAATCAGAGAAGCATAAATTCAGATGGTTACAAAAGAGTATGAGCTATGGTACAGTAAACTATGGTGTCTCTCTCTAGCCTGCCAGGTTGCCATGTGGATTTGCCTTCTGCACGTTTGTTCTGTCACTGGCCTCTTCACTAAGGCTCACAACAGAGTCTTTGGGAGCATAGAGGGTGGTTTTGGCTCATGTCTTAAGACATATTTAAGGATGTTACAACAGTGGGATTTTGGTATCTAAATAATTTTAGTATCTAAAGACCTTTCAGGATCTAGGTCTTCCTCTTTTTTCTTTTTTTTTTCTCAATACATGTTTATACAGAGAATTTCATCAAGAGAGAGTTAGTGCTGAGCACTTTGGTTCCAGTCCAAAATAACCTTCACCTTGTAATCAATTGTCAAGCTCTCGGGTAATCCCATTGAAATACCTGTGTGAGTCCTTGGCTGGAACAGAATAGACTTGGCATCCTCTAGCCTGCCACTGTAGAGAACCACTTGTCTAGCCAGAAACTGCTCATCACAAGCAGAAAAAAAAAAAGGCCTGTGATTGCCAGCTCTTCTTGTGTCCTCTGAGTCACTGAATAGTTTCTGAACAGTAATGATATTTTATATCTGATGACCCAGAATCCAAGGGTTATGTCACCATTACTAAACAATTTCTCTAGTGGGGGAGCACTGAGTGCTCACCAGTGTGTGCTGATTATCTTTTTGGGTCAGTGGCTTTGGGTAAGTTCTTTCAGATTCATTGAAATGTTGGCAGTTCAGTCTCTTTTATATAAAACAGTTTTGTGCCTCTCCTACAAATGAACAATGGCGAAGCCACTGATTTCACAGCCTGTTCACTTTAGTGAACCTGATGGTAGATGAACAGAAGGAATGCACTAGGTAAACTTTTTTTATCCAAGGACTCAGTAAGCGTTTCACACAGCTTAGTGAACAGCAGACATTGTGCTCTGCCCAGTCTGGACATGTTGCCTGTTTGGGCATTGTAGGTGTCAGAGCTTTGGCATCTTGTCACTCTTGAACAGATTACTTTAGTTGTAAAGCTGAGCTATAGTTTATTATGTTTAAATTATCTTGTGCTACACTGCTGGGATTTTTCTCTTCTCAATCTTGAGCCACAGAATGGAAGTGGAGACAAAAGTCTATTTTCTGGTATGCTTCGTGCTGCCTGGAAAAGGATGTTTATTGTTGTCGCACATAAATAAATAAAGGAGGGAATGTTTTACTCTCTACATTATCATGAATGAAGATGCTATATTCTGTAGCCAGTATTTTTGGGTTGAGTGCACTCATATTCCTGGGAATGTGTTAATTATTTCATGTTTTGAATCCCTCCATTTACGGAAAAAAAGCAGTGTGTTTGCCTTCTGATGATAATGGACTTTTTGCATGGCACCCAGAAGAATCATTGTTTCATTCCTCAGGTCTGATGTTTCATAGATATCTTCCATGTTATTGGGGGAAAGAAGGGACAGATAAGAGAAAATGGCAGGAGATGTCTGCAAATTGCAACCCAAATTCTGTGATTACAAAGGCCAAGCCAGGTGTGGCAGTGTGAGACAACAGGAGGTACTTTCTGGTTTGGGTTTCATAAAGCTTAAGAAAACAATGGCCACTGTGTTTACCTGGGAGCTAGTTAGAAAAATTACATGTAATTCCAAATAACTGTAGCTGGGTTGTGTTTGCTTGTTGCTGGTTTTTCCTTTTAAATGGATTTAATTAATGGTTTTATTATTTTCTTTCAGATCTTGGTCATGCACTATGAAAGTAACTGGGCTTTTTTCCAGTGGCTTAAATGTGACTTGCTCTACAATTAGCTTTAAATTAGCAGCCAAAATAAGGCAATGAAACCAGCACTGGAGTCTGAAGTTGTTCTGCCTTCAAGGGAGATGTTAAGGATCTCCTAAAAGTTTTTGTTAAGGGATGACTTTTACCCCACAAAACAGCCACCCAACTCTTCCATCTTTCAAAGTGCGGATAGATACTGAAATGGATCCAGATAAACCAGATAACATTTTACAAACGTACTTGTGCTCAGCCTCCCGTTCTTACCATCATATCTGCATTTAGTCCCATTTTTATGAGAGCTTTTTTAAGGAAAAGACTCAGTAAACTCTTCAGCAGTCTTTGTTTATGTCTATGGGTGATATTTCATACACTGTAATTCCTTGGTCACTACTAAATTAGTATTACCCAAGATTGGAAATGTTTATCAGTCCTCCCAGAGCCCTAGCTGTAGTAGCTATGGAAAAAAAAAAAAAAGAAGAAGACTACTTTGAGGTGCAATATCTGAATATCTGATTTCTTTTTTACTTGTTACTCCCAGTGATCCTGATGATCAGAACAGGATAACGTGGGATTTTATTGTGTGCCGTGTATTGGAGTGGTAGGGGGCAGGGTAGAGACCTTTTCTGCAATAATCGTTAATTGGACAATTATCAGGCTTATTGTGTCTGTGGGATGATGTACTGCCACGTTCATGCTCTGTTCTGGATCCTTTTCTCCCTCTACATCCATACAGAATTCCTGTACACATTTTATCTATAGAATTTCATTTGCCACTCAGATATTCAATGAAGAGAGAAAAGAAATTCAAATCAAACTTTGCATTTGTGCATTTGAGGGGTAAAAAGCAATGAATAAGGAGTTGATTTTTTTGTAATTAGTGTGACTTAAATCAGTCATAGATTTTAAAATTTTAGGTAAGAAAATATATTAATGTGGAATATTCTGATTAGTTATTAAGATTTTTCTGTTTACCGTGAGAATGGTCAAAGACTGGAATAGGTTTTATGGGAAGTTGTGGTGCCTCTCTCCTCAGAGGGGCTCAACATTCACTTGGACATGGGCTTGAGCAGCCTGTTCTAAACAGACCTGTTTTGAGCCAGGGTTTGGACTAGCTGGTCCTGAAAGTCCCTTATGACTTCAGTTGCTTTGATTCCGTGATTCTATTCACCATTTTGAAGAAACTCACTGCTAACCATGTCTTCCATGAAAAGGAGTTCTCTCCCCCTTCCCTTTCCCACAATGTGGTGAGATTAGGAAGGTTTCTAGTAGAAGCTGCGTTAGCGCACATTTATGAAGGGTTACTGTCTCCATGAAATCTGAGAAATTATGTCCTTCTTACTAAATTACTAAGAAGGTTACTCAGGGATTTATCTGAAACAATGAAAGAAGGAGAAAAAATATTTGTAAGACTTCATGAAAAAAAATTGAAGTGAGACCATCTTTTCTGTAAATGGTGTGCAGTTGATAAAAAGGAGTTGTAAGTAGCATGGCACCTCTAGTGATTCTATCACTGAACAACTATTACTTAATGAATAGATTTGACCCAACGATTCAGAATTTTGTTTGCAAGATATGTTTTACCAGGCTGTCATTTACCTTAGGAAGATGGAAGAAAAAATACCCTACTTTTTTGGTGGAAAAAAGGACAACAGAAATAACAGCTGCAGTTACGGCTGGTGAATGCAGTAGGTAGCCATAACATTTTCCAAAATGAGTGAGCAGTTCAGGACACGATGGGGCAGGTGCAAGTCAGGCTAGAATGAAATCAAGTCAAAGGAGACCCTTCAGCTTCATAAATTAGATAATTATTTCTGTGATGCATCCTGTTCGATGATATGATTCCTCCAGATCTGGTTATATTTTCACAGATTAATGGCCAGGTCATGATAGTGCACTTTAACTCAATTTGAGAGCAAGACCAAGGATAAATGGAATCGCCTTTGCAATCACTCTTTGGTCTGTTGTTGGTCATATGTATGCCTAAATCATCTCTGTAACATTGCTGGTCAAATACAGTGAAACAATTACAGGGTGCATTCCCAGGTACAAATTACTTTCTATAGACCACTTGTGTTAAGTTCCTCTGAAAATAGCCCAATTGCTTGGTCCAGCTCCAGCTGGCCTGGCTCAGGACTATTCAGTATTCTGGTTTTCACTTGTATCTCACTTGCAGCATCCTTTGGAAATGAGTAGCAGATGCCCAGCTTGATGGTGCAGGTCCTCTGATCATTGAGCACATATGCTCCTTTGTCATTCTGTCTCAATAATTGAAAGTAGTGTCAGATGAGGAAACAAAACAAAACTCTGCTAAGATCCTAAGGAAAAATTGTTTCTGCCTAATCTGCTGGATGATTTTTCAGTTTACAAACAGTTCCTCTGCACATTTATCATCTTCTGTCTAGGGGAAGTCTGTCAGTACTGGTAGCTCTTGGAATTGCTTCCTGAGTGCCTCAGCCCGATCACCACTTTTTCCTTTGCTATTGTATTGTATTTAATGTAGAGAATTTTTCAGTTAGTAATCTAACTTCTTGGTAATGAAGAATTTTTTTCTCACCTCCTTGACTTCATGGTGACATTCGTGACATTCATATGTACAGTTATTGTCTGGCCATTTACTTCTCTACTATTTAACAGAAAAATGGTGTTGGTGGAATAAGAAGGTTTTTTTTGAGCGCTCTTTACCAAAATTCATGGTTGGCATCTTTGTCAATTGTCAGACATGTATTTCCAGATTGGACCCACTGAAATGGAAACTCAGGTTCTATAATGATGCATGTTTATATATATATATATTTACTTCAGTATAAAGATATGTTTAATTTAAAATTATTTCAGCTTTATCTTTCAAAACCAGAATTAAGTCCTTTACCCATCTGGATGTGTGCAATCAACAAAAAAAGCAAACTCTGGTGCAAGTTATTAAAAGGTTGCTTATATCTGCTTTCATTGTCCAACACAGAAAATTTCTTGCAGCACCTATTAGAAAATACTTCACAGCTGATTTTCCACAGCATGTCATACCATATTGTTAGAGGAATATCTTGTGCATTTTGTGCAGCACAGTCTGCAAAGGAATGATTTTTACAGAGGACAATAAAACAGAAGCTTTCTAAAGTCATTTAACATGTTAGGAACCTAGACAGCAGTTTCTATTCCTGATTCAGTGGCAGATAATGCAGACCAGGGTGAAACATGGATTAATAAATGTTAATTTACAAAGTTTTGACTTAGGAGATTTAACTCTTCTATCAAAGAGATTTGCAGAAATTACTAGTTAATGAGAAGTGATGGGACTTGAAGTGGTGTCTGAAAGAACTATGGAAACAAAGAGACACAAACTCCTGTTGCAGAGTTGATAGCAGCTTGGGGAGATGAATTATGGGTACACGAAAGGTTTGATGTTTGAGGATATGAGATGATTATTTTTCTGGTAAAATTAATTGGTTCTGAAAGATTAGATAAATGAGATCTTTTGCAGCTTTCTTGAATCTGAAGAGAGCTGTTATCTACAAGGAAAAATGTGTGGTGATGATGACTATTAGAAATTCTATTTTTACAGTTAATTTAAAAGAAAAAGTAGTCTAACAAAAAGAAGAAAACTGTGTGCTCATAACTTTGTTATTCTGAATTATACATCTTTTTGTATAATATAAATGTAATGGATAGGCTTAAAAGCATCCCTATTCCTTTTCTGAAGTGCATTCTGATCAGTTCTGGGTTGTATGTAGGGAGACACTTATTTTCAACTTCAAAAGTAGTTGTACTGAAAAGGCAAGGACCGTATCAGCTGGGATCTGTTCTTATGTTACCTCTACTGATTCAACCGTCCTCAGGCTTTTAAGAGATTTATAACTAGACACTTGAGAAATGCTATCAAAATATGCAGTGAAACAAGAATAATAATTACCATGAGAGCAACAGTGACAAGGCTTGTTGCCAGTTCCACAGACATCAACTAATCAGAGTAATTTAAGTCTTGGACACATTTCAGAAAGGCCATTTATATAACGACTCCAAGTGAACTGTCTAGCTTAGGAGCTCTTCCCTCTCTTGCTAATTTATCAACTTTCATTCTGAGAAAAATGGAAGATGCTGCTAATAGTTTTAAAGAATTCTGTAGTAAAGGCCACAGATGAAATGTAGAGCTTTTATTAGCCAGAGCTGTGGTTTTCTAACTAATGGAGGGATAGTTTTTGTTTCTCACCTATGTGTCATGCTTGACAGTAATAATAGCTGTGTTCCACATTCCTCTTGTTCAGAAAGTCCTTTCTGCAAAGTTCAGTGAATGGCCTCAAACAGCGGAGATGGTGTTGATGAAAAACACCCTTTCAATCATTCTGAAACATTCCCTAATTACATGCCTTATTTCACAGAACCTCTCATCTGAAATGTCTTTAGGCCCTCTCCACACTTCAATTAAGAGTATTCACACCAGCGTAGGATATATTAATGAAATTACTGACCCATCCTTCAGGCCTTTGCTACGAGGAAGACCATTTGAAACAATCAGTTTTGTTTGCACGAAGGTTGGGTCCCACGAACACAGTGATACCAGGCTGTGCAGCCCAACAGACTAGGGACTTTGAGCAAGAAACATGCATTGCTTTGCCCAAAAAATATGTCATGAATAGTTTTGTATTATGCACGTGTTAACTTTGCAACCAAACAAATAATAGGCTTTTGTGGAATCCAGCGTGTAACTCCTATGAACAGCTGCATTGATACCAAGCGGATTATCCACAACAAGGAACAGCTACAGTGACACCCTTATACAACATTAGAAACATTTTAGGCTTTTAAGGGGAAATATTATCTAAAGTTGCACAATAGCAAAGGTAGTAGGGGAAAACTGTCATAACATTCCTTCAGCAATGAGAGGTTTAGTACTTATTGTATAACACGATTTTAAAGAGCAGGAACATTAGTTGGGTGACAGTATGTCTGGGGAGAGGGGAAGAGTTCAGGATAAAATGGAAGGGAAATAGCTATATTTTGTTCTGTAGCTATGGATTCTATAACACTGAAAAGAAACTTATAGAAAAGAGCAATTCCCTGATATCAGCTGAGAAATACTGAATTTGCAGATGAAGCCAAGGTGAGAGGATTAAAAGTACACTGGTGGGTTGTATTTGGGATGATCATGACAAATGAGAGCAGCATTCTGAAAGAAATAGAAGCCAATTCTATGTGAAATTGTGCAAAAGTGTCTTTTTCAGAATAGTGACTGCAACATTACAGGAATGAGAAAGATGGGTGAGGAAGAGGATTCTTATTTGAAGTTCTAAAGACTAAAATGGATGCTAAGGAGGAAAAAAAAAGAAAATAAGTCTGTCTGTTCTCTTCTGAGCTCATACAGTCTCAACAGAAATGATGCATCCAGGTTTGCACATTGTATCCCTTCAGGAAGGATGAAAGCCATCTAACTAGACCAAAGGAGAGAGCAAAGAAGATGTAGCAAATGGGATCTTTCATGTCTGGAAAGTGGAAAGAAATGTTAAAGAGGTTTGCTATAAAATGGCATCAGACTGAAGTGGACCACAAAATTATTCTTCAGGCACTTAAAACATAGTTGCAAAGGGAAAGGCAATAGTTTTCTCTCTCTGTCCATTGTGGCTAGGATAAGCAGTGCAGGACTTAGGTGGCAGTAATCAGAATGGGGTAAATCAGACTGAGGAGGTTAGGGAAACTGTTGTGACTGAATGAGCAGTTTAAGCTCTAGAGTAAATTACTTAATGACAAGGAAAGTCTCCACTGGTAGAGATACTTGAGAATGTATTAAACAAATATCTGGCTAGATATCTGAGGTTTAATTGAGTCTTCTTTCATGCAGAAGGATGTCATATATTTCTTCTTCCTCAATTTTCTAAGCATTCTGTGAAATACACACCAAGATACTCACTTTATCTTTCTCCAGAGAGTCATTTATGTTTCTCAAATCATTTTAGTTTGAGGCATTTTGGTTGATTTTAGTGCTGAATAACTACTGCTGGCCAAATTTTGACTGTTTTTGCTTAAACGGACCCTGTGACCGAGGCAGAGGAATCCATGACATCATCTCAACAGACCCGGAGCAAAGATTAGTTGGAACAGTTGGATTTGAGTTGATATCCCAACAGCTGGGGGTGAAGTATGGGCCTCTGCTATAGAATCTTGTGAGACAAAACTGGGCAACAGTTTTTATCTGTTTGTCTTTCCATTTTAAAATGTCAGCTCTGGCAGTCTGAGTCTATAGTGCTGTCAGAAGGGCCTTAGGGTAAAGTTAGGGTTCCCTCGAGTCAAGAAACATTGCCAATGTCTTGTAGGAGGTCAAGGCTTTGTCTCCAGTCTTTATCTCCTCATATAATAGTGAGACCTTTCTTCATTTATATTCTTGCCTTCAGTATTGTAGATGGAAGTCCAGGGACTTTATAAAACCTAAGATTCATGGGAATTTCTTTTGAAAATAGAAACAAATAAATCAGAACTGGAGCAGTGTTACATGAACGGGCTCCTGAGAGCTGGCTAGACTAGTGGCAAATGCCTTGTGCTTATTTGTGATACGATCTAACTCTGGAACTCAGATGTTCCAAGGTGCCAGACGTGTTCATGCCTTTTCCTCAGAATAGTAAATAAAGGATATGTTTGTGAGTGTCCTTCAGTTGTTCTAAATTCCTGGTTGTGTAATCACCCCGAGTTTCAAATTTGAGAATTAGAGCACATATTGCAATTACTCCTCTGGGATAATTGTTGTTTTGCTGAACAAGAATTTTGTTGCTTTTGTTGCTCAGCCAATCCTGAAGTAACAATTATTTAAATAACAAATAAAAAATTAAATTAATATTTTATTTAGCCTTGTATAACCCAAAAGAGTTTTGGTTGGACTCACATTCTGTGCTGTATTATTCAGCATCACTCTGGCTCTGAATTCAGGCATCTGCCCTGGCTCCCAACTTTTACCTGGCAAACGTCCTCCCTCAGAAAGCCAGTGGAGGCTGGACAGAGTACCTGCAGATTATTGCATAATGTATCTTCTAGATCCAGTTGTGTTTGATTACATAAGAATTTAAGAAAATCCTAGTCTCCCATGAATTAGTAGATTTAAAATTAGTTTATTTTTGAGGGTCTCACTGATTCAGCATTTGATAGGTCTGTCCCAAAGCTGAGAGAGACGGAGCAAACATCTTCCTTTACAGATGCATTTAACTTATTTTCTTAATTATTATTTCTTCTACAAATAGTTATAGTGCAGGGTTTTTTGTTTGAACTTTGATGGTACTAAACAACCTTCAGTTAAAGTTTTTCCAAGTCCTTTCTAAATGTATTCTTTTATTTTTTCATCTTTAATCCTCCCTCAAACTCTTTTTATTCTCTATAATTTATTGAGGCCTTCTCAAGACAAAAGAAACCAAATCAAATGAAAAACCAAAACAAACCCATTTTTCCTCCATCAAAGACTGGTGGTTAATTATGTCGGTATGTTCGTCTTTTGAAAATGAATCAGAATTTGAATTCTTCTCAAGAAAAACTATAATCTAAGCAGATTTTTTTTCTCTATACTATTCAAGCCATCAGGAGTAAGGCATAGAGTAAAATCTCTATCCTGTGCTTATCTCTGGCAATGTAGTGTAAAGCATCCAAGGACTGTCTTGTCAGGTAGTTAATGGGACCATAAGGAACATAGTAAGATATTACTTGCTTTTGGAAGAGAACTTGGAAGAAACTCTTTTTTGAAGGAGCTTGAATAGGACATGGCTTCTGAAAGCCTGAGCTGGTAAACCCACCTCCATCATGTCTGGCTGTACTTCAACATCACGCTTCAATGTCTTCTCCTTCCCATTATGCTATCCATTAAAATAATTTCTTCAGACCAGACAAGGAGCATGTACTGAGGTGTATTGCACTAATAGACGTAGGTTTTTTTTTTAACTTACTAACCAGCATTATTGGTTTGATATATTAAAAAACCTGCATGTAGCTTCTTAGACCTTTCCAGCACATGGGTGATTTCAACTGAAAGCATATGATTATTTAACTTTTTTTTTTCTCTAATGGTGGTATAATTTTTCTCAAAATCTTTGAAAGGCATTCTGTCTTTTTGGGAGTAGTCTTGACAATAATGTCTATGTAAACCAATCAGACCTGTAAGAGGCTTATTTGCATCCCTTATGGTGCATGGCAGTTTTATGAAAAAGCTGTATAAAACTGCTGTAATTTGCCTGGCCAAATTGCTCCATTGTTTTCAGGCAGGAAAGGTGGCAATCTGGGAGCATCCTTTCAGATTTCAGTTTTGCCAGGTATATGATTATGAGGAGGTATGATGCTTCTGGGTGGAAAAAAAAGAGTTTTCCACCAGAACTGTATTTAAATATAGTATTTAGATAGCAAATCATTCAGTCCTCTCAGAAACACCTTAGGAAGGAAGATTCCTACTACTAATAGAAACCAAGCTTTGCATACATACAAACTTTATCTGCTTTGTGCCTGAAAAGGGAAGTCTGTTTGTATGAAAGTCTGTCTGTGTGAAAGCTGAGGTCTAAAATTCCCCTCTCTTCGTATCTCCCTCTTCCAGGAATGTTTAATATTTACTCAGTAATTATATGGTACGAAATGGAAAAAACATACTTTTTTTGCATACAGAAAAGAACAAGTCTTTCACAATTTTCACTCACTGAAAGATCTTCAAAATAGGCCTTTTTGAGGTTTGGAGAGGAAGAAAGAGTTATTTTATTTTACTCTTTCATCACCATTTCTGTGTAGTTGATAAATGATGGTCATTCTTTGCTACTTCCCATGAATTATTACTTCTGCCCACAAGAGTGGTTATAAAACAGAAAAAAGAAAAAATAATTTTCTTACCTGTAATTTTGCTTTCTCTCAGTATTGATTTAGTACTTAGCAAAGACTTTTTTTATACTAAAATGGTAATCTGTCTTACATTTGGTCTGGCATAGAATTCCTTGGAGTTTTTTTATTTGTCTGAGTGAAAATAAGAGTGAGGATCACATAAGGTTAAACTTTCACATATTTGCACCCTGTTGTGTTTCTTTTGTTTGGTTCAAAGCTGCTATTTGTGTGTAAGTTTTGTGTCTTCTATTGCGAAATTCAGCTTCTAGGCAAGATTCAGTGGTCAATCAGAGTATTGAAACTCAAATAACAGGTTTTTAAAAAAAGATAGGAGAATTGCACAACCTACCCTCTCATCTAGGTCATTATTATAATGCTGGAATATGCAAGCGGCAAAACCATCATAAGAGAAAACAAAAGATCAAAATGAGCGAACCAATTTAGCTTTTACAATATGCATATGCTATGAAGAAAATTATGCATCTCAACATTAGACATCTGAAGGATTGAGCTAGTATTAATGCCAACTCATTGTATGCCAAACTTGGTACTGTTTCAATTTCATTGATAGCAATCTTCATGGGGAGAAAAAAAATACAGCTCATAGCAGTGAGATTGTAGACAATAAAATAAAAGAATGCAGTCAAATCATCTTATGTTTTCACTGAAATTCTTTCCGCCATTTTATTTGGATTTCATTTAATCAATGGTTTTTTTCACATTTGGGCTTTGGATACCAACAAAGTTTTGAACCAGGTTGAATAACTGTACCAGCTGCTAAGGCTTCCTACTTAACCTGCATTTCTATTTGGTTTTGTTTATTTGAATATATGAAACCTTCTAATCTGCTACCTATTTCAGGGATAGAGAACATTTTGGGGTGTGGAAGATTCTCCCTTTCATAATGGCTGGCAGGAAAAACTCTTGCTAAAATTGCTTAAACTGATGAGTAGCTCCATCCATATCCATGTTACATTTTGATTTTGAATAGCCTCTGAGGAAAAAATGGGAGGAAAACAGTGCAGATGTTTCACTATTAAAAGGCTTTTTAGGCTTTTTTCCCTTGTCTTTCTATTCATTTTCCCAGGGGAAAACTTAAATTATTTAATTTGAAGGCCCTTGCTTCATCCTCCATTAGATGTTTCTGCTCAAGTTGTATTGACATAAACATTTGCATAAATCCCAATTCAAAAGAATACTTAATTGAGGGAGTTGTTAGAGAAACAGCTGCCAGGTGACATCCTGTCACTGCAAGGCTGGAGAGGCTGGCACACACCTAACATTTTTCCCTTTCTGCCTGTTGTGTATAGACAGCTGAGTTGGCCAGATATTGCACTCCATGTAGTAGAGAATGAAAGATTGGGCCAGATATTCTAGACAGCCTGAGTGTTACTGACTCCTCATTAATTATTTAGCATGATTTTGCTCACTCACTGTGATCATTCTTGATCCAAAAAATTCAGGAAGCTCTATAAATCTTACTGATGCACAGAAGCAGCATAACATCCCTTTGCATATGACTAAACAATGGGAGAAAATAAAGTTAATACAGTAATTTTCCAATGTTAGCGTAGGTTCTGTCTTATCAAAGTCTATTACTAAGCATAGTCAGAAGCATTCTAATCGCTGATATTTTGTTTCACCTTCAATTAAAACTGATATTTTGTTTTACCTTCGATTAAATTTAAGGGGTTTTGGGGGTTTTTTTAAGGAACAGCATTTAATTTTCATTATTGTGTCATGTCTCCTTACTCTCAATTTCAAAAAGTATGTGAGGGGACACCAGAGGGGCTATAGGTTTTTCAGGGGTAAAGAAAGAAGAGATGGTTTTTTCCCCCCCCTCTCAACTGAAAAAGATTAAGAAGCATTATGTTTGGGTTTTGTGCATGTATTCTAGGGCCAGGAGAACATTCTGTTTTCACTGCTGTGATAGTGGGAGTAGTCAGGGACAGACGTCAGGCATTTCTTTTCTACACACTGGTTAAATTCAAGAATATGATGGTACAAGAAACACAGCACTTGTTTTATTATGTTTCATATTTTATAATGTATTTTTGCTGTATTCTGCCGGCAATGGCACCTTTGCCTAATACATGGAGCAAAGGGAAAGGATTTAGTATACATCAAGATGATAATTGCCCAATAAAAGTTTAATTTGCAGCTGGGGCACTGATTAATGCTTGACAGATGAAACAGAGAGAGAAAAGGAAATAGAGTGTCCATCAATGCCTTTTAAAGGATAACAAGCCAATATGTTTGTTTTTCAGTTTTCAGTGCTCAGGATGATGGGAGGAGATACACAGCTGCTAGGCAGTAATGTATTTGTGGGCTATGTATGTCTTTGTCATGAATGACATTGTAAAAAAATAGAAATTAAATCTTTGGATGTACTTTTGATGAAACAATGATAAAGGATGTATCATTCTGTCAAGAGTATTTATACTTGTCCATTCACTCAAGGTAGGGTAAAAGATCTGGTTCTTAAATGCATAGTTAAGCATCTAAATTCATGTCACGGTTTTGGTTTGCCTTTTTTAGCTTTTGCAAATCATGTTACATGTCTGAATTTGACAATGTAAAGACAATGTGAGAGATAGCTATAGGATATATGTTTTACAGGCAATGTGCTTGAAAACTAGAAAATTATCTTTCAAAAATGTACACCAGCTAAAATAGGGCTTTATCTGATAATGTTTGATAATGAAATGTTGTATATATCTCTAAATCAAAGCCTTCTCTGTGGTCTTAGCTCACTGAATTAGGTGATGGCTTCTTGGTTATTTTAAAGCAAGGTGATGACCAACAAAATTCTGAGCATTGCCGTCTTCTGACACAGTAAGAGCAGTTTCTGACAAAATCATCCAGGTTCCATTTGAGATTACATTTTAGCCACTCCAGACATTTCTCAGAGCTGTCCCCTCCGTTTTCTAGGTGTCAGTGCTCCAACAGGTATACTTCCACATGGGTGGCACGATGCAGAGTTTGGAAGGAACCTTGGCAGTAAAATGAGAGTGATGTTCAGAGGCAAGGGAAAGAGTCCTTATCTAGAGATAAAATACCATGACATTAATTACTCTCAATGAAGAAGGCTTTCTCCAAATGCAAGCTCAACAGAGTTGCCGTGCTTGAAATCCCTTAGGCCAATAAGAGACATGAGGCAAGGTTTTGATTCTCGCCTTCCATCTCTCACAATGACTGTAACAGCCCCGATGGGCATTGTTGGGCACCATACACTTCCCAGGGAGAGGAAGTTTAGGACTTTTTCAGTCTCCAATTTACTTATTTATTTAATTTATTTATTTGACATATTATTTAGACTAGAATGATGCCGGGTGGAAGGGACCATCAATGATTACCTGGTCCAACTGCCTGACCAATTCAGGCCTGGAAAAGTTAAAGTATATGGTTAAGTGTATTATTCAAATGCCTCTTAAATGTTGACGGGCTTGGGGCATTGGCCACCTCTCTAAGAATTCTGTTCCAGTGTTTGACCACCCTCTCAGTAAAAAAATGTTTCCTAATATCTAGTTTCACTCAAAA